>CAHIKZ030001924.1:1390000-1730000 GCA_903632075.3 Acanthosepion pharaonis | reverse complement strand
TAGTAAACTTTTATTTTTTATATATTTTATATCTTACTGTTCTTTCTTTTTATTTATATATACATACATATATCACCAGTAGCATGACTCAGAGTTTTCATGCATAATGTAACTGCATTAAAATCCAAGCCATGCTACTGGTGAAGGGGGGGAGTATATTTATTAATATATAATTTATGGAACTATATATATATAAAATGATTTTGATGTATAAGGATCTGACAACCTCATCTGCTTTTTATGTTTGTGTCGTATGTGCAGTCCTGCTACTGACCTGCATACAGGTCTGCATATTGTGCAACAGTGAGGGCCTTGGGATTAGAGCAACAGGATTATTTGCTGACACTTTTTGCCATTGTCTTTTGTCTCTTAGCTGGTGAATACAACTGATTTCAAAATTTCTTATACCACTCTGGCACAAACATCTCCAGTTATTTCTATCCAGGGCAACTCGCTTGAAGTTAGTATAAGGCACATTGACAGCTGAAAGGCTACTCTTTAGCTTGTCTTTATACCTGAGCCACAGGAGTCCAAAAGTCCTTTGTCCACTGTCAAGCTGACTATACATGAGGACCTTAGGTATTCTATCATAACTCATCCTTACAAGCTTAGTTGTGACTGCATCAGGAAAGTCTACATTCCAGTAATGTTGCAATTTGTAAGAAGCCACAGTCGAGGTTAACATCATCCCATGAAAGATAGAACATTAGTTTGGGATGATGAGTTAGGATTTAGGGGAAATACAGGGATGATACAATTTTTTTAAATTAAAAAAAGCAACTAATTTCTTGTAAAATAAAAAAAATAAAAATTTCTTACTTCTCACCAATATAAATATATTTATTCTAAACTAGCTTAAGAGCTGCACTCTATGCAGACTTTTAAGCTAGATCATGTAGGGGGCTAATTGGGTCTCCAAACTAAAGGGACATCTGGTTCAGCTTAGAAAACAGCAATGATAATTTTGAAAAAATTACTTTGAATTCTTCAATCCACTCCATGGAACTTTAACTCTGATTCAGGCTAGAAGTCCAAAAGACAGATTTGGGATGAAATTCCAATTCAGGGCGACAATTGAGTTCTTCAAATCACAAACCCCATGAAACTTTAATTGAGTTGAGTTCTTCAAATCACAAACTCTGTGGAACTTCAAAATCTCACATTATAAAACCTCTCACTTTATCTCTGATTCCTTGGCATTTTGAAAAAAAAAATTGACTTCCTCAATTCAAAGTTTTGGAGATATTTTAAACTGAATTTAAAACAAAAATTTTTAAATTCAAAGTTTTTGTGTTACTTTAAACTCCTTTTGGGAATATATCTTTCCAAGATATAGAATGAAACTCCAGCTTGCAGTCCTCAATTTGGGTAAAACAAAGACTCGCTGTTTCCTGTTCATCGAATATGTCCTTGCCTGGGACATAGATGAATCTAACCCATTTGAATCTGGAGTTCTAAAAATGGCTGCTCCAGATCAGGAGTATCTCCATGTTATATGTAAGACCCTTTCTTTTTGTTTCTCTGTACACCCTGCTTTGCTGTGTACGTGATATATATTCTCTGCATGGGATGTGTATATATATATATATATATATATATATATATATATATATGATTTTGTGTATGTTTTAGTATTATAAAGGATGGTTGTGGGACAATGGTGATAAAAACTTAATCTGTCACACTGACTCATACAAATCCCTAAATGTAACTTTTTCTAATCTGATCAATAAGTTTTATTCTCAATTTGAATTAAAATATATAGAAAATGTGTTAGGAGAGTTTTGCAGAGTTTTTACAAGTTAATCTAATCCCATGACCCAAAATAAACTATGGTATTTGATTATCTGACCCGTTTCTTTAATCACTATGATCAGATTATAGGACATATAATGATCAACAAATCTTTGGCCCGGTACATGCATTACCAGACTTACAGACCTTGCTACTTAGAGACCTTGTATGGTAGCAGCAATAATGGCGTTAAAATTATGAGAATAATTTTTAATCTTCTGTAAAATTTGTTGCAATGGGTAGATGTAACCAAAAGTTCTATGCTAACAGTTCTCTTGCACTTCTTGCTTTCCAGTCAACTTTGATCTTCAAAAAATTTAGATGAAATGTCCATGTTTATCTTCCATATTATTAATTCCTGTTCTTTTATTGTTCTCTCACTTTTCTTTTTCTCATACCCAGTAACCCCCTACTGCCTTAATGGCTTTATTGTCATACTTGGGGTGAAAAAAAATATGTCAATTTTTTTATATATATATATTATATATATATATATATATATATATATATATATATTGACATTTATCATGTATATACATACATTTGTTTAGCTGCAATTTCTGCAAGTCTACTACCACATGACTTCTTAGGGATAAAGAAACTACCATATGTTTATTTTAGCTACTGCTGCTCTATGAGGCAACATAGTAAATATTTGCTTCTTATGTCTGAAATTCTCTAAGACACCATTTGTTCCTTTATTATTTCGTTGAGTTTGCAAACAGAAATGATAAAAAATTGGAACAATGTGTTTTCCTTGTTTATATATTTCCTAAATAAAAGGAAAACATCAAAAATGAAATGTGAACCTTTTTCATTGAGAGTTGGCAGTCAGAGTAAAAAAATGATTTTATGACTTGAACCTAATTATTCAATGAAAAATGATAGTTTAAAATATTAATTTTTATATACTGAAATATGTATAATTTTTAAAATGATTAAAAAAATAAGTGAGAATAAAATAGGAGTTACTTTTATATACGATTAGGCAAACCCTTTATATAAATACTAAAATATATACCAAATTCATAACTGACCCCCCACCCCAAAAAAAAACTGTATATTATAAGTATTACAAATATTTCTAGTTTGAATAGCAGACAAAAAAGGAAAGGCAATGGAATATGATCTGAGGAGATTATATAATTGTAGAATTGCAATATCAGCTAAAATAAGAAACAAAGTAAAACAGATTTTAAGTTAAAAAAAAAAAAAAAAAAAAAAAAATCAGTGACATTTAAAACTTGCAAATAGAAAAAGAAAGCAATGTTTAAAAGAAAAATTTTGTTTGCTTGAGCCATCTTGAATTGCAAATGGTTTCTGATTTACATGGAAACACCTACAATTTTCTTTTTAAATTCAGTAAATTTTGTGTAGGAATTATTCTCTTAAGTATAACACAAGAAATATTAGACAGATTCTTATGCTAGAATACTTAATAAATCTAATTACAAAAAAAATATGACTACAGATTATTAAAATCATGTAGTCTAATTAATAGTCTTTGTTCTTATAGTCTCTGCTTATTTTAACTTTCTAGTCTTTTCTTCTACTCTCAGCAGTGGACTAACTGGCAAAAATCTTGAATGGGGTTAATGATGAGTGACAAAGTTTCTTCAGATAACAAACAAAAAAAAAAAAGCCAAAACAATTTAACAAAAATGCATTTGCTTGTAGCACAAGGCCGATAAAAGAGAGCGGAAACAGTGGGTCATCATTAATTACCCTATTCCTAGCTAGTTCGATTCCCAACCCATTCATTTTAACAATTGACACAATCACAAAAACTCAACCCTCTCTTTTCACAGGGGACCTAATAATACACCATGGTGGTAAAAATTTTATATATAACACGCATACACTACCTATTGGGTGGCATTTAAGCTAGCTCTTGTGGAGGGCTCTTGATTAAGCCCTTCATCAAAATAGGTAGGGAGGAGTAGATGTGATAGGCAACAATAAACTAAGAACTCAAAATTGATCGCTGCATTTAAGTATTGTATTAATACCTAAGGTTACCTTTTATAAGTTCAACAATAATTCTTCTGCCACCACTTAATTTAAAGACAATTTGATGTATGTAGGTCCTTACTTTATGTGCAATTATTTTTTTATTTCAGAGGTGACTTTCACTGGATTTTGCAATTAATTGAAATTATTTCCAAATTTATTTCCAAGTTATAAAAAATTGTTATCGTACAAAAAAAAAAAAAGCATGTACAAAAATCACTGAAAACAATCAGAGTAATGAAAACTTGGGAATCCCAAATTTCAGGACTGCAGATCCAGACTCAGCCTGAAATATCTTTAATTTGTTCACAGTTTCAACCCGATTCCAAATGGTATAATATGTTGGGCTACAGCCTCTAGGAGTAAAGTTGTAAAAGTGTGACACAGTGAAATTCACATTTATTATATATATCACACCTGCTGGAATAGGTATTGTTTTGGTAGGGTCTCTTAGGTGAACACGTATGATGTTGAAAGACCTGAAACTTGTCATGACCCCAAGTCATAAGATCACTGATGAGCCAATCCTGCATACCTGTTGGAGTGTATTCATAACACAAACACAAATCTCCCACCATCACCGACAAAAAAAAAAAACTGACAAGAGGGAAAAAGCTATGGCTTTTATAGAGCTCTACTGGGCGATCTTATTCCAATCAACAAGAGTGAAGTCTCCTTTAAAACCTAAAGTCTCTAGCTAGTTGATTGGCGTTTTATGAGTTCAATCCCTGCACAGCAAGTACATTTTAATTTTTATTTATCCCTTAAGTTATTTACATACAACTTAAGCAACTATCCATAAATAAAAATAACTATAGCCTGATAACCCACATTCTTGAATGCATGTATATGATGATGATGATGGAATTTTCTGACCATTTTCATGCATGAGGATCCGACAACCTCATTCAGTTTTTATGCTTGTGTCATATGTGACACTTCAACTCCACTAGTGACCTGTGTACAAGTCTACATATTGAGCAACAGCAAGGATCTCTGGACACAGAAACAGGAAAATTTGCTAATGCTTTTTGCCATTGTCTTTCATCTCTTAGCCAGTCAATATGACTGATTTCAAAATTTCTGATACCACTATGGCACAAATATTTCCAGTTATTTCTATCCAGTCAACTAAAATTATTAAAATTACTGCAAAAACATTATTTACTATTCTAAACATGTTATTACACATTGGTGTTACAGGACTTGCCATAGTAAACTACATTTGATTTAGTTAAAAAAAAAAAAAAAATATATATATATATTTAAATTGCTATTTTCAATCTGCTAGTCTGAATCATCTTCAAGAAGTGAGAGCAAGATCTAAAAGGTCAGCCAATTTAACAGTGATCTCATCTCACAATCCTTACACTTGCTCCATATGTGGCCTCCTTTGTAAATCACTAGCAGGTCTTAAATGCCACTTAAGATTATCACACAAACTTTCATAACTGAATCAATAAGCTGTCAGATCCTCATATGTCGAAACTGACAGGAGAGTCCATTTTTATATATGTCTGAGACAGTCTATTTCTTGAAGCACAATTTCATTTTCTCAAATAATGAGTCATAGGAGTTGAAAGCTTGGGACAACATAAAATGAATCTGGGACAATTTATTCACAACAATCACATTTGCAACATGATATTCATACAGTAGAAAAGAGCACTGAATATAACAGACATTTTCTTTTTATAAACCCAAAATCTCCAAGATAGAAATCTAATGAAACAAATATTGGCTTATAGTTTAAACATTTGGGGGTTATTTTGATCAATTTATTTGAGTAAATGTTAATTCAATCCATATATAAGTGAACAAGGTATGAAAGGATTAAAAAATGTCCATAGGAACAAAGAGAATTGAACTCATAACTCTCTTGTATGGCACTGAATGCTGAACAATTTCAAGAAGCAGATTAGTAGTTATACTGACTGACTACTTCTTATATCCCCTCAGGACATTGGCGATCATGGCTCTTCACAATTTCCTGCCCTTTGTAGCAATTTTCTTTTTGTTATCTCTCCTAAACCCTGTTCCAGCATCCATTTACTCAATCTCAACAAGTAGGTTATGCATTGCTCTCCTCTCTCTCACCTTCGATCAGTCCCATAAGTTTCAGATTTTCCAAGCCCTCTTTCCTCATTATGTACCTTAGAAATTTCAGCTGTCTCTTCCTAATGATAAGTATAAGTTTCCTTTTTGTTTCCATGCTCTCTAGTCATTGCTAAAAAGTTTGGTTCATAATATCCTCAGCATCCTTCTGTAGAACCACATTTCTGTTGCTTCAAGCCTCTTCCTTCATCTATGGAGATTGTCCTCCTATATGGCAGTGAATGTTGGACAGAGTGTTGAAAAAAAAAAAAAAAAAACCTTGGCTTGAGCATGTGAACAAGAAAGTTTTAATAAGAACTACAAAAAAACAAAAAACAAATGACCATCAGAAACAGCTAAAATTTTGTGAGAACAGAATGAGGAAAGGAGGCTTAGAGAATTTAATTCAGATACATAGGCCTACAGAAAGCAAGAAAATCAAGGAGAAAAACAGATAGCAGAACAAGCATAAAAAAAGACAATTAGTAGAAAATAAGAAAGGAAGTTGTGGAGAGTCATAAATGCACATAGAGAAGGACTAGAATTATAGCATAAAAATGGAAAAGCAATCAACATGATACTTACTAATGTTGGCTTTGAACAGCAAAAAGCCACCCATGTAGAGATCAATGATGATCAATCTCACTACAGTAATGGTCTGCGCAACTAACTTGCTAATCAGTGCCCTATAATGATACCCTTAAAATAATCATAATGTACAAGATTAGTTTGTAAGCTTTCCTTTCATGGTAAGTTAACTGAATGAATAATATTTATTTTGTCAGACATCTAGTAAAGATTGAATTTTCTATGGGAGTTATGGTTAATGAGAAAAGAGTATTAACCATTGCTCTGTAGTGAGGTGTTGTTTTCACATTTATTAAAACTTACCTTAGTAAAGCACATGACCATAAATGTAGGGCACTCAGTGCAGATCAAACTCACTATAACAGTAATAGTCTGTGAAACTAAGCAGTTCTAATTCTTGCTGAATGGCAAGGCAAAGAAAATCAAAAACTACTTCAAAGTGATCAAAGGAAAAAGTTGATCCTTTCTTCAATCCCAATAATATTTTTCTTTTTGTTATCTCTCCTAAACCCTGTTCCAGATGATAGGAATTTCTGTCCTGTAATGTTAGGTCAGTATCATTTGATAAGAGTAAGAGACTAAATTTTTATATATAAAATAATTTTTATTTACCTCTGGATTACATCAAACTAACATCAAACAAACCAAGGATATGTATTTTGGGGGTCTTTCTTCAAATGTTCAATCTTTTTGCAATGAGGGATTCAGTTTCTCCTTCCACTCCAACCTGCCTCATAAATATCAGCTCTTAATGTTCAACCCACCTCATGTACACTGCCATAATATATAATGATATCATTGCAAATAACACAGGAAGTCACATAAACAATAGGACTTTGAGAGCCAATATTTACGGGGGCAGGTTTGAGCATGTTGAATACTAAAGAGTTAATAAGTCAGATATCTATATAACTACCTCTTATCTAGTAGTTTCGTCTGTGTATATCCTAAATTCAGCTGTGTTCACATCTTTGTTTATATTGGTACATTCACCAAAATCATTTGAGACTCAATTCTATAATTTGTGGCTTCAAGGTACCTTTTAGGTTAACCCTTGGAACTCATAGGTCTTTTGACTTTCTGAAGTGACACAGAGGGTTCAATTGTAGAGGACAGAAATTTCTGTCAAAGTTAATAGTATTTTGCAAACATGAATGAAGCAATACAATCCTTAAGAGTTACTACATACGACAGCAGCTTTTGATTGGGTAAAGGCAGTGAGTCCAATTAATATATTCTTCAAATGCAACCATGGATGTTTTTGAACCCAAAATTTGAAATCTAAGGTGAAAAAAATAAAGGAAAGCTAAACATTAGGAAATAAAAATTTCTCTCTCACATACATATGCATTAATATGCTTTTAGCTATTTGCTGAATATCATTGTGCTCAAACTATATGATTCACTGTTATGATGTTGATTTGGGGTTAGTAGAGACAAACGCCAAATAACACGTAACAATAAAAAGGGTTTTAATAGGTTGGTAAAAAGGTACAGAAATCGCCTGAGTAGTCAATAACTAGCTCAGCTAAGAACTTCTCTGTCTTCCCAAGTCAACTGACATGCCACTATTTAAAGTCTTTGTTCACAGACGCAGACAAGTTCATCTTCAAGAGGGGTGGTAGGTTTCCAACACAACATTCGCAATCACCAATCTCATAACTCATTAAAGACATAGGGGGACTGCATGTACTGCAGCCACAGCTGAAGTGGTGTTTCTTGGGTAAGACAGCTTGAGGGGGCCTAACCCTCTCCAGGCTTTTTTGAATTCAGAGTTTTCCTTCTTCTAGACCGGTTGCTACCCAGTCTGTACTGCTATTTACCAATAACTGGGGGTAGAAGAGATGGATTTATTTATTAATATGTAAGTGAATATAATGAATTTGACTGGAATTCGAACTTGGCTCTCAAGATTCATCAATCTGAGCCACTATCCATTACTCCGCCATGCCTCCTTATGTGATTACTGAAGAAGAAGCATTGGATTAAGTGCATTCATATGAAAGGAGATTATGTTGAAAAAAAAAAAAATATGCAAAATTCTATGACTATCAGTAAAGATTAGAAATTAAAAAACTGCAATTGAAACTAAGATGAAAGAAATACTTGTCAGAAATGAAACATTTTTAATAATGCTTCATTTAACAAAAAACAGAAAAAAAAAACAATATGATTAACATGTAAGTGTGTTAAAAAAAAATATATAAAATTGTTGAAATTCAACACAGCAAAATCAAATCCTTGTGTAAACAAGAGAAGCAGTCTTGAAAATCCAGCTGAACTATATCCACTTTCAGTGGGTTGAAATATTTTTGTAAAATGTGTCAATATCTAACAGCCAACCTCTTTTACACACATCCACAAACAACAAAAGTCAGATACAAATCAATGTTGGATTGGATTTCAAAGAAGTCATGTCCAAAAACAAAACTCAAATATGGTTTATACATATAAAAGATCTACAAATTATGGATAATGTTATATAAATAAATAAAAATATTACAGTGCCCTCCCATGTTATCCTCAGTTTCACTATCTTTTGCTTACTCAAGAAAAGAAAATTTGAAGCTTTATTTAATAATGGTTCCAATGCAAAATAATAAACCACTTTATTTACCTGAATTGTTGATAATTCATGACTTAAAAAAAAAAAAAAACCTCAATGTCAAGGTTGCTTAGATCTACAGAAAGAAAAAAATAACTGATGACTTTTTATAATTGTTCTGTATTATTATTAGCTATTGTTGTTAATCTCTCATTTATAAATAAGATTATATCATAGGTGTGTATGTATAAGATAAAACAATATATATAGCATTTAATACTATGTATGATTTCAGGTATCTGCTGTGGGGAGGGTGGTAACATAACTCACCAATAAAGTGTGGGAATCACTGTTCTAAACAATAGTCTGTGCGACAACAACAACTGATGCTGGAAATCAAAATAAACAATAATCTAGTAACCAACAGAAGATAGAAAGAATCTTGAGAATTAATATCATCCAAGCTAAAATAAAAAGAAGAAACAAATTTATGCTTATAGATTATGTTGTTCAACATGAAATTGATTTTCTTTTGAGACTGAAATGCTTTAATATGATGCTATGCATCTCTCGTGGGTATGTCTGTCTCTCACTGCCTAGTCTTCTACCAAACACACTGTTATCTTCCCTACATATCCACCTCAACTGTGTCTCTTAATTTGTAACCCTCTACCTTGAGTGGTTCTCGGCTCCGTACCGGGTGACCCTTAATGTAAAAAAAAATAAAAAATAAAATAACATCAGTAAAATATCTTGTCAGCTGCTCCAGAACAATCATTACTTTCATTGACTCCAAGACCACTTAAAAATGGTCTTGAATCATTTTTTTTATTCATTGCATATATTGCTAGAAATATTTTGTCAGTCAGTCATAAATTGCTAAATAGGTCTGGTCAATATTGACAAAAAAATCAATTAAAATAAACATTTATCAATGAGCCTGCTGAAGTGCAATGCAGATTTGGATTTAAGCTATAATTTTGGAAAATATACAAAAATTTAAGTGTGAAAATGTAAAAATATTTTTAAGATATCTCTTTTCTCTTGATCAAACTTGACAAATGTTTACAAATTAAAATTTGATTAAAAAAAAAAACAAAAAAATTATATACATATCCTGGCCAATAATATATTTGAAGTATACAAAGTAAGTAAACAAGGCCCTTTTTTGTGGCTGATAAAAACATTGTTTTCAAGAAGAAAAAAAAATATTTTACAGAATAAAACTCTTCAATGAAGTTATAGCAGTCATGAAGAAAACCAAGTCCTTCCTCGGAAAAAAATTTGTGTTCTTTGTGCTATCTGTTGAAAAAGAAAATCTAAATCAAGATTGGGTCGACTTTACTAGGCATTGAAATATGGTAACTGTTTGTGCTTTCCTATCATTCACAATCTTTATGCCAGTAAAAGAATTCTACTTTGAACCACAGAATTTTTTTTTTTTAGCTCTTTGTGAGTGAAGAGGCAGTTGTGTGTAGTGATGTGAATTTTTTTTTCTTTTTATTTACAATCCCGATATTTTTTGATGTTGAACTTACAAGACTGATTTTTGACCCTTGAAATTATGACATTGAACTTATGATTTTTTAGATGTGAACCTCCTTATTGCTATTTAAGTCAAAAGTGCATTCAGATTTAATGGCTATGTTACAAATAAAATCTGCTATTGCATATCAGTTACTTTCATAAGTTTTCTTATAATCCCAATGTACATAGACTTCTATGCTCTACAAGTGAAAAAAAAAGAGTTTAAGAGACATGTTAAAATGTGTGATCGCTTCCTATACAACTCTTAATAACCGCTTATTGGAACACTTGGACACAACTGAAAATAGCAATCATAATCCCTTTTAGGGACCTATTATGCATTTTCATTCACATTCAACCAATGTATATGAAAGAACTGCAAATGAAATTTCAAAATTATGTTGAGAGAACGTTCTATTAGATTACCTGCTCATTTAAATGAATTTATGTGAAACCAACAATATGGTTGTTGTACACGCAGTACAGTAGGGATACAAAAAGGTTATTATCTCCCTTTGGAATAGGTGAAGTCACATGGGTCATGTGACAGCTGCTCAGTGATGTTACTTCATAGAGTGACAAAAGTGGACAGTCAGTTTCCAGAAGTCAAACCAAGCAGTTGCCTTTACCAGACTCCTGACTAGAGCAGCCAGCTGGTTGTACAGCTTTCCTATGGAAATATATCTTCACTAGATATAGAAATTATCTTCAGCTTGTACTCCTCAATTCGGGAAAACCCATGACTTGCTGTTTCCTTGTTTGAGGGGAAATATGTTCATAGTAGATAATCTGGCCCACTTGAATCTGGAATCCTAAACATGGCTTCTCTAGAAACATAGAAGAATCTCCAACGGGCCCAATTCCTATTGGGAATTATATTAAGTAAGACCCTATCTTTCTGTTTTCTTTCCACACTATTTGTTGTTGCATACATGTTATAATTTCTCTGCATAGGGGACATATAAATATGTATATATAATTTTGTGCATGACTTAGTGGCATAAAGCTTTCTCTGAGTATAAAAGCATGTTTGTCATTCCTTTCCTTTCAGCTATTCTATTCCATCTGTAAAATAAGGTGTTATTATATCATGGATATAATCATGCCAATAATGGTGGAAAATACAAACAGAGAGAATATTCCATTTTTCCATAACCCAGATAATTCTGGTGACTTACAAAGACATGAGGTTATATTATTTTTTACTCCATTAATACTACTTCTGACAATTCCTTATTGCTGTATGTTTCTCAACTGTATAGGACACCTTCGATAGTTTTAAAATAATGCTCAGAATTCATTTTCACTTCATAGACATTTGGGACAAAAAAAAAAAAAAATCAATATGCATTAAGTATTATTATTAATTAACTACTACTACTACCCACTGTCTCATTTTTGGACTGCGTGCATTAATGAATTATGTAGAAACCTTTAATTAATACAAGATTTTTTTTAGAAATCTATACTAGATTTTACAATGGGTATTAATGGGTCATGGATACAAAATACAAATAATAGCAATTCATTAAGTGTTTGGCCACTTAGTAATAACACTTTTTTCTTTCGTTTTTTACCATATTAACCTTGGTAAAAAATATATTATTAAAAAAAAAAAAAAAAAACGGAAAATTAATAAAAGTCAATTTTCTTAACACTTGTGGTTCCTACATATTCTTAGGTTACATCATACTGCTAAAATATTTTAGCCAATGAGCTGGGCCAATGGGGGTTAGTAATATTAGGTACACGAGCCACAGGGAGCCATACTCACAGGCTCTCCAGGAAGGTTCAGGATCATTAAATGGCGATTAAGACGTACCCAAAAAAGAGCAAGTAGTGCGAAGGGCAGTTTTTGTTCCCAGTCCACGTACGTGTTGACTGTTGACTATCAACCTACTTTAAACTTACATTTCATTTGAGTAGATGTGTGGTTAAATCCCTACTTTGGTCTTGGCCTTTTTTTGTCAATTTTAACAGAACACAAAATAAATAAAACAAGCCTGGTCCTGGGGATTTCAAGTTCAAAACAGAACCTCCTACAACATAAATCCCAGAGACTGAGCAATATTGCTTCTCTACAGTCTTCCATTTTAAACAGACTGTGTCACATTTAAATCCCGTAAAAAAAAAATAACAGGACAAACAAAAAAAAAAACCCAGCTGACAAAATCTTTGTCTCTTGATCCCAAAAGTAGACAAAATCCCAGTCTCATAAATAAATTGAAAATTCAAGGAACTTTTAATTCAAATTTCACTGTCAAATTGAGACTTTCATGGGGTACTAGGAATCCCTAAATCTATGAAATTATTATGGGACCGTAGCCTTTTTAGAAACGGTTATAATTTTGACTGATCGATTTTATGAATTTCTGTTGCAAACAGAGCCGACACAAACTCATGAAGTACCCGACAAAAACAGAAAACTATTACCGGCCACTAAAAATAAATTGTGACTTTTCCCTAGCCAAAATTGTGACTTTTTAATTCAAGCGACTTTATTACCGGCCACGATCACATTTTGCCCACATGGGCAGCGTAGGCAGATACCTACAGGGATCAGTCGTCGTATCTCATCTGAAGATTAGTTATGGCACGAACTAATAATTCCTGGAGATCTGTCTCCTTAAACACCTCTCCTTTGGATAAACGAGGTAAAGCCAGAGGTAGGCCCTGATGTCTGCGGTGGTCCTGGAATTTTTTTTTCTCACACGTACTAATATGGGGCCCCCACTTTAAAATTTCGACCTTGTGTTGTATTTGTTTGACACCTTGTAGGGCAAGTTTAAACGAATATTAATTATGTCGAATGATGAATTGACTTCAGCAGTCCAGTAATTATAATAAAATTGGAGGAGAATTTATTTTTCACGAGATATCTTTTATTAGCTTGTTAAAGAAATATAATTTAAAACATTTTTGATTGAAAACAAACTCGCTACGTGGATAAACTTTTCTGGACACATATGTCTAAGAAATACTTTCCAACTAGAGACACCTAACCACAGGCCAAATATAATAATCAAAGAAATGGTATTTAAAATTGTGACTTAAAAGTAAAAAAAATTAAATAAAAGAAAATTAAAAAAACAAAATAAAAAAATCTTTCTTTATCTACCTACGCTGAGTTACAAGGTTTCTCTTCAATAAAGTAAAAAGATATTGTAAAATTCACTAAATGGAAAAATACGGGACATCAGTTCAGGAGGTAGTTTATTTTTCAAGAGATCCCACAAAAATAGTAAGTTTATTTTTAGAATTAGTCGATAAATATAAAAATAAAAAAAAATCATTTTGACGTTAAGAACAATTTGTAAATTTAAATTGAAAGAAAAACAAAAATTAATGTCTAACTAACGAAGTGGTCATCTGTTAAAAAAAAAATGACAAGTAGGCCCTTTTTTTTCTTAAAATAGAAGAAACTCTGTAGAGTCGACATTAATTAAAAAAAAAAGAAAAGAAAAAGAGATCAGTTTTCGTGTTTTGGAAAATGAAAGACATATATACATAATTTTTTTTAATTCAATGTTTTTTTTAGCAATTGTTCTGACAAATCGATAATTTTAAAAATATAAACTATTTATGATGTCTAATTACATTTAACTTTTATTTCTAATGGATGGAAACTGTTAAAAGAAAAAATATTTATTTCTCATTGTTTTTGCCTCTTGTCAAACTAAACCTAATTAACTCTTTGATTAATCGGAAAGAGAAATGATGGATAAATTTTTAAAAAATAGATCACATTTTCACCCTTTAAGGAATTTATTAGTTATGATGATGAATTGTCTTGTGGTTGTACTATAAACTGTTTTTAGTTTATTATTTATTCACTACAGGTTTTCGTTTTATAAATTCATTCCATAAGCAAAAATAAAATATCAGTTGTTTCATGAATTTGTGTGCCACGCAAATAAAAAAAAAAATGCGACATGACAAAAAAAAAAAAAGTTAAAAAAAAAACGAAGCTGAAAAAAGTAGCATCGAGATTTCGAAAAATAAATTTTTCACAGTTAATATTTTTAATTTAGTCTCATATTTAATAAATCACGCACTTAATAGTTCAGGACAATATACAACAATATTGTCATCAATTATTAAACAAACTAATAAATCATAAAATTTAAACTTTATTAAAATTTACACAAGAATTATTGTTTTTTGTTTTGTTTGTTTGAATTTTTGATAATAGTAACAGACAAACAATTATTAAACAATCATTCAATTTTATTTTAATCTTTGCTCATTATAACCTTGAAGAAAATAAATAATTAAAAATTTTAAAATATAAATTTTTGCACCTTCCGCGATCACCCACAAGAACAAAAAGGACGACTTAATTGCGTACTAACTAAAAAACGTAATTATTTTAAAAAGCAGGTGCGAAGAAGAAATCGCATTTATGTTCGTATGGAAAATGCAGTTTTTAAATATTGCCTTTAAAAAAAAAATAATAAAGATTCATATATTTTTTTTAAAATTTGATCAATCAATCCGATCATTTTCATAAAAAAAAAGTAAAACCTTCCTTACCCACTTTTTGGCAGTTAATAAAAAAAATATCCCTGGTACGTACTCGTCGAGTCAGCTGGTTTGGGGGAAAACAAGAAACAATATTTATACCCTGGGTACCAAGTTACTTCCACCTTTATGCACACACACACACACACACAAAAAAAAGATTTTCATCCCCTCTTCCTCCTGAAATAAATGATGCGTCGAAATAAACATAACAAAACTTTATAGTTTTTTTTCCCGTAGTCATGGTAATCACCTGAATCATTGGACCAAGAAAACAACAATGACTGTAGTAAGTAACAAGTTTTAATTTTAATTTCTAAATAAATAAATTAGTTTAAGTGGTCGGCAAGATTGTCTCACAGGTCATTAGTTCGATCCTTACTGGGTTCACAAACCATATGGCTTTATGAAAACTAAGCTAAGAAGCATAAATTTATTTTTACAACTTTTTTCTTTTTTGAAGTGCAATAGGTCGTTTTTTCACTTAGGAGAAAAAAGTTCTGTCATATAAATTTAGAAAAAAAAAAACTCCAAAAATAAAATAATTATTGATTAAATTTAATTAAGAACGGAAAAGTGATTTTTTTTAGTACAAAAATCACAAGAATGGGGCACATAGAGGATCGAATTTCAATTATTTATCAGTTCAACTTGTAAACTATTACAAAATCTACACTACAACGAAGCACCTTTGGAGAAAAAAAATACTCAATAAGCAAAATCTTATTGAAGTCAAGAAAAATACACCTAAAAAATTCAGCGTGGAAGTTGTCTTTACAGTTTTTTTTTTGTTTTTTTTTTTTGTTTTTTTTTTTTTTTTACACTATTTCCCCAAACCAAAGAAAAACCGCCTACAAAGTAAAGATTTAATTACCACTCGACTTAGAATTGTAAACTTTTTGTTATAAATTAAATTATATCTTCTGTATCTTCTTAATTTAAGTAAAAAACGAGACAAGATCAAAATTGGCATTTGCTTTGTAAGAATAAGAAATAAAAATAAAAACAGTGGACAGTGTATGTTAGAAATTTGGAGAAATATTAAAAAAAAAAAGAAAGAATTGTACAAATTAATTAACAAATAGTTTAAGTCGACAAAGGAAAATGCAATAAAACACACTTACTGGAAATAGTCGTGTCAAACTATAGCAAATCGTCGCCTTTTACTAAAACAAAAAAGACTCCCAAATATGCGATTCGTCTTTTCCTGTACACTTCGTTATACAACGAAAAGTGACTATTTTGTTTTGTTGAACCCAAAAAGAAAAAAAATATTCCCGCGCTAAGAAGTCAGTAGCAGTTTGTGTAGGTAGGAAGTAGTAAGCAATTCTGCTGACATAACCATCTTTTCTTTTCTTTTTTCTTTGCTAGAGCAGTGGACAGCGGGTCACAAAAAAAGTAAGGCTGTTATGATTATTACCATAAAGTTTTCTTTTTGTTTGTGGGAGTAAAAAGGAAATAACAGTGAAATAAAAACTGTAAGTGAAGTGATGATCAACTCAGTAATAATTATTTTTCTTATTTTTTGTTTTGATTTTAAGCTCGTCTATACCCCATCCTTACGGCCTTATGCCAGACAGAATGATGCTTAAACGGAAAGAAAATAGCAACTCACAATATAAACAGTTGCTGCTTAAATGTGCGGTTTAAGCAACACTTGCCTTTACGCACCGTGAGAATGTTGTGTGCGTTCGTTGTACAAGACAAGAGGTGGAGAGGATTGCCATATAGTGATTTATGTGGCACAAGGCTGCAAATATGAGACTTTTAAACTTGAGAGAACCAAATTCACTACTCAGTCGTAACTGATCTCGCAAGGCAAGCTTGCTAACAAACTATTACTCAAAAATAAATTCCAACCATTTTTTCTTCCAAAGAATTAGTCTCTAAAAAACAAAACAAAAAACCTATAAACAATATAGAGATTCATTTTATCATGCCTGTTCTTTCTTTAATTAAAATTTTCTTGTTAAAACACTAACATTCCTGGGAGATAAAGTAATTTTACATCATAGAAGAAGCCTAAGAAGCACAAATATATCTTGTCTTTTTTGTAGATTACTCCCCTCCAACAGACAGTTGAAATTTCTGGTACACACGATAAGGAAAGAGGGCTTGGCGAATTTGACACTCATAGAATATATTGAAAGCAAGAAAGACCGAGGAAAGTAGTGAGTAACAACCAGCTTGTGAAAATGAATGACACAGAACGGGAACTAGGGGAGTAGTGACAAATACTGCTAAAAGGGTTAACAACGATTGCTTATGCTCTGAAAAGACACAGCACATAAAAAGAATTCATCCATTAATTTTTACAGGACGGGAGATATTTGTTTGGTTCCATTTATTTCAAGAAATGTCAGGGTATGCCGTTGCCCATGGCTTTGTTAAACCCCTTCTTTTAATGACAATATGCATCGGACATTAGTTTTTGGGGAATTTTTTTGTTTGTTTTATTTAAATTTATATATATATTAAACGCCGTCCTGTGTATGACGATAAACTACATTCAGCAGCAAGAGAGATTGGAGGTTTCTGAGGATCGTGGAACTACCTCTTAACTGCTGTTGTTCCTATGTCCATTCTGATCCGGGTGGTAGCACCTGTTAAGGTCCTAGCTATGGGTAAAAAATAGTAACTCCCTCACCCAAACAAAAATCAACAGTACTTTTTTATATTAAAATTACTCGCAATATATTTTTGTAATGCTTACCAGCAATACCTTTAAAAAAAACTTACCAACACGACGTCAACAAACTAAGAAAATATATAAGTTTGTTTACTCTGAAAGCATGAAATTTATGTACAAAATATCTGTAGTTGAAGGCATAAAAATAATTGCGTTCGAAATATTTAGATTTCGGCATTAAATAACGATAACCCATAGAAGCTGATATGCCGCTAAACAAAATCATCCAACCAACTTAAACGAGCGCGCGCAAAAAAGAAAAAATGCCCAGATTGGGCGAACATATGAGAAACAAAAGTTACAAAACTTTAAATAACGGCAACGTACAGAAAAAATATCGAGGAAAGAACAGGATGTGTTCTTTAGCATCCGTGTGCCTATTGCAAGCAGCACAATTGATTTTGCTAACAAAAACCGGTTTAAGCAGCTTTGTGCCTTTTTTAATATTCACTCTTCTTCTTCAGTAAGACAACTGTTTTTTTATCATTCATTCAGACCACATTTAATTTAACCTGAACAACTACATTATGACTCAACGAAGTTTGATCGCATTGTTGAGTCCATAATACAGTGCTAGAAAAAAATGATCATTTTTTTTATTTATTTTTAATTTATTCATTTAGTTCACTGATAATATATAATACCCCTCTCCCACAATCAGAAAGTATGAGACACTTGACTTTTTTTAGTTTATTTGTTTACCTTTTTTTTTTTTTTTGGCAACAGCAGTCAGGCAGCTTTATTTGTTCCGGAACAAACTAACGTTTTAAAACTGTTATCAATGTTGTTGATTTCCCGGTCGTTGATTGTCAGTCAAGTTGACTTTCCCTCCTTTAAATTGTATTTTAAATAAAATGTACCTGTATGTTCCTTTAAGTGTTTATGGAGAACGGGGAATAGAATGAAATGAAAAGATCATCATCGCAGAAAAGATGAAATCGAAAATAGTCATTGATATTTCGCACTAATAATGCTGGAAAAATCTATCTCTTCCTATTCACTAGATATTTTGGTAAACTGTCCCAACATTGTCGCAACAGCAGAGGAGTGTGAAAATGAGTGCTTACCAATCTCCCATAAATTATTTACATGTTCAAACAGTAACAACGGAACGCTTCTTGTCAACCTTGAAAAAATCCCGTTATTCATTAGCTACGTACAATCTTGTGTTAATTACAAAGTTAACTTATCAACGTTCATTAGTCATCATATGACAACGGCATATGTAATCAAGATCTCTAGTTTTCGTACCATGGCCTACTGACCATACCGCTTTTAATATCTCGAGAATCGGTTGTGCGGCCTTTTGATTTAAAAAATGTCAGTTTGATCAAGAAAGAACAGAATTCACCGAGAAGAAAATGCATTATTTAAGAGTGTGCTAGTCTTGCAATTCTCAACAGTGAATCTAAGACTGGGGCCATACGCCATATCACCGACAAAGACAATAATAGCACTTTACGAAATACAAATTGATGGAGAAAAGAACAGGAGACTACTCGTATGATTTAAAATCTACAGACCCCCAACGGCTCTAAGAATTAATAGATTCTTAAACCACCGTTTGATCCGGTGTACTTTACCGATCGGCTAGGAAGAGTGTCACAGTACAGCAAGACTATTTTACCTTTTAAGAAAAGCACTCTTCCTCACTAAGTTATTTTTTCTCGAAAGCCAATAACTGCTCAGATTCGTATCCAAAAGGTAAGCAAAGTAATTTCTAAAGAATTAATGGATTTAGTTTTAAAACCGCTACTACTTCAAACGTTATTATAATGGATAATCGTATTTGAAATAGACGCGCCATTTTTAATTTAAACAGTGTGTATTAAGTCTATCGGCCAGCATATTGTATTCGAGAAAGCTTAACAAAGAAAATATACTCTCCGACAGTGATCGAGCCTGTGTCTTCCTTTGTACTTTATGAGGAAGTGTTGCTTTCTTTAAAATGGAAAATAGAGCCTTGCTGAACTGTAACGCTCTTCTTAACATAATGATAAAGCACACCGGATCAAACGGTAGTTTCTCCTACAAAGGCGGACACATGTTCGATCCCTGATTCTTCCTCTGTAGAACTCCAGTTCTAAATAATCCAGCAAAATAATTTTGGAAAAAAAATAATCCATGACCATTAAAATAGTAGGTAATCGGTAAACTTGGACCTTCGTGCCAGGAAAAAAGAACGCAGTGTGAAAACAGCGGGCTTTCCCTTGACACCACTATTATTTTAACTACCTTGAGTCCTCGGTAATGATTATTGTTTTAAAAAGCGTTTATTACAATTGTAATAAAGCCTATACATATGAAAATTAATTTATATACTTTCTTTGTTCTTGAGAATTGACAATAAGAATAATAAACAGTATTTATTTGTTTATTGGAATGGTTAGCAAAATTTCCAATTGATTCGAACTTTATAAAATGGTAAATAATAAGGATTTCCTTATGGTTGGTTCACATATTTTAATAATTTAGTAAAGTTTTATAAATCTATGAATACAGATTATTTTCATATTTATTTATTTTTATAAATTGGTAAATGATAAATATTGCATTAAATTAGTTTTAATTGTATTTGTCTTTAAAATGATGTAAATATAAAATTATTCTTTAAAATAAATAATCTAATAAATAAATAGTGTTTAATATTTTTGTCGTAAATTCTCAAGAACAGAAAAAAATGTCTACCTTCACTTTCATCATCTGTTTAGATTTAATTCCAATTCTAATCGTCTATTAAAACAACAGATATTGCCGAGGATAGAAGGTAGTTAAAATAATAGAAGTGTCAATGGAAAAAAAAAAAACGCCTTTTTTGACACTTTTTTTTTTTTTTTTTAGCGGGCACGAGGGTTCAAGTCTGTCAGGTAATCATTTAACGAAGATTACTAATATCCTCATTTCTGCGCAACTCACAATAATTTATGTATTTTCATTGTTAAAGATAAAATTGTCTACACTTACTAGGAGAAAGGAGAAAGCGACAGTTGTGAAACAACAGAAAGAATGTGAACCATAAAAACATAAAAAAGAAGGTCAACATCTTTTGGGTGTGACGCGTGAAGTTCTTGCATTCTATAAGCCACAGGAGTGCCTTGTTTTATTTCCAAAAAAAAAAAAATAGGCGCTTTGTGGTAATGTAATGGTTATCTTTACGTTAATGACCATTGATCCTCACAGAGTACCCCCATACTTATGGTTTTGCGCCCTCATAAATAAATGCTAGGCAATTAGATTGTAATCCCGACTCTTTCACGTCTCAAAATACATTTTTAATTAAAAAAAAAACAAAAACAAAAACAAAAAAAACATGACGGAATTAAAGAAGCTGCATTCGCCTGCCATTGAGTAAAAAAATGGTTAGCAATCTCCGGTTGCAGACCATTGCTACTAATCTTCATTTGGCGTTCCATACTTGCGGTCATGCTCGAACAATTTTTGTATAGATACCGAAACTCACTTTAAAACTAAACCTTGTGTCATATTCTGTACGAGTGGGCGCATAAAATATCCATTCCCACAGAAGTGAATGCTAAACTTTCTTTTTTTCCGGTTTGCTGCCTTCTTGCTTGATGCAGCAACATCAGCTTCTTAATATCAGACACTAAAAATGTCTAATCTCCCCGTCCAGTCATTTTCTGTTGGTTTCTTGCAGAGAAATGAGCCGAACGCCTGTGCTGAAGCCTCGTTCTAATAAAGGTGGTATTGGGAAGGCAAATATATTGACTGACTTTATCCTACAATGCAGAACTGCAATCTGAAATGTTTTAGTAACCAAAAAATCCCGATTTTAATTATTTACTTCATACATGTTAAAAGTTCTGACTTAAATTTTGTTTTTAAAAAACGAAAAGAAAGAAAAAAAATAAAACGATGTCTTGGTTCTTATGCCATCCTGCCGTCCTCCCACCACTCGCTTGGATCATTCTACTAAATCCCAGAGAGTGGAACCGCCCACTTTGTCATTGACTACTAGAGTAACTCCTAAATTATTACTGAGTCCTTTTATTTGTGACCCTGTGCCAGACTCAATTAAACTTATTGAACGATATACGATGATACGATCTCCCCACAACAACTCAATTTTTATAAAGTAGTATATTCATAAAATATAAATTTTATTGTAACCTAATTATATGTATTGTACAATAATGGATCATGTGCAATATAAGTGAACAATTCAACTAGAAAAATTGAAAATAAATACACTGACTGAATCTAAATCGCATTCAAAGATGTTATATGGTGAAAGTGCGGAAATATTTTGACTTACCCTCAAAAATAAATCAACAATGTTTTGTGGCAATTTTTAGCATCAACTTGAAACGTTCCTTGTTAAAAAGTTGAATAAACACATTCAACATCATGGATAAAAAATAGTGAATTTATCTACTGTTTCTTCGAGACTTAGCATGAGCAAAAACAAATTCACGGATTTGAACGAAAAAAAAACAAAAAACAAAATAAAATGTTATTAAAAATCCACGAAAATGTTTATTCCTTTAGTTTAGTCAGTTGTGCTTACTTTAATTTGTAACGTATATAAATGTAGGTCGAAAAAAAGTGTTGATAAGATAGAGAGGGTCACAAAATATTACCCGGAGCCCCCAATCAGGCTTGGTCAGGAAGGGGTCACGGGTAGTACTCAGCGGCCATCTATAGCCTTTGAAAAATCGAACCACGGATTTCTAATCTTAAACTTAAATTACATCGTTCTCAATTATCAACTCTTCCACTCCGCAAAATCAAAACATATTGATTTAAATTTTAAAATAAATACTGATCAATAGTTAAAAAATAATCAATTGTTATACAGGAATTGATGAAAATATAAAGTAAATATAATTTCTAAATAATATTCAATCACAGAAAAATATTGCCGATTAAACAAGCTTTTAATACAACTGTCGTATAAATTCTTCTATTATCTGCAGGAAGAGGAGGAAGGATGTGTGTGTAGTCTAACGGTTATCGACGAGATAAGTTGAATCGCCGAACCGAGTTTGCTGGCCTTGTCTGTAGCTTTCAGTTTTGCACTAATGTCCGTAAAAAAGTCACGAGTAACAAACGAAAACAAAAAAGTATTGCCGGTAAGGTGGAAAGAAAAATGCGACAAGATATGTTAAGATAAAATGATTTCTTTTACCAGTATAATGAATCGCAGTAGAATGTCTCTTTTGTGGGCAAAGGAGACGGGCTGGAAGACAAGGGATTTGGTTGTGTACGAGCCTGGCGTTGAAGCTTGTGTCGGGTCGGTCAACTGAGAAGCTACTGCTGAAGTCTGTGAACTGACTGTGTACTGCTTTGAGTGTCACCAAGCGGGTCCTTTTAAGCAGTCAAGGTGGATACAGGGTTTTTGTCGTGCTTTTGCCTTAACAGCAACGTTCGTGATTGACCCAAACATTTAAATTTTATTTTATATTCTGGGGGATTTGTTTTGTGAGCCGGATGCTATGTTCCATTAAAAAAAAAAAAAAATTAAATTAAAAAAAAAAAAAACGATTAAAAAAAAAAAAATTAAATTTGCTTTCGTAGCGTTCACATCCAACCGAAAGGTTTTGGTGTGGGGTGAAGCAGAAAGAGGGCTAATTTGAAGCAGAATATGACACAGTCTAGAAGGACAACTCTGAATTTAAATCCGTTGGAAAGAGAATGGAGGTACCATTCTGTTATCTTTCCCAAGAAGTCATGGGAATTAACAGTTAATAAACACAACGAATCTACGCAGAATCATGATCGCCTAGATGACATTAAAAATATTAATAGTACTATTCGGGTAGATGGAATTCGTCAGCCCAGGAGGGTAGTCCATCTAAGAGAATTTAAACCTTTGCCGCCTTGTGGTCATACTCAATTATGAGAAAGGCTTCGAGAGTAAACCATGAGGACAAATCCGGATACAGAGTCCCTAAGACAGTCCTGTGTTATGTTCACCTTCATTCTGGTAACTACAGCGACGACGTCGGTGCCAAGCTGTACTAGACACTACCTTTCCTTTTTTACAGGGCCGGGTGTTCAATATGGATTACCTTACAGGATTAAAGTACCCATAACCAATTACCTTTGTTGTGGGATTATCAATTGTTAAATAGATATATTCGTGTTGATAATATTAGGTGATGCTGGTAATGCATTGGAGATTCTTCAAACAAGAAAGTATAAGAACGAATATACAATTAGTCGGATAATAACAACATATTTTATTGTTTTAGCAAACGAAGTAGAAAGAATAAAAAGGGAGGTAAATAAAGATGTATGTAGGCATGTTCTTATTCGTGCGTATTTAGTTGTAAAGTTTACATGGAAGATTTTGAGAGACTTGCATATTGAAAATAAATTTTCGTTGGATTTGTATAATTATTAGATATACCTGTTTCTCGTCAGGTAAACTTCTGGTTTTATTTGGTATTGATAATGGTAATATTAGCCGTTTCCTTATAAGGATACATTCGGCATTCATTGGCCAAACAACCAGTGCTACTCCAGTTAGGCTTTTCTTCGCTCTACTGCCATCGTGTTGGGATCAAAGTGTAGTATCTGTATTGAAATTTATAAAATGCTTTCTCTTAAAAGATTTTTTCAGGAAAATAGGTTTCTCAAGTCCAGTCGCTATATGCTTTGTAATTTCTGTGTTGTGTTCTGTGCGACATATGGTTCGCTGGCGCCCCCACACTCCACCCCGAGGAAAGGAAAAGCACGTCACATCTCTAGGGCATCTTGTGGGTAAATAGAGGAAAAAGCGAAAGAAACGTTTCCGCCCTTTTCTTGTATACAGTACCGTACAAAAGTGTTAGGAAATTTTAAACTATTGTAAATTTCTAATAATTGCCATCTTATAAGTTCATGTTTTTAATGTGCTCCATCTTGGAGTCATTTTCACAAGCAATTATCATATTTTTAGCAAGGATTCCGAATGAATGTGAAAGATAAGAGATGACCTTCAAAAGTGGCCGTGCAAAAATTTCAGCCACCTCACATAAACCAAGTCAGATGCTGTTTCAAAACAGATAAATGTCTGCAGTGAGAATTTATTATATAATGTTGATTTTAAAACGTTAATGCACATTGTTAATAATTTGTGTGACTTCATGTAGCAAAAATAAATGCTTCAAAGCGCCTGGGATGGGGTGAGAAGGTATCTAATAACAGTGAAGATGATAGTTGGACTCCCACAACTCAAGATTACGTAGATTCTGTCCATTAGTTTTGTCAACATTTGATCTATGATTTAAGCCAGGGTTCTAATCTAGCAAACCTTTCAATACATTGATACATTCATCAATCTGTCTCTTTTGTATGTAATCTGTGATATGGAACTCCATAATGCTTCTCAACTTCAGCCAAGACTATCGTCAATTTTAAACATTTTTTTTTAAACATCCCATTTTATGCAATCCTCAGTCATTATGCTTTTATCCTTTGTGTAACGTGGATCATTTCCTGACGACTTTCTGACAAATTCACACTTTATTAGAATGCAGTTTCATCTTCGTTACATCTCAGAATGTGATCTTATCTCAAGCATCTGCATTCCACAGTTTATACCATTTTGTCCAAGTTAATGTCTTCAAATTTTTTTTTTGTTTTTTTTTTTTTGTCTAAAGCTGGTTTCTGTGGAACTTTGGAATAAAAAGGAACTGGCTCAAGTGTATAAAATAAATATTTTCATTTATTTGATTTAGAGTGAGTCCTTTGATGTTCGATATAGCAAAATGCTCGTTTATAAGACGGATCTGCGTAGCATTCGGGAGAAAGTCCGTTTCGGTTTGGTATTCGACAGTTTAGAAATCAGAACTTGATAGTAGTAAGCATCTTAAAAATAGGTCAGCATCAATCTACTGTTTTTCTCAGCTCTAAGAAGGGCGGAAACATCATTAGCAGATGACCTTTTAAATATTTCACGCGTCACGCATTGCTGGTTTCTCTAGCGGTTGCGTCTCTGGTTCCATAGTTTCTCTTGCCATCATTCTCATTTCATCTGGCTCAGAGCTGTAAGGTTATATCCTTTTGATCAGATTCCCAGACTCTGGCGCGAACCTTGGTTTCGACTAACATCAAAAGTCTCTTTGTGTTAATGTTTTTGAGTGGCCAAAATTATTTTATTTGACGGCGTTCCTTTCATTTTAATTTTAATTTAACGGAAGTTATGCGTGGAGCCTGTCTTATTTTGGTAGATTTATAGTCATAAATAAGTAAGCTTTGGTCGCGCAAACTTCCGGTCGAATTCGGTCTTTTCTTCTTCCCCTTTTTATTTGAGGGTTTTCCTCTCGTCAGTTGAGAGAGAAGTACCGAAAGAGAGAGAGAGAGAGAGAGAGAGACAAAAGAAGTGTTTTAAAGAAAAGTAGTTGCCTTATTTTTATTATTTATTTCTTTTTATATATTTTATTTTCCATATTTTATTTTATTTTTATCAGGACTCACTAAATTTCTTCGTTGAAATCAATCTGTCAGTCCATATTCGTGAATGATACGCTTAGTTTTATTTACTGACACCAAACTGAACAAGTATTAGATAGTAATAACACCATACGAAAATATACACTTTTCTCTTTACTAAGTGAGTGACAAAGAAAACTCTCTCTCCCTCTCTTCTATATATTTCCTTTCCTTTCCTTCCTTCTATTGTTCCTATCCTCGGTAATGGACATGAACCCGAATTTAGTTTATATGGGTCAGTGAACGTCATAAAAAATCAAAGAATGACAACACGTCCCGCCAAAAATCAAACGGGAAACACGGATGTGTCATTCCCAATAAAAAGAAGAAAACCACGTACGAGACTAGAGACGCCGCAGTAAAGAGGAACACGATTCGAAGTAGCAGTTCGAGAAGCAATGGTTGGTGATCGGCTGTGAGTTTGACTTTACGTACAATTCCAGAAGAGAAAGAAGAAAGGATGAATGCAACGAATTAATTTCCTTCAACCAGAAGGAACACAACAACTCCTGTATGAACTCTCAAATCCCAAAAATAGAACTATGACGATAGTCAACCATTTTAAACACTGTAACCAAATGGAATCAACGATAAATGGTACTATAGACAATAAATTTGGCCTTTACTTCATCTCTATATACCATACATCCATCATTTGTCTATCAGTTTTTACTGATCTTTTTGCTGTCCCGATCAGTTTCCATATTATCCTATGCTGCAGCTTTTGAAGACGATCGTAGTTTGATCAATTCCACTGCCTCGAGAGAATTTCTGAAAGGCCGTTCTTGATACTCCAAATTCCTTAACTACTCCTACCTGATTCATATTCTTGACTATCTTCACTAGCGACATCCTGATTTCAAATAATGAAAGAACGCAGGAATTTGATGTCAGAATTTTCTCGATATGGAGGAAAAAATCCGTCCTCTCCCGAAAAATATTTGCCGTTCAGCGGATGAACAGAAAAAAGAAAACAAAATGGTCAATTGGCTGAAAGGTTTTGGGTGTCGTCTCGTATCGTCTCTCCTCATTCAGAACCCTTGCTAAAAAAATATAATAATTAGGTGTGAAAATTACTCCAATATGGACAAAATTTTATCTATAAACAGCTCAATAAAAAAGAAAGAAAGCAATTATTAGAAATTTACAATAGTTTAAAAATAGCCTAAAAACTTTGCACGGAACTGTATTGCTTTTGGCAACGCCATCTAGCAACCATTAGCAGAAGTTCATTATCTGACAAGTGAGTTAATCCCACACTATACTATTTACTCATATCTGGGAAGGCGAGTATTTTTTTTATTTTTTTCAAGTGCATTAATGCGAAGTGAATACAAAAAAAAATTGTCACAGGTGATTAAACTCGATTCACCGTTTCAATTTCTATACCATTAATCATCAAAACCATCCTTTGGTTGCAAATGGCGATGGCTTTTTACTAAGGATGATCATCAACTTTTGAAATAAACAAAGTTACAGTATTTATTAAGAACAAGCTGAAATTGTAAAAACCAAATGGACGTTAAATAAAGGAAAGAATAAGAAAGTTTGTTGATGCAAATACTTATCCATTTCTTTTTGAGAAAAGATAAGGTTCTACCAGTGTCGTAATATACTTGTGGTTGAAGCAAAGACAATATTTTAAATGACAGTTTGTTTTTAATCATTCCATTTCATCCCAAGTGAAGCAATAAAGCCACTAAAACGCAAGGGGATTTCTGAGTGTGGGAGAATATGAGAAGAAAAAAACATTATTAAGAAAATAGAACAATAAAAGAACAGGAATTAAGAAAGCAGAAGATAATGATTGACATTACATTTAAATTTCTGAAGATCAAACCTGGATGGGAAGCAAGAAACTGGAAGTGAGATGTGCGATTAAAGAAACTGTTATCATAGAACTTGCGGTTACATCTAGCCACTTCAACTGTAAAATGATGAGACCCAGCAGCCACTCTAGTACTACGCTTAAATTCACAAAGACTATGTACCAAAGAGAAAAGTTCATCAGAACAATTGCTATGAAAGTATATATTTTTTTAAAAAAAGCACAGGAAAGCTATATTACGGCGGTGGGAAAATGAGATGCCAGGCCAGGAGAAATAACATCGCAGATTTTTCTTTGGTATATTTTATCAAGAATCCCTAAATATATATCAGACTAGATGTGGCTGCAATATTCAAAGCATGGACGAATGGTAAACTTATAAATATGAAAGATAGATAGATAGAAAAAAAAGAAACTATATTAAGATAAATAGATAGATAGATAGATAGAAAGAAACTATATTGAGATAGAAAGAAAGAAACCATATTAAGATAGATAGATAGAAAGAAAGAAACTATATTTAGATAGATAGAAAAAAGATAGAATAGATAGAATACAGAAATTATATTTAGATAGATAGAAAAAAAGAAATTATATTTAGATAGATAGAAAGAAACTATATTTAGATAGATAGATAGATAGGTTTCCTTTGGTGTCATTTCTGACGAGGACGAATTCTAAATGGCTGCAATTAGAATCGCTGGGTGACGAAATTTCGTGATCTGTAATGAAAGTCTTTACGATAGGACTCTGTAGCATTGACTCGTTTTTGGCTCAGAGTTCTTTGCCAGTCACTTGAAAATATTTTCCGACAAACCCTTTATTTGGATCACTTCAAATTTGTAAACTGTATGCAAAAACTAATGCAAATTAAGTTAGTTCAGCATTGAAGGCAACAAGCAGATGTCAAGCATAAAATTGTTCAGTGTTGTAAGATTTGAAATTCTATAATTAAACTAGGTAACAAGTGAAGTCATGTCAGAAAAGAAACTCAAGTAAAAAAAAAAGATTAATATAAACGAAAGGCTCCGACAAAGCACTACCAAAAAATAAAAATCTATAATCTAAGGTTCACCTAATAAAAGGCCCAAGGGCCACTCAAGGTAGAGGTATGTATTAGCGTAAGATAACAAAAAAGATAAACAGCTAATTCTAGACTTGAAAAGGTTAAGATTTAATTAGTGACAGAAATTTCCGAGTTCAAGCGAAGACGTTAGGAGTATACAGTTAAAGTAGACTTTAGAAGGAACCGAGGAAACAAGGGATGAACCTCTACTCCTGTCCAAAAGACCGGGGAGGAGTGTAAACCGGACGATAAGCAAATCTATCTACTCCTATTGGAAAAGGGGAAAATAATAATTACTGAATAAAATTTGAGATTTCAGGCGGAAACGTCAGAAGTACAGAGCTGAAGGAACCGGAAACCTATTCCTAAACAGGAAAGAAAGAATAAATCTCTACTCCTGTTCAAAAAATCGGGGAGGAGTATGAATCGGGCGATAGGCGAACCTATCTATTCCTATTAAATTAGATTAAAATTGGCAGATACATCACGAGGTATATAACGACAACTTTTAAGCAATCACTTTTGGTAATATTAAAAGAAACTTTGAGATTGTATCAGCGAAAACAGATAAATACGAGAGTGCAACAGATCTCAGTTAGTCAACTCAAATACCAATTTGCCTACAAAAATATACACCAAGTGACTCTTTTTCTTCAAAGAGATAAGCGAAGTGGATAGAGATCAAAAGACTCACTAACTGAAATTATTTGGAATCTTGTTTAAGCCAATACGTTTGCACTTCCTTTTCTTCTTTAAACTTAGTAGTCACATTTACGAAATGTATGAACTTTCTGTATATCAGATATTTCTACGTGCATTTAAAATGGGATTGTATACTTTGAAAAGATACATCCGCCTAAAACCAACTTTCTACATATCGGACATTTCTACGAACATTTAAAATAGGACTGTATGCTTTAAAACGATACATCCGCCTAAAACCTACTTTCTATATATTAGACATTTCTACGAACATCTATATATATAAAGTTGTAGCCTCTGTCTGTCTGTTATCATATTCCGCCAAGGGTTTCCGAAACCCCTATAACCATATATATTCTGAAACTACATTACCCAGGATACTTGATCAAGGGGTACCCGTGGGGCACCCCCGCCACACACACACACACACACACACTGAAATTTTTTCCCTTTGATTTAAATTAAATTGAACAAGGGAATGACTCCTATCCAAAATATAGAAGAAGATAGTCAGAAGATGGAGGTCACATTGGCAAGATCATTTTGATCAAAGAGGGTCCGGAGAGGGCACACTCCCCACTGAATGTTTTCCCCTTTGATTTAAGTTAAATTTAAATTTGAAAAAGGGAATGACTCCTATACAAAATATAGAAGGAGAAAACCAGAAGATGAAGGTCACATCGGCACAATCAAAATGATATAATATGGACGTCATGTTGAGCAAGAAATCACCAATTAATGGGTAGTGCCTTACAATACATATTTGTTACGACAAATCAACTAAATACATATCAAAGGGATCAAATCAAGCTGTTTTTTCACAAACCCCCACTGAATTTTTTTTCTTTGCTTTAAATTAATCTTAAATTTGAACAAGAGAATGGCTCCTATCCAAAATAGAAAAGAAGAAAGCCAGAAGATAAAGGTCATATCGGTAAGATCATTGAGTAATACTAAAATGCATCATTTTTCTCCACAAATTATAACAATGATTTAAAATAAGTCATCATTTTTCTTACAATGATTTAAAATCTATCATTTTCTTACACACAAGGCGCGGGTAATTCGGCTAGTTGAAAATAAAACTGTATACTTTGAAAAGATACACCTGCCTAAAATCAACTTTCTGTATATCCGACATTTATACGAACATTTCGAAAAGAACTGAGACTACAAAAAGATGGTTCTACAGAATGATGCTGAGAATACCATAGGCTGAACATGTGAGCAATCAGGAAGTTTTAAGGAAAACAGAAACAAAAAAGACAAACCTTACTAAAAGCTACAAAGGACAGGATGTTGTGGAAAGCTATGATCGTTCACGTCTCGAAGGGAAACGGCTACATAGAAGAATTGTGACTATGATAAATTACCAACGCTGCTATATCAACACTTGTAGCATTATCTCAGACTTACATTACGTAATGCCCCGCTGTGAACTTTAACGTTTGCATCAACAAACTTCCAACGAATTGGTTTCACTTTTGCTTCATGCTGAATTCAATCAATGTCTGGTGTACATAACGGCAATAATTTTGTTAGTTTTTGCTTTTAGTTCTGTTTGCATTTCTTCATCATTCTCACTCTCTCTCTCTCTCTCTCTCTCTCTATATATATATATATATATATATATATATATATATATATATATATATATATATCATTAAGAAACAATTTATACAAAGAATTAATTAGCAATGTTAATTCGAAATATACAAAGGATGAAACTTAACTTATTAACATTATCAAAGATGGAGAACCAGAAGACAGAGTTTAGTTTTCTGTTTAGTTTTCAGTTTCAGTAAAAACTGATCAAATTGTGCTAAGTGTTCAAGCATGGCGCCGCAAAATAAAATAAAAAAAACCGGAGACTAAGTCAGATGTTAATGGGGGGGGGCTAAAGCAGATATTAAGTTTCAAAGATTCTTGATTTTACTTTATTTTTTATCTGATCCTCTCATAAAATGAATATTTTTTTACATTTTTTTTTTTTTTTTTTTAGAAGCCCATCGAGAATTGATGATGACCCAACCTAGCACAACTAGGTGCTTTGCGCAGGTTGGTAATAGTACTGAGTTTTGGTTCCTCCATCCGGATTTTCCAGGCTGGTTTGAATTCAGTTTTCATTCTTCTATACCGGTTACCACCCAGGGATTTATAGAACACAGTCTGTCCTGCTTTTTTACCTAGGGGAGAAGAGATGGATTCATACCTTTCCCAAGTATTAGCACATAAATGAATCTAATGATTGGAATTCTAACTCGGCTCACCGCCGATTCCTCAATCCCAGCCGCAGTCCATTACTCCCCCTCGTGCCGCTATCTATATTACATCTATTATCCTACTATAAGTAATTTTTGTTTTGATTTTAAATACACATTTTTTTAGTATTTCATTTTTGAGATGAGTAATTGTCAAAATTCTTGTATCATTTCAAAATACTGTTCTCATATAGATTTTATTATAGACACAACGTTTCGGCCAAGTACCCTCTAGACATCATCAGGTGTCCATTGGTTAATTGAGATTATTGATTATTTTGATATTTTCTGACTGTGATGCAAGGATTGAACTCACGACAACTAGAAGACCATAGTCCATGTATAACCAATTCCTATATTCACTATGCCACTGCAGGACATTCGTGGTATGTTTTTTGAAAACATATACAAATTTTAGAAGCTAAAGTTTCAGGAAAAGAAACGGAAGAATATCCACTTTGAAAATTAATGGCAATAATGATTTTAGACAAATGATACAACTTCACTCAAAAGCATTATCATATACTGATCCGAATTTAGTCTAGCTTTCAGTTCCAGCAAAAAGTGTCGGGGAGGGGCTTCAGCCCCAAACCTATTGTGGATGATGGTATTGAACTAAAAAATGATATTTGTTTTGAAAATAAAAGTGAAATCAGAAAAAATTTTAATCATAAATTCCCACTTTCTTATAATTGAGGTAATTTTTTTTCAATATTAAAAAATCACAGTTAATCTAGAAAAATCAATCAATTTTAGAAAATTCTATTTCTACGCCTTACGAAAAATGAAAATCCGAAAAAAAGAAATTTACACTTGGAGTACTATCAAACATGTATACATGTTACTAACACGCGCATGCGCGTATACACAAACGCGTTCGTTGGATGTTATCACATATACCCACTCAGTTTTATTTTTTGCGTTTTATTTATTTATTGATGACTATTCAGAGGAAAAATGTTAGGAATTTGAATAACAACTAATTTTTACTAAAACACATAAAACAAAACTTGATACTAAGTTACAAAGAAACAACCCACACTATGTTCATTCTTAGATATTAAAGATTAGCAGACTATCAAAACTCAAGTCTGACAAAGGAGTTATCAATGAGGTTTTACTGAGGGTAGTTAACACACCATGTGCTGTAAGTGGAGATATCTTTCTCTTCATTTTAGATGGGAGAAGTTTCTCAGCCCTGAAGATTCCAACCCTGTGGCAGCACATTCCTCATTGCACTAAATAAGTTGGGTTGGTGTAATACCGATGCCAGCATGACAGTTGGTCCTTGGCCCATATGCATAAAAGTATGTGTATGGCGCTCCACACGTTAAAACGACTTTGTGTCATATCCAGCCTTTGGTGGGGAGGCCGGGTAAATATACTTATCAAAACTCAAGCATTAAAAACGGATAAAAATGAACTTTAATATTAAAAAAATAATCTAAATTTAAAATGATACCCACAATAAACTTTAATTTCTCTTCAAGGTAATTAATTGGTAAGCCTACTTAAAATAATGTAATTCACTATAATAATTATGCTAGAGGTTTTGCAAATTCAAAATTGTTTTTAAAACTGTTTTTCAGTTAAACAAATAGACAATAGGCTTTGTCAAAGTTAAACACGAGATGACTACCTTTGCCAACTTTGATGGAATTATTTCGACTGCATTCGGTTATGTCTACTAGCATATAGCCACCTGACATGAAGAGGCCTGAGAAATCTAGGACGATTTCTGTCCATGAAGCAGAGGGTAACGGAGTCAGGTAGAATGGTTCGTGTTGAAATGGAGTAGGGGGTGGGGGTGTCACTTGACATTGGATGCAATCTTAGACGGTCTCTTTCACCATCTTGTAAGTACCTGGAAACCGTACCTTCTCCCGATAAGCTGATTTGTCTTGACGATTCCTTAGTGCGTATAGTGTGCGATGTTGATTATTCTCTTCTACAACACTGACGGTACTACCAAGCGATGATTTCGCAGAACGACACCGTCTGAGATGGACAATTCATCCTTGAGCTGGACGAAGCTGTATGTACCTGGATCCTGGCATTTTTCTGGATTGCTGACATAAGCTTTCGAAGGTAAATGCATTTGTGATTATGCGTTTCTGCACGTCATTGCAAAAGATGCGTCGCTGTATGCGAATACACACCATCGCTCGCTATGTTCACGGGTTTATCTCAATATTAGGGCCGTGATCGAAGTTAACAAAAAATAACGACAAATGCTTTTCAAGACACTGGCTGGGAAGTGGCACAAAAAGAATATGATTTCTCACTTAATCGGCAATGTCTTCGGCTTCAAGGAAGCGAACTTCTGGTATCTCACTAACTTCTGACCACAGAAAAAGGACCCCCGCACACTCACTGCCTGACCGTCTCACTAACTGCTGGCCGTTTCACTGACTGGCCCCTGTCTGCTTCACACACTATCTTAAAAGGAAAAAGAATCTATCTTCATCTAAGGATGTGTGAGAAATCGTATTGCTAAACATTGGGATTTCGGGCTTTTTCTAGAGTCAGTATTTTAAGAACCGCGTCGTCACGTATTGGTTGTGTGCTTCAGCTAAATTGCTTCTCTCTAGCTGCTGATATTATTCTCGACTGAGATATGGTTCAATAAGGTGATTAATTAAGCTGGAATTCGTATTTATTTGCATCTAGTTTCTTTGACATCGTTATGAAGAGAGAGTTACTGAGGTCTTCCTATATTTCGCCACTGTCGTATATTTCATTCATTATTTCAGTAATGTGAGCAGGAAATCGTTTAAGTTTGACAGCATCTGACAGAATACAATCCCATCTAGCCTTACTGCTTTGTTTTGCATTTATCTTGGTCTGTGCCGATATTACCCGAGATTTCAATATTTCATGTCCTTTCATGTCCTCGTTTTATGTATAGTGAGTATTTCTATTCTGTTGCCGTGAAAGAGTTCTCCGACCTATTCGTTCCATCTTTTAAGTATATATTTCTATTATAAGCGCTCCCTTTCTAAAATGTATGGACTCTTTCTAAGGGCACGCCTTCTGTTCTGTTATTTTTTTATCAAGTTATGCATACCTGCTATGCCGATGTTCTGTAGCGTCTAGCTCTGCACATTTGATACATTCATCTTTTGTCTGCTTGCATTTCTTTCCAACATTTTATATATTTAAACGTTTTATATATTGTGCCATTCCTTGGCATTGTTTACTGTTTTGTTTTTTTTCATCAACTCGAGAATTTTATGTCATTCACTGTCCTAGAGTCTGGTGTATTTTAATTTAGATATTGATTTGATTTATTCTTTAATTTTCGTAATTTTAGCTTGAAGTTAGAAGTTGGTCGTTCCCACACTTAACAAGTTTTGCAGTATAATACTGCATTTTCCGAATCTTTTATTGATACTCTATTTGATTCTTTATCTCCTCCTGGGTTTTTCCATGTCTATATGCGTCGTGTGAGTTTTTGAGATAAAGTTAAGTTGATTATTACTTGGCTGTTTGCTGTTATCTGCGTTTGTTGCGTAATTCAAGTTTATAGTTGCTGACTATTTCACTGCTTTGTTCCTTCCCTACTTTTGCATTTAGGTTTCCCGCGGTGATAATTTCTTGTGATTTGTACTGGCTCTTGGCATTATCTTCTTCTTCATGTGCGGTGTCCCCTCCGGGAATAGGCGGTCATGGCTCTCTACAACTTCCTGTCTGTTGTAGTTCTTAATAAACATCGTCTTTCTGTTATTTCTCCCAAGCTCTGTTCCGCCATCCATTTACTCAAGCTCATTAACTATACTATGCATTGTCTCCCTCTTGTCTTCTATCTGTCCCGTGAGTATCAGATTTTCCGAGCCTTCTTTCTTCATTATATGTCGCAGAAACCCCCAACTGTCTCTTAAGTATTAGTTTCCTTTTTGTTTACATTTTCTTCAAAACTTCGTCGTTACTTACATGTTCAAACAAGAGTATCCTCAGCATCCTTCTGTAGAACCACATTTCTGTTGATTCAAGTCTCTTTTTCATCTTTGAGGAGATCGTCCAACACTCACTGCCATACAAAAGGACAGATATCATGTAGTAGTTTAGTACTCTTTTCCTTGTTTCTAGCGATTTTTTTTTTATTTCTCAGTATTCTGCTTAGCTTTTGGAATACTTTGTTAGCTATCTCAATACGTCTTCGGACTTCAGTGTCTCTCTTTCCATCCGCTGTTAAAACACTTCCCAAATATTTAAATTTCCGCACTTGTTTTAATTTTGGTAGCTCCAATTTGACCTCCTCCTTTTGCTAACAACCATGCGTATTCTATCTTCTGGCAATTGTTGTTTAATACTTTCTTCTCGCTTTCCTTCACTACCTTCTGTATGTCTTCTTAATACATTTATTAACTGCTGCTTGTTTAAATTCCGTGTCTTGTGCCCCACCCGCTTTTTTTACCTGGACTTGCATGAGTCTGCCAAATATTGTTTGTGGGACCAATAATACCAGGAGTCATAAAAATTATAATTCTTTCTGATCCGCAACAGTCCTTCTGTCCTTTTCTTTCTTGCTTTGCCATTATATTCCTCGCTTTTCAAAGACCTTATCATAGTGTATTAATTATCGGATTTCTCATGCTGACAGAAGTTATCTTTTTTTCAGCCTGTTACCTGCCGAGGAAGTGTCACTAACTCGAAATTAATCGATACCTCTGTTGATTGGCTATGTTTAGAATAAACAGCAGTTAACTTCGTATTGTAACAGCTGGCAACTGCTCAGTGTTTACTCTCGTATTAGACTCGATGAGAAGAAAGAGCTTCTAATTTCAAGAAAAAGCAGAGAAAATATTTTCTCCAGTTGTTTAAATCCAAATCCCAGATCTTCAAAAGCCATGACCATCATGGTTATCAGCAAAAGGATGAGCCTAAGATGCAAATTACTAAATACTAAATACTACGAGGATACTAAAATCAAGCAGGTACAGAAATTTAAATATCTGGGAAGTTTTCTAACAGAGGACGGAAACTTCGACACTGAGATCCGAAGACGTATTGGGATAGCCAATGATGTATTCCAAAAGCTAAGCAGAGTATTAAGAGACTGGAAAATTTCGTTAGAAACAAAGAAAAGAGTACTTAACTATTACGTGATAAAGCTAAAATACGAAACAGTATAAAAATATAAATTTGACACTACATTTAAATTCTACATGAGGAATTATCGCTATTATACTGTTTCCGGTCCTCACTTTAAAACTCGGCCTTGTGCCACATCTTGCTGCGTAATTATACTGTTTCCGGTTATTATAAATCTAACTTACAATTTGGTATGAAAACGTTCTCTGGGTGCTCCTGATTAAAAATATGTTTTTTAAAGAAAATTCCAGAAAAAATTCCAAACACAACCCGTATTAATATTTTTTATACAATGATATTCACCCTCTACAAGTCCCAAGAGCCACTGGCGGTAGAGGGTTACACAGTAAGAGGCACTACCGCAAGTATATATAATGCTACCAAGACGCAAGTGGCCACCGGAAGTGAAAGAGAATGAAAAGGCTTTAGAAGGAGCCAGAAACCCAATCCTAAACAGAAAACAAAGGATGAAGCTCTACTCCTGTTCAAAAGACTTGGGAGGCGTCTAAACCGGGCTATAGGCGAACCTATCTATTCCTACTGAGAAAAGAAAAAAGTAATTTAATAGTAAATAAAAGTTCAGAGACGTTAGAAGTATAGAGCAGATTTAGGCGCGTACCCGAATTTAATTCAGCCAATTCGTGACCACGAGTGTAATTTTTCGCAGGTTGTTGATGCAGATTATACTTTAGTCCAGTGGTTCTCAAATGGTGCGCCCTGGGCACAATGGTGCGCCCTGGGCACAATGGTGCGCCCTGGGCACAATGGTGCGCCCTGGCATCTTCCAGAGAAATATGTGTCCAGATATAAAAAAAAAAATAAATAAATATAATTACTTTATTATATTGCGATACCCGTCTCGTTGCTGATAGTCCTCGAGGAAAGCTTCAATTTGATTTTGATTTGCTGTATTGAACTGGTAGGAATTGCTGGTAGGTCCTCCATGCCTAGTTCGAGAAAGTTGATTACTAAAAAATGTATTATGCAACATAAAATGATGACGAGGATTAATCATAATCCTCGTCATCATTTTATAGTTTATTTAAATGTTTTCTTCTTTATACTTTCATAGTAATTTATCATTCATAACTTATCACTTATTTGTTTATAAGCAAATGTGATAAATTAGTTACTTTATCATAAACACGTCAATCGGGATTACTTATTCTATGCGGTGGATGCACTGTGATATGATTTCTGAATTAAAAATACAAAAGATTTCAGTCTGCACTAAACCATTCTTTTCTTTTTTCATTCAAAGAAAACATTAAAAGTCTGACTCAGCAACTGAGCAGATTTCTGCCAACCAACCATTAAAATAGCACGTCGTTCAGATTTTCTAGGGAATTTCATGATAAAATTTTAGAAAGATTTAAATTAGCGACGCTTAATCAGACTATCGTAGAGAATCATTTAATTATAAAAACTGTTCAATTATCAATTTTTTAAATTCTTTTATTTTTAATGAGGGTCTTTTTTGTGCAATTTAACCCCCCACCCCACCGACATATATAAAAATAACAGTAGTTTTTAATTTCAAATATGGCGCCTTTCCTCTGAAATTTGTACAGATCTACTAACCAAACATATGCCAGGCGTTAAAAGTGGAAGTGCTGTGCATTCTACTTATTTTCAGATAAATACACCTATACAAAATGGACAGGTTTCTTAAAGAGAAACGTGATATTGAAGAATCCTGTTTTGAAAGTGGGCAAGACATAAGTGAAAGTAAGAAAGCAAAACCGCGTGTTACTCTCAAATACAATGAAATATATTTAAGCTTTGGTTTTACTTGGACCAGAAGTGAAGATAAGCCTTTGCCGCGATGTTTAGTATGTGGGTGTAAAATGACAAATGAATCATTGCTTCCTAGTAAATTGAGTAAACATTTAAAAACCAAACATTCTCACTTACAAAATAAATTTACAAGTTATTTCAAGAGATTGTCTGAACAGCAAACAAAAGCTGCAATCTCTTTTAAAAGTATAATGACTGTTTCTGAGAAAGCTCAAATCGCTTCTTATCAAGTCTCAGAACTGACAGCACAAAATATGAAAGCTCATACTTTAGCTGAGTCACTTATTTTGCCTGCATGCAAAAAAATGTCATGACGTTGCTGGGAAATGAAGCAGCAATGAAAATAAGCAAGAGTCCTCTGTCCAACGATACAGTTCACAGGCGTATTATAGAAATGTCTTCTGATATCGAGAAAAATGTATGCAGTAATAAACTTCAGCATTCAAATTTTACATTGTAAATTGATGAGTCAACAGACATTACCAGCAAGGCACAACTATTAGCATTCATTTGTTTTATTAATGAAGACCAAATAGTAAATCAGTTTATTGTTTGCTAAGAATTAAGTGTGATTATAAAAAGTGAGGACGTTTTTAACATTCTGAATAATTTTCTTGATAAATAGCAGTTATAATGGAAGTCGTGTGTAGGCTTTTGTACAGATGGGCCCCCTTCTGTGATAAGTTGTATGAAGGGCGTTACGTCTTTTGTAAAAAAAAAAAAATGAGAATGTTATCGTAACTCACTAGATTCTTCATAGGGGGGGTCTCGATGGTAAAAACATTGGGAGAAAAATTAAGAGAAGTTTTAGATTAAGTTGTTCAGATGGCAAATTTTATTAGAACAAGAAGACCAATCAGATCTCGTTTATTTGAACAACTTTGTATCGAAATGGATTCTCAACACAGACGATTGCATTTAAACACTGAGGTGAGGTGACTGTCAAGGGGTAAAGTATTTAATCATGTACACGTGTTACGACAAGAACTTATTGCGTTTTTTGAAGAGATGAAACAATTACATTATTGCGACCTCCTTTGGTGCGAATTTTACATTGCCAGCTTCAAGTATTTGGTCGATATATTTCAGCAGCTCAGTATTTTGAATATTAGCATGCAGGGGAAAGAAGAAAATATTCTCATATCCACTGACAAAATGAAGATGTTTCAGAGAAAACTACAGATTTGGAAAAGAAAATCTATTGAAGGTAATTTGGAAATGTTTCCATTGATGAGTGACACTTGCATAAATGAAATACTTCCAATAGCACCGGTCGACATTTTTTTCGACCCAAATGTTGTTGGGCAATGGGCACATGTTTCTAGGCTATTTTTTCACGCTGGATCTGAAAATCAAGTTCATTTCTCCCCATCACATCACGTATTCTCCGTACAGATAATTTCTATTTTTCTTAAAATAGGCCCAAATACCTATTTAACAGTGATATGCTAGGGCCAAGTTGAACCAACCTTAAATGTTTTCAGGTTTGAATAACTTATCATAAAAGAAAAAGTATCCCAATAAGTTGAAGAATACATTTTCAGTTCAGAAAAAATTTTCAGAAAAATCTCACACAAAATTAGGTTATGGCAAACATGTGTCATCAACTTTTGGATCAAAACAGACAAAGGATGAAAAATACATTAATTTTTATCTATTCAAAGGTATAAATCCTCTTTTGGGAACTCTACGGTGTTTTTGAAAAGGTTGATGATACTCTTTTAATACTCCAGCAGAAATTAGCCATCATGTTAACATCCCATCTGCAAAGTGCCTAGTTGCCTATGTCTATCTGGTGTTTTGCAGCTATTTTAAGCGCTGATAAAGAAAATTCTAATCTTGCTAGTTTCAAATACACTCGCCTAACGCTAACAACCCTCATTTATCGATGTTCCTATACACGTTAAATAGAGACTGCATGACAATACCAGACCTCTGTAAATTCAAGCAATATAATAAAATCTTATGACGGTTTCAGACTTAAAGTGAAAACTATTAATAAAAACTAAAATCGCTATGCTTGAATGATTTCTAAAGAGCTTCTATGAAAAGTAGAGGAGAAACACAAATCACAAAGTTTTAACAAGCTAAGAACATTGAAGGCACATGAATATTTTTCCAGTGAGATATCTCTCATAAAATTAAGCATTTTCAGGTCAGCTTATCTGTAAACGTGTTGTGATGGGACAAAATGGACTTGATTTTGAGAATCAGTGTGAAAAGATAGCCAAGAAACGTGTACACATTGCCCAGCAACATTTGGGTCGAAAAAATGTCAGCTTGTGAAATTGTTGAACATTTAACAAGTTTCGAGCAAAAACTGAGTTCTTATTTTCCATCACTTAACACTGAACAATAGGACTGGATTAGAAAGCCATTCATGGAAACTTTTTGGAATGATTTTGGATTAACATTAACTGAAGAAGGACTGGCAGCTATATCCACTGATCATGGGTTTATGATTAAGCATAATGAATTGTCTCTTGAAGCTTTTTGGATTTCTATATGTAGTTAATTTAAAGTAGTATTTTAAATTAGAAAAGGCAAATTATTTGATGATCAAAACACTGAAATCCAAGGTCACATCAAAACAAACTGTTTGATAATTAAAAACATTGTAAAATCCAAGGAGGTGCAGAAGGAAATGTTGCAATCAAAAATCGTACTCAAGAAATCCCAGCACACACGTCTTTTTTGCTGTCAATCCACTTCCTGTTCAAAAACGTCTGATTCAAAAACTGCGTCCTGAAAAAAGGACGCGCTCTTATATCCGTTGCGTCCTTGCGCATGCAAAGCCACCAACACGTGCGCTATGACGGAATTACAAATGGCGATCATGACCGCCCCTTTGGTATCACTTCACTATAAAAGAATAATATGTATCAATATCTAAAAAAAGCTCTGACCATTTTACTACAGTTGGCAACGCCATATGTGAATTAGGCTTTTCTGCAAAAAGAAAGGAACTCTTCAATGTATTGACGAGGAAAGGAGAGTTTGCCTATCAAATATACGCCCAGACATTGAAGAAATCGCTAAGACTCATCAGGCTCATGTTTCTCATAAACATAAGAATGAATAAACTTAAAGTATGTTTCATTTTATATTTTTTATTGCATTATTTCTTTTCTGCAATATTTGTATATAGTGCGCCTACAATTAGTGGCAGGATTTCAATTGCGCCCCGACTTCAAAAGAGAACCACTGCTATAATCAATAATTCAGTGATCACAGTTTAATTCAGATTTAAATTCGGAAGTCGCTATCTTTGCATTTTATTGGACGACATTTTAATTGTGCTTGACGACGCAGCTCACTTCGACGAATAAGAAATGGAAGTCATTTTGAATACTCTACCTACTAACATTATTTATATTTCCTTGTTTGTTTCCTTTTTATATCAATCATGATATTGTTGTGGGGTCCGAATGTCGATGTTCTGTTGGTTGTGTTGGTAGTTAACTGTTGTTCCTAGAGGCGTCGACAGTTGATAATGACCGGAGAAGCTTGAGTAGTGCCGAAGATTGATAAACAGTTGGTGTATTGGGTTGGTACATGCTGGCAGCCGTAGCCCAGGGCAGACGGTCGTTGGTAATCAGAAAATAAAGACGAAACCACTTGGGAGGTATCGAAGGACGATAGGCAGTCAGTGAAAATCGATAGACAGTCGGCGTGTTGAGTTGGTACTAGCAAGCAGCTTTAGCCGAGGGTAGGTGGTCGAAACCATTGTGATCCGCGAGATGATGGGCAGAAAGCAGTGAAACCTGAATTGCCGAGTCGATTTGTAGAAGACGTGGTCGGCAGGAGTCAGTTGGTCGCTGGTGGTCGCTGCTGCTGGTCTGGATACTAGCCCATCATGTTAATGTTTATTCGTACAAAAGTACAAAACGTGCTACAAAGGCTAAAAGGGTGAGGGAAAGGGCTGGTCTTCTCTAGTCTTAACTCGAAACGAGCTAGTCTCTCTGATTGGCCCATTCGTACTTACAATTTTCCTTTCACCATAACAACATATTTTACACTTAGCTGTCGCACCACGATCACCAAAATTCCGCACAGAATGTCCTAGCATGAAATTTTATTTAGACAATTCACGGGAAGGTGTAAACATGAGAACCCAGTGAATATATACAATGAGAGGTATATATATATATATATATATATATATATATATATATATATATATATATATACAAGAAAATAAATAAAAGTATCAGTGTTGGGACCCCTGACAGAAAACAAAGTGTGGCAGAAGATCTCGGTTAACTGGGTGAAAAGAGCCAGACTGGAAGAATATCTGATCTCGCCAGAGAACAAAGACGTCTGTCACCTAGAAAGAGGGACGGGAAGAAGAAAATGGCGGACAAAAAAGTTGAGAGCTATGCACTTGCATACCCTAGCTAAGTTTGAAAGTAGCTTCAAACAACCACTCCAGGTCAGCACCTCTCACTCGCACCAAGCGCGAAACTCTCACCCACCTTTGGCCGAATTTCGACAAAGAGAGTCGCACCATTTCTGCTCTGATCTTAACTTTAAGCTGATACTTAAAGAAAGAGACGAGTTGAGAAGAAGAGAACTTTTCACCGTCATGAAACCCCTTCTGTCCTGTCGTCCACACCACGATTCGCATAATGCCGAGCAGACACAAAAGCATGTAGTGCCAATCCTTTTCCAGTGGCGGTACCACATTGGCACAGACGGAGCTGGCTTCCAGGACGAAAAACTTTCCGTCCAAGACGCGAACTATGTAATTTCAATTAGCTTGCACAACTGGCGCACGTCGCTGCAGAGAAAAAAGGCGTGTCTAATGGATTCCTCCCAGTTCCCGTAGCGTACACACCCGGGCGAAACCGCTAACCCCGCTGCGTAAAGCTTCTTGCCGACTCAGAGAACCCCTCGCAATACCAGCCAGACATTTCAATCCAGGCGCCCAAGGCGAGACGGTGCAAAACTTCTGATTCATAAGGCCAAACCCATTCTGGAATTTGTCTTTACCTTCCACCCTCACTATCACTCGATTCAATGCATTCGGAGACAATGTCTGTGTATTAGAGAGGAGATCCTTCACCTGTAAGTGGCACAGCTCAGCGCGCTTCGACACTCCTCATAAAAGTAGCATTCGTCTCGAGGCGATCGGTTTGCCTCCACCTCGCCCGTATGCACATTTTCCAGGAACGGGATAGATCGGTTGGCGTCTCCCTTTTAGAATTCGCTCTCCTCCTCCTCTTGTGTACATATCCGTTCTAGGAAATTCAGGCAGAACGTAGGTTAACGAGTCTCAACACTCGACAGTCTCAGACCGCCTTCAACAAGATGGAGGCAGTAGACCTTGCGACGTACCAAAGGAGCTTTGCCTCTCTAGAGGAAATAGAAAACGTCTCCAAATCGTCTCGTTCGACAGCCTATCATCATCATCTCCCCGAGGAGCGGCTGGTCGCTGCTGGTTTTATGGCGTAGGAGTGTTACAATAGCGCAGGGTTTTGATGCTATTTCCGGTTATAAATGAAAAATAACTCTAATGTAATTGGTCATAATAAAACTACTAACAGGAAAGAAATTGTACTATGTGGAGAATTAATAAACTCGAACAACCTGTTCAAGGTTAAATTGAAAGAGTCTGTTTGCTGAAACAAAAATAAGTAGCATATCACTACTATAATATTCATATTGATTGATAAAAAATTCGAGTTCAGCAGTCACCATTGTCTTCTGGTCAGAGGCACATCTATGCGAACATATGTATGAATGCCCTGGAACGAAATATGTTACGTAGTTACCACCTAGAACCACTACACGACCACTGATACATAGACGATATGTTCTTCATATGAACACATGGGGAGAACACTTCAAACAATGCATCAACAACTTTCACAGCACCATGAAATTCACAATGGAATATTCAGACACTTCCATTCCGTTTCTGGATGTACTGGTACGTCTCTAAACAATTGTCTACATATCACTAGACACTAAACCTACAGATGGTCATTACTAACTCAATGTTAGCTGCTGTCACTCTACCAACCCCAAAATATCAATAATCTATAGCCGGTGTTTACGCATAAAACGTAAGTCAGACACTGGGGATTACGAAAAAAAAAAACATAGAGAAACTAATCAATTATTTCTCCATAGAAATTACGCCCTTGAAACTATCAAAAATCAATCATTAAGGCATATATAGATACTCTTCTAACCTACGAAATGAATAAAATTTCAGAATTCCCATAGTTTGCGATTTTAATTAATCTTAACTTACTAAAAGATTTCCAGTACATAAAACATGACCCCACAATTAATAAAATATTTATTGAAAACCTACTTAACGTCAAGTGACAGCTTCAAAATCTACATTCACTCCTTACATAATATAGACTGCAAAAATCACCCACTTACCAAAATAATGTAACGTGTAATAAATCCCGATTCCAAATTTGTGAACATATCACCAATAGTATTTTTACGCCACTTGGCACGCACACAATAATCCGACCTCTTCCCTTGACTTGTGACAGATCCAATGCAATATATTTACTTTTTTTGCAACAAATGCAAAGCAGGAAATTATATCTGTCAAACAGGTACGGAATTCCGTTTTTAATAACCATATAAAATACTATCAAAAACAACATCAATTTCAATGCAGCTGCACATTTCAACCAACTGGACCATAATATTGATAACGTTAGAATAGATGCGTCCTTTTAGGGCGTCTTCTTTTAACTGCCAATAAGAACGCCGAAAGGGTTAAAATACATTTTAAAATATTATTTTAATACTTTTAAAACTTCTGTTTATAAAAAACCAACTACTAAAGACTGATATTTATTCATACTAAAAGTACAAATTGTGGCACGAGGCCAATAAAGGGGAGGGGTAGAGGCTGGTCAACACTAACTGTCTTATACCTAGCTAATCAGATTCGCGACCCATTCGTACATTACATTTTACCCATCCACCAAAAGAACTCGTCCATCACCAAACAATCCTTCAACCACCATAATACCACGTGCTCTCAAGGGAGACCTACCAAAATCGCGCCCCATGCCATAAAAATTTTAATGATGATATATATATACAATTCTAATAATGATAAAATGAGAGGGGAGGAAATGAACCCAATAACAAACTTAAAATAAACACAAATACAAACTAAACATAATTGATGTTAGTAGGGACCGTCCAACCCATAAAACAGAGAGACCGCTGTATTCTGCCCAGGGGACAAAATCAAGAGACGCTCGATAAGGAGTGGGAAAAAAGTATAAAATATTAGGCTGGAATGGGAAAATATAAAACTGACCCAGTCGAGATGAAAGGGAGGGGGTCAAAACAAACTGGGAGGTTAAATCTCGACTTGGATCATAACCAAAGAACGGCCGGGATGCAGGCCAGGAACAACACTTACTCACATTAACTAGGTACACTGAAACTTGTCTAAACTAACCAAGGGAGGGTTCCACAGGAAGCCACCCCGATGTGCGATAGGTTGACCTAGAAGAGAAAATCAAGGCTAGCCCCGTTCACACCAAGCTCGCTTCTTTTACCCACCTTTCGCTAAAGACTGTCGAATGCAATCGTTTTCTATCCGATCTAATCTTCATCTTGAGCTGAATCGAATTAGCTCCGAATGAGAAAGACGATTGCCTCGCAAGACTTCCTCCTTTCGCGTCGTCCAAATCACCATTCGAGCCGTGGCCATCAGCGTCAGAAACACCATCCGTTTCATCCCGGAATACGGGGGCGACACATTGTCATGCGCGATCAATGGGCACAAGCTGTTCAGGAGCGAGACGAGCCGTCAGCTCGACGACATGGTCCCATAAGGGGCGGACCTGGGGGCAATGGTAGAAGGCATGCGCAGCCGTTTCTTCTAAGCCAAGGCCACACCGTTTACAGTCTGGCAAATCCGCCAAGCCCCATATGAAAACCTTGTCGTTGAGAGGCAGCCGATTCCGAGCTAATCGCCAGCTAAGCGAAAACTCAGGGTTACTGAGGTAATCCGCCGCTGGCGCCCAAGACCAGTAGGAGCGATACTCCTCCTCCGACAAGCCGAGCATATCTCGTAGTGGATCCTTCGCGGGCCTCTCCACTAATTCACGATAGAGGACCTTCCTAGGCCGAGAAAGGTCACTGGATCGGGGAACGGCCCTCAAGGCCGACCGACACTCGCGAAGGAAAACCGATTCATCCCGGGTATTCGTTGCATCACAAAAACTAATTATGTATTAATCCATTAATTGTAGAAAAATACTTCCTTATTAACTTCTAAAAATACTTTTTTTAATAACAAGAACATACCGAAATGAGTAGACGTATATGATGGCATAGAATAATTGTAATCATTTAAGATTCTGCTTAAGTGAGGAATCAGTTTTTCAAACACAAAATAAATAAAAAACACACCAGAAACCCGTGCAGAGAAAGTGATTCATAATATGGGAAACAATAGGGGCTCACCAAAAAAGAATTATGCAAAAAGCAAAATAGTGCTCAACAATACTGGGCCCTCAAAGTCCTCCATACCAAAGCATATAATTTAAATAAAATATAAAGAAAGCAACCCCTAACAACTCTTTTTCTTCCGTATGCCTGCTAAACAAGCACACCAAAGAAAAAGATCTCAATGCCACATTAAATGGTAGAGACTTAATACTTCTAAATAAATTCCCAGTGAACATTGACCCAATCATCAAGTACTAGACCGACTATGATGATTGCGTGGAAACGTGTATATATATATATATATATATATATATATATATATATATATATATATATATATATATATATATATATATATATATGACCCTGTCGGGTTCGACGTATGAGGTTCCGACGACCACGAGTTAATTATCTGGATACCTATGACGGGCATGATTTTTGAGACCGTCTAGAGAATTGCACAAAAGACCACAAACAGTACAGGAGAATGTATTGAATACAAGTGCAGCAGGAACATTGTTAGCTGTCTTATTTTGCTTTCGTGTTTCACGTAGTCGACTGATGCTTACTTCTTCATGGTGTATTATTCCTGAATGGCAGCATGAACGATACTCTGATGTCTTCATAGCTACCTATTCAAAGTTCTTGAATGGTATGTTGATACAAGAAAGGTTTCTCTTCAGTTTATCTTTATACCTGAGCCAAGGTCTACCGACATTTCTATGATCACTATAGCGTTCACTATAGAAAAACACTTTTGGTATGCGATCATCACTCATCCTTGCCACATGGCCAGACCAACGTAGTTGTGATTGCATTATGAAGGTTTTGATGGTACCAATCTTGCATTTCTCAAAATGGACGGCATTTGGCATACACACACACACACACACACACACACACACACACACACACACACACACACATATATATATATATATATATATATATATATATATATATATATATATATATATAGTAAAAAACGACTGACAGTGTACTGCGGTTAAGTTTTTTATATAATTTTTCATTTCTTTTCTGGACATAAAGTATGTAGAAATTGTCCAAATGTCCTGCATGTCCGAACGCTTTCGGCTATTCTTTTAACCATTATCAAGGGTGATTTTATTTTTGCTTTTAACTGAGTGTATGGATTTTTTATGTATGCATCTAAAGTTATAATTTTTTTTCTAAACACGGTCAGCACATTGTAGCCGTGTTCATAGTTGATATCATTAATTGTGTGTGTGTGTTTTTATTAATAATGCTTCCATTATTTTTAGCCTTTATTTACATGTTGATGAAATTATTATATTTGTATTCTCTACGAGTATGTTGTGGATTCACCCCTAGCAAGGCGGGAAGCCATTAGCACGCAAGGGGTTACAGAGGATTTGGAGCGAGAGCAGATAGTAATGATAGAGGAGAGGATGAGGAGAAGAATAGTGGATAGATCAAGGCAACTGGAGATGTCGATTGACATTACATTTGAATAGTTGGTGATTAAAGCTATCAGGGAAACAGGAGTAGGGAAGGGAGTTCCACGAGCGAGAGGTGCGAGACATGAAGCTATTGGAGTAGAAGAGGCAACTACATTTAACAGTTTCAACAGTGAAAGGATGAGAGCGGGATGCCAGCCTCGTAGGACGCTTGAATTCGCGAAGTCTTGGAACCAGCGAAAGCAGCTCATCGGAGCAATTGCCATGAAAGTATTTGTAAAAAAAGACAGCGAGAGGCGACGGCACGTCTATGAGAGAGCGACTGCAGACGGGATGCGAGATCAGGGCCAATTATATTGCATATCCGTCTTTGGATCTTATCAAGAACCCCGAGGCAAAGTGAAGGAGCTCCAGACCATATATGGCAGCAATACTCCATGCAAGGGCGAATGGTTGATTTGTAGATTTGAATGATCGATTCCGGGGAGAAAAATTTCCTGACGTGGCACAGGGAGCCAACTTTCCTTGCGGTGGACGAAGCAATTGATTCAATGTATTTGTTCCATCTCACGTCAGTAGACAACGTGAGACCGAGCAGCCGCAGAGAGGTGCTCTCGGGAGGTTGAGCGTCAGACATATATATATATATATATATATATAGGGCAGTATGTGTGTGTGTCCGGCTAAAGAACTACAATAACTAAAGAGAAAATAAATATATATACCGACTCGGTATCACCCAATCAACCTTTTTGTAAAAAAAATATCATCGTATAATTTGTATTTATGAAAATATTTTAAAATTAAAAATACGTAATAACTACATCAGAATGCATTCGAAATTCTCAGAATTAAAAAGTAAAAACGAACGGGAATAATTCTTATTCCGTGCGTTTTTACTTTATATATATATATATTATTGTTTGAATTTCTGGGATGAGGAGTTATCATTAATTACAATATTTATATTCGGACTACTGTCCTCGTCTTTGTTGTTGTTATCACAATATTTCTGCCGTTGTGTTCTCCGCGCTTCCTCCTCTGATCTGGATAAGATACAGGGAATTATGAACTGAACCATTTATTTAATCTACGGGAGGTGGACTGTTCTCGTTCCACTGTTCATGTCGAGGGATATCGTCTAGTTCTTATTTTATTTAGGAGTTTTCTCTCTGGATTTACTTCCATATCGTTTTTCCGTTTGGATATAACCACAAGACAGCAGATGTTTAAAATCAGGGTTTTCCTTCCTGGAATGCCTTCCTGAGCTGTCGAGCTCCATCTAGCAGCTTGTTGTGAGGTGACAGTTTTCCGCTTCCGCTGATTCTCCGTCTTGTAGCTGGACTTAGTTGTCATTCGTTATTTGAGACGCATTTCACGGAAGAATTTTATAGACAGTGGAGGCTTGTCCTCACTATCACCCAGCCAGACATCCTTTGGAACATACATGATTTACGTATACAAACATGTGCATTACGTGTTTTAGAAGCTCAAAAAAATTAATAGTGTTTTTAAATATTTAAAATGTTAGGTAAACAAAAACACTAGAAAGCAATTACGAAACAGTACATAAATAAACAAACAGAAATATAGGAACGTTTCCAGAAATATAAGCGCATCAAATGACGAAAATGAGCCCCATTTTCCTCATTTACAATCCATACACGAACCGTATAGGAAGACGTGTTTAAATGTCACCTTTCAGAATATATCGGCGGCGGCGGCTTTATCTCGTATCCAAGGATTTAATAGCGTCTTTGCTGGTCGCTTTATTTATGATGATGGCGTCGATGACTAAATTCGCCGCCGACGTGCAAGTTCAGGACTAGAAGTTTTCAGTTTCATCAAAATCTGCTGCCGTAATCCATTCCCTATTGCCGTCTGGCTTTGCAAGAGTTTTTTGGAGGTGAAAGAAAATCAGAGTAGAAGAAAGTGCCGATGGCGTGAATGAAATATTTAGAAACCAGTTATGAAACTGCAACGAACTGCCACTGACTCTGTTATAATTTCGAGAGGCGCCTTCTGTAGCATGTCCGTCATGCGTAGCTCCTTTTCATCCACTGGTTCAACAGTTGAGATCTGTTTCAATTATCATCCGCTTGTTCCACCGATGGGATCTTTGAGATTGGTCGCGCTTAGTCTGGGTTCTTGTCTTCGATCTAGCTGTCAGGGGTAGTTCTGCCAGGAGTTTAGAACTCCCGACGACATCGCTCTCAGAGACATTGAACCACGAAAGCCCTTCTACCACGACAAGGAGCGACCATCAGAGGTACGCACATAATGAATATGTATATAGGTCATAAAATTTAGTTACGTTTGAAACGAAACACATGTTCAAACGCTGCATATACAAGGAAGAATCCAGCTGTCAGATTCAATGAATATTTTCTTTTAATATCAGGTCCCCTCGGTACATAGGTGATCATTACTCGTTACATATTTTTTGTTTATTATCTGCATTTTTCATGGTTTTGCATTCAGAATTGTATTCTCTAGACTGGCTACCAACCAAGGCCGTAAGCTAACTCTAACTTGCTATCTAACCTAAAGCTTTGAAGAAAAGAAATAGATTGGTGCCTTTCCCAAGGGCATTAGTGCGAAGTGAACACAACAAAGCCAAATCTTAAACATGGCTCACTGTTTTCCATTTCCGTGTCGTCGACCTTTACGCTAGATGCATATCAGGAAATATAAGAAGGGGATGGGGGCGTGTGCGTATGACGTAGTGGTTATTGGCGCGGAGCGTTAATTTGGCGTCTCGAGTATAAATTTCCCGACACGCAAGCCACCAATATGCCACTGGGTGGCATGTCACTAGCGTTTACCGCTGGTGGCCCGCTGTCGGACCGCCAGCTAGAAGCCCACCGGTGGCTGCCATCAGAGGACTGTTGGCCTTGCCACCGGCGGCTCGCCAGCGGGCTACTAGCGGCTTGCGTGTAGGGTTGGTTTTCTTTTATTATTTAGAGACCTCTTTCGTGTATAATTTGGAACGACCTGATTACTTGGGTGGCGATATTTTGTACCAAAAGCTATTGAGGTAGATTAATCCCATTGGTATATTAACGACCACTATTCTGCCATGTTTTATTCGTTGAACAAAGATTCGTGTTCATCAAGTGTACGTAAAAGGGTTTCAGTTGTGCAAATTCAACAGCATGTTCATTTAAAAGTAAGTTCAACTGTGTATCTGTGCAGTACACAACTTTTACTAAAATAAGTAAAGTGATCGAATTAAAAGATCCTTTCGTCCATAAAAAAAAGTAATCCTGTAGAATTATATATACAATATTTCTATAACATTGTATATTTGTGTATATGAAATGATGGAAGATCATCATTTATGGGGGTTATTTCGTTATCTTTTGACAACGTCAGTTTCTGCCACATATCGCTATATTTGGGTGTATATTAGCCTTGTGTAATGATTAAAAGAAAATGTACACTGTTGATGAACACAAAATAAATCTTTATATACACAACATAACAATACAGGCCGATACGGTGAAAGTTGAAGTTTCAAGAATACAAGTGTAAAAGTCCTGGTGCATGAGAGAGAGAGAGAGAGAGAGAGAGAAAATCTGGGAGGAAGTAAATGTATCTGTATATGTATGTATGTATCCAGATGGAGTAATCGCTGCTTGACCAAGTGGTGAAGAAAAGTATGTTTGTTTTCGCCGTGTAAGGTTGCCAACTCATCATGCAAATGTTGCATTTCGTCTCTACGATTACTGCAATATCGAAGAATGGACAAAATTAATTTATCGACTTTGATTTTGGTTTATTTTCCATCTGTTTATATATACATCTATAGATCCGTTTATAAACCTCTGTCAAAAGATTACAAAACTATGAATATTAAATTACAAATTTCTCAGTTAAGTAAATTATATCTTATACTTCAAAGGAATTTACTTGCCACATTCCTTTGATACATAATTTCATCTACATTTTAGTATGCTAAACATTTTCTAATTATTGCTTTATAAGGCCATCCCTCTCATCACTAAATGATAAACTTTACACGCGGTTGACGAAATAAAGAGTTCGGTTCGAAATTTCAAGCACCTGAAGAAGGCCGGAGCGTATAACGGCCGAAACGTTGTGAATATGGCGATGAGGATAACAGTCTGAATAATGTAAATAACCATTTTACCTTTTCTTACTTCACAAAATTATACTCCTCGCTGATCTTTTGAACGAGAGTAGAAATTTATCCTTTGTTTGCTCTTTAGCATTGGGTTTCCGGTTCCTTCTAAAGTCTATTTCAACTTCATTCTTCTAACGTATCCATTTGAACTCTGAACTTTTATTTGGTAATTATTTTCGCCTCAGTATGAACAGATAGGCGACTATCGTGCGGCTCACACTCCTCCACGGTTTTTGAACAGGAGTAGAGGTTTATCCTTTGTTTCTTGTTCGGGATTGGATTTCCTTCTAAAGTCTACTTCAACTCTATACTTCTAACCTCTCAGCCTAAAACTCTTAAGTTTTATTTATTATTTATTTACCTTTTTCTTTAATAAGAGTAGATAGTTTTTACCTATCGCTCGGTTCACACATCTACCCGGTTTATTGATCAGGAGTAGAGGTTTATCTATTGTTTCCTGTTTAAGATTAGGTTCCCGGTTCCTTCTAAAGTATTTTTCATTCTCTTTCACTTCCAGTAGCCCCTTACATCTTAGTGGTATAATGCCTTGCTTGGGGTGAACTGAATTGATTGATGATTGATTAAAAAACAACAAAATATTTGTCACGAAGAATTATTTTTTAAAATGAAGTAATGTTATAACAAATTGCTGACCATTCAATGTTAGAATAAGTCACCACAATTTACTTGGTGATTCAGAATGTTTAGCAAGTTCACCAAAAATAAAAATCCAATATGAGGAGAATGTATTTTTGCACCACTACCAAGTTGCTTTCAGTTATGTACACAAACTGAAAATACTATTGACGGACGTGTCTGCGGCAATCTAGCTACATACCTTATATTCAGGTTACAGGTAAAGGTATTGTTTCTTTAGCAAGCTGACTTAGCTTCAACCAGGAATTTGTACTTCTCGTCTTTCACCACTAATAATTCAACCTCGAAGTCAGTCTGAGTAGTATTCATCACTTTTAAACTATTATCTGCGTAATGTAAATTAAGGGTTAGTTCTGGATTGAAATATATTAAGAAGCGTCAGTAGTATCAGGGAAGTCGAGTTCAAATCCTGGACTAGTTTGTTGTGTTCTCTTGGTAATGACGTCTCTCTGTTCTCCCTCTAGCAATGAGATAATAACAAAGTAGACTGGGATCTCTGACCTTGAGTAGAAACCAGTCTAAGAGAAGGAAAACCTTGAAATCCAAACCGTGGCAACGAGAAACTACTTCACTTACTTTCCCAAGAATGCATGACAATTCATAGATAATAAAGAAAAGGAAACTGTGGAGAACCATGATCACCTACGTTCTGAATAAATATTACATTATAAAAAAAGATATGTTATACACTCCGTTCTGTGAATGCAACTTTTACGTACAGCAACAAATCTGACTGTGGAATTTTTATTTCATTTTATATCGCAAGGCGATAATGCCACTGAGACGCAAGGCGTTACTGGGAGTCAAAAAGAATGAGAAGACTTTACTGAGGAGAGAGGACAATAGAAGAACAAGATTCAGGAAGACAAGATTGCGATTGATGTTGCATTTAAAGTTTTTGAAGATTGTGGGTGGCAGAAATTAAAAAAAAACTGAATGAGAGTTTCACAGGCGAGAAAATGAAATATCAGATTGTATATAATGATTTTCCAAGCGTAGCTTAGATGTGGCACAAGGCCGAAAGTAGGGAGCACCCAGTGAAGATCGAACTCACTACTCAGTCGTAATTGTTCTAGCGAGACAAGCTTGCTAACCATTACACCGCTTCGAGGTGACCATATTAGATTGTACGTATGTATGTGTGCGTGTATGTGTGTGTGTTCAATTAAATCGAACAAACAAGTCTTCGTTTGTCGTTTTTGTAAGTTTTCCTTTTAATATCAGAAACTATTAACATCACAAACGCTATACGGACTATGTTTTAGATTTCGACCTTCTTTCATTCAAAACGATCAACAATGGTCGAAAGTATCAGGTATATAGCACATGACTTCGTGAAGTTCCTTTACAAGTTTAAAGGGGCAGTTACTAAGTATTAACCGAGCTGATGGTTTTTAAGTAGAAGTTCACTGGTGTTCGTCTGTTAAGTTTGAGAAATAAACCTTATTAGTTCGAGAATTTCGGATATCTATGATTGGACAGAAAAATAAACAAGCAAGACACGTTCGGTTAACATATCTCAAACATCAAATTTATTTAACTACAACCATTATTTGCTTTTTAACATTTAAAAGAGACATTTGGTACTGAAGTTCTTTTAGCAATGTTTTGTTTTGAGTGTAAGGAAGAAATATATTTTTGTATGAATTCGACTTGCAGGGTGCTAGAAATCATACAATTAAGAGTAGGTCGAGTTTATATTTAGTTAATTGATAAAGAAAAGTAATGCATGAAATAAGGTCGAACTGAAAAATTTTTTCTTACTGATATCAGCTATTAGTTAAATTGGTCTCCTTTGCAGTTGACTACTTTTAAGTTTCTCCTTATCATTGTGGCAACGGGAAATAAAACGACATGATTGCTGAGTTCTGTACTGTTTCTGGGTCGCCCTTTGCAACTAAATATCCCTTTTAAAAGATTAGCCTTCAGAAAAGTAGAACAGATGTATTTTTAACTTCCTTTTATTTCATTAGCTGAAATACAATATATAATTATTTTTTGTTTCACTGTTGAGTCGATTTTAAATATCGTGTGTCGAGCTGGAAATTATTTATTTGATGCGCCTTTGTTGGTTTTAATTGACAGTGTCTTAGAAGCCGGAACAGTGGAAAACATCCGTTAGAATTATTTTCTTTCTTAACTGGCTTCTTTTCTTAAAGGGCTCTAACACAAGTTTCCACCAGACAGTAAACGACTCATTAAACACTAGCAACTACTCATCCAAACAAGTTTGAGTAAAAAGAACCGGAAAGGTCAGTCTGTCTAATTTTTTATTGTATTTTTCACAATTTTCGTATAAGGTGTTGCTGTTGAGTGTTGAGTATTGCGCTCCAAGTTGTAGATAAACTGTCCGAAGATCATATTTTGTTATTTTTGTTTAAGTATTTTCAACTATCACATTCATTATCACAAACTAATGTGATGTTTGTATGGTCGTTAGAATTCCTTTGTCTAACAACCTGGTATTCTTTGGAAAGCTGGACGTTTGAAATAGTCCTGCATGAAGTCATGTGGAACGGCTCATTGGGAACGAAGCCGCACAAAAAAGAATGCGATTTATTTATTGATTTTATTTCATTTTATTTTTATTTATTTACTTGTTTTCATTTTTTAATACGAATATAATATACGCGCACACACGCACACAAATACACACACACACACACACACACACACACACACACACACACACACACACACACAGGTTCATGCTTATATTTGGAAATTAGCACCGATGTTTTCTTTAGGAGTTTATATTGTTCTGGAAAAGGCCATTATTACTATTTTCGCCTCTACTAAAAAGTTGCTTTGTTTGAGGTGTAGTAAGATAGTGCTTTATTTTATTTATATATTTATTTTTTGTAAACTACTGAAATTTGTTTCTCGTTCTCCGAAGCCTCTCGCTACTTTATATCTATTTCCATAGAAAATATTCTAACAAGCTACATTCCTTAGTTACACCGGTTCAGACTGGGGTAATTGGCCATGGTTAAGTGTAATTGGCAAAAATGCTCAACAAACAGAAGTTTCCAATAAACAATAAGAAAAAAAGATAAAGAACAGGGTAAAATAATAGTAAACAAACAATATAGATACAAGTCTAAGCAAAGCACCAGTAATAAGACAATATGCTGACAAAGTAATAATGGTGTTCACACGCAAACGGGATACAGTCAAGTGAGTGTAGCGTTCTGATTCAAGACAAGAAAGAATAAAAATATGGCGGATGAGACTGAGAAGTGGTCCATTTTTATTGGTTTGAAGTAATCCCATATCGGAAACAGCCGACAGAACATGCCCCAGCAGGCTGAAAAATGCCTAAATACTCAAAAGATTATGTTGTTAAAGATTTGAACGTATAGTGACGTGGGGGTTATAAGTTAAAGTGAACAGTTGATTCACCCACGCCAAGACGATTAATGAAGGATGATAATGACAAGGAAATACACGAGCAATTTTAACAAAACAAGATAAGGAATTTATTCACGAATTTACACCCTTGAAGTAGTGTCAGTAGCTCGTTTCAGGAAAATAAATCAAAACTTTTAAAGTCCGTAGTTTCAACGTATTTTCATACAACAGATTAAATGATCTGACAAAATAATATTAAAAAATGTTTGAAACAAAGGTAAGAGAGTTCGTTGCTCACAGAAGGGATATGTAATATCCGTTTGTACACGTTCAAAAGTACACGAAGAGAGATAGTTTGAAATACTTAGCTTTCTTGCATTGTTGAGAGAAAATTCTTTGAAGTGCCGCGGCTTGGTTAAAAGCCGATAATATAATTGGCGAGTAATTTGACACTGGCGAAAATTTCAACACTGGACGCGGTGAACAGAAACGAAACCTTTCACATGGCTTCAGACACTTTTCTCTCATTAATTTAATTTTTCTCCACATTTTATATAAAAATAATTTCACATAGGCTCGCTACTTTCTTTTCTTTCTTCTTCTTGACTCAACCGCTAATTTCTGTGAAGACAAGGTTTTCATTGTTTCCCAAAAATTTCACATAGGCTCGCGAATTTCTTCTTTATTTTCAGCTCACCTGTCAGCTTCTGTGAAAGCAAAGTTTTTATTGGTCCAAAGAAAATTTCACATAAGCTCTCGAATTCCTTTCCGTCTTTTTCCTCAGCTTACCCGAATTTGAAGTGAGTGGGTAAAGGGGGTTATTATTATTTCGTACTCACTACAAACGACGTGGTAACGTCCACTATAGACTATTGCTGTTCTGTAAAATATATACTTATATTGAAGCTATTATTTCAAATAACTCTATAAAATGGCGCGATGCTATGGAAAGTGAAATAAACGCTCTAGAAATGAACGATACATATGAATTTACTACACTCCCGACCGGTAAAACTCTCGTTGGAAGTCGGTGGGTAGAACTAATAAAAGTGTCGACAAACAATATCATGCTCGGTTTGTTGCAAAAAGTTACTCGCAAAAGCTGGAGTAGATTATAATTAAATTTTCTCCCCCACAGCATCTTCATCTGTAGGGACAGTAGTGCATTAATAAACATATTATCAGCAGCATCCAGGGGGTATAAAACAGGCGAACCCTTAAGTAACTCTCTCTTTTCCTGTTTTTCCTCCTTTCGAAGTGTGGGCCATCAACTTTTCATGCCGAAGCAAAAAAGAGCCGTGGACGATTCGCACACCAACACACCAACACAGACAAGTCTTACCCAAATACATTAATAATTTTCGTTGTGTATTCCATTTATTTCTAGAGAAAAAAAACTTAAAACATTCCTTTTGTTATTTTTGTTAAATAAATGCTATCAAACGGTTTCTGTTATTTTGTATATGTACTTGTCGGGTTACCGCCTCCTAATTTTCGAAACTGCTTCTAGGGGACGCTCTCAGAACTATAAATACTCTGCAATATTTTTTTTCTCTCTCTTCTCATTATGGGAACTTACCCATAATAATAATGGACTATTCCTGACATTAAAATATTGCGCCTCTCAAGAGGTATCGGGAGGTTGTAAGACGAGGAGAGATAATTGAGAGCATATTGTAAGGACATTGGAATAGTGATACTTGTCGAGACAACATAGTTCACTCTAACCAAATCTGATAGTCATTACTAATACTTCTACTTCTTTTATTATATTTCTGTTGTAATATATCTTTGTATTCCATACCTGTGTTCGTGTTATTCTTTTCATTGGTTCTAACCTTGGACCATCACCTTGGGACAAGGATCTTGGACCATAACATTAACTCATTATCATTTGAGTAAATATATATATATATATATTTCCAACGGTATTTGCGCGTAATTGAATATAACGAACCCGTTTCTTGAGTTTCGAACTGGGACTCCGATTAACAATCTAAGCCATTATTTGTTGGGGGCATTTCAGGAGACACACGTGTTTATTCTCAAGCATGTTTTCAAATATGTCATAATAACTCAAGTTTAATGAAAGGAAACCAGCCCGCAAATCCTATTTCATGATCGCCACCGTATTTCTCACGACACTTAAAACAAAAGCACAAAAATTAAACAAACAAAATGTAATTAGCGTAGCGTTTTATCTGTCCAACGTTTGACTTCCACACAAAATAAACATAAAAATCCATCATTTTCAACAGTGTCTATTTTTTTCATCGTCAAAAATGGGTTTTGTTTGTCATCGACAGTGGCGTAGCTAGAGAAATAATCCCGGTTTTCCAAATCTTACCCAATGATCACTTTTCCTGTTAATGAATTGGTTACCAGGTATTAACAAATCCTGAAATACAAAACTGTATAAGTGAGTGCACTTACTCTACCAACCGGTACGACAGGTGCACAAATGATATATATACAGACAGACAAAAGACATTTCCCAAAAAAATTTCGAATATAAAAATGAATAAGCGATTGAAGTAAAGATTTTCTGAATGAGGTGCAATTGTTTACATTATTTACATTTTTCGGACTGTTGTCCTCATCTTTCGGTCGTTGTACGCTCCAATGACATTCGATAGGTGATTGGTCTTCAAAATGAACCCTTTTTTCGTTTCACCGGGTGGTAAATTGTTCTAGTTCCATCGTCCAAATCTGTTTGTGTTTCAGTTAGCCCTTTAACTCAATTTTCAGAGCCAGTTCCGACAGTCTCGTAGCTGGCTACTGAACTGACAACTTTTCTGGTCAAGTTAATTTTCCAACTAACGCTTTTATCGTCAAGCACACATTTTCCGGAACGCATTTAGAGATCAATGATGTTTGAAAGTTTTTCGTTGAAGAAAAAACTATTTCTATTCATTTTTTTGTGTTAGCATTTTTCGGAACATTGTAAATCAAATGCATTCAGGTTTGCTAGTTTGGAGAATTTTGAACGTTTAGAGAAGTTTTTCTTTATAAAATGCTAAAATTTTGTTACATAGTATTTTGTCGTTATATATGAAACAAGTAGAAATTCAATCAAATTTAAAAACTTGTAAAATTTATCATTAGAAAAGAATAATGGAAAACTTAAAAACAAAAAACAAAAAAAAAATCGGTAAAAGGTAAAAATTTTTGCGATTCCGATCAAATAACATGGAAAAAAAAAAGTTCCGAATTTTTATGATTCTCCCATTCCGATTCCGATTAATCGTCCCAAAACTAGTCTTTATTAAAAGGGATCAATATAGTTGGAAACGTCCAATCGAATATATTTCAAGAAGACTGAAATTGTTGCAAGGAAGTTGGCTTAACATTTTTATTTTTTGTTGTCCTTGATGTATTTTTAAAACACCATATCATCCGATAAAATGTTACTACAATGTCTCAATTAACTGAATCCAAGATTGAGTTCAAATCCAGGTCTATTCTATTGAATAACATTGCATTATTTTTCCTGGTGAAAGGCATCCCGACAATTTATTAATTAAAGTTAAATAACCGGTAGACTAGTTTTTCTAACTCTGGGGGCAAATTATTTCAAAGAAGAATCATCTGAATTTCAAACCCTGATTTGTGTTTTTTTCAGGCTTATTTTTGGCCCTTTGGGGATTATTGAAAAAAACATATTTTGGGGTGTAAGAATATTTCTTTTTTTACGAGAGAATATTTTCATTTTTTTTAGATTAGAACTGATTTTTTTCAAATAAAGATCCCCTATTAAATCAATAGCTGAAGGGGAGATGGATATATCCATTTACCAAGGGAATTTACGCGTAAGTGAATATAACGAACCCGGCTGAATTCGTGTATCACTCTCCGATTTCTTTTTCAGACCCGTTATCCATTACACCACCAACCCATCCATATCAAACCATTTTGGAATCAAACCACCCTCCGATCTGTTAATCCAAAAGAATCACTTGCAAGTCAGAAAATAAAGAAAACGGATTCCTGAATTTTTGAATCTGAATTGTTCATTTTTTTTTTCTCGTATTTTTTTTTTTTTTTTTTTTAGAGAACACGGATTTTTTCTGTATTCAATTTCTGTTTTCATCATAAATCTGAACCTGTAAAAATCGGCTTAAATGCGAAATGGGGCGAAAGGGACTTTAAAATTAAAAAATTATTCCTTAGAATTCTTTTGACATACGAATCAAAATTGTCTTTAAATGGCAAACAAAGAAATATCGTTGAAACTTTAAATATAAGGTTAAATATTCTATAATCATTGTTTCTGACGGTGGTCGTGATGTCATCAATTTTGAGATTTTCAGCCAGGGGTCATGCTTAATCAAGATACTTTCATGTGCACGTCTCAATTGCTGGGCAACAGGCAAATCAATGACCCTCCGATAAATAAATAAATAAATAAATAAATAAAATAAAATAACAGCTTTTCAGCCATCAACTCGTTTTATTGAGTCAAGAACTTACAGTCATCATATATTGATAGCAAAGTTTTACGGAGACAAACCTAACCTACGTCAAAAGTATATTTTTTAGGTTCATAAATTAACTGATCACCTTGTGCTGAAGTTATAAAGATTTTGTTTACGTTGACGTGATTGAGGAGTTGTTTTTAGTTGAGAAAAAAATATTTGGGCTAATCGCGCAATAACAGTTGTTAAAACGTTAAGAAGGTCATGGCACAGAATTATCGCTTACTGAAATTTTAAAATAATCATTTTTCGAATCATTTGTCCAAAAACTGGCTTCACCGAAAAAGTCGAATCTTCACTTTATCGAATGATTCATTTGATCAAAAAACAAAAGTTTGAAAATTAAATGCAAATGAATTATATTGATACATGATTCCATTGGTAGGGCGAAGTTCCGCTCGACAAATTCCCGGTTTTTGAACAGAAGTAGTTGCTTATCCGAGGTTTCCAGTTTAGGATTGGTTTTCCGTTTCCTTCAAATTCTAACCAACTCCGTACTTCTAACGATTCCGTCAAACCCAAAAATTTTATTTCGTCATTATTTAATCTGTAATTAGAAACAGATAGGTTCTACTTTTTTCCGTTTCAACAACCTCATTTGGTATTTTTAACAGGAGTGAAACGTTTACCTCCCTTGTTTAATGTTTAGGAAAAAATAAATATCCTTCTAAAGTCTTTTCATTCCAGTATAATTCCATCTTGTGGCGTCATCGCCTGGCGTGGGGTTAAAACCTAATCCAAAATGAAATTTTCATATCTGAATAGTCTTTAAAATTATGCGAATTTACGAATATTGTTGCCGTATTTACGACAATGAAGCTTCATTCATGTAATAATGCAACTTAATATTTCCGTTTTATTTCTAGGAAAATTTATAAACGTGGAAAAAGTAAAACTTCATACAAAGTCATTTAAATATTTGTCCTTTTCAAAATTGGATAGCCGTCAATAAACTAAATTTTTAACAAAGTTTTCCCTATAAAGAAAAGCAGATATTAAACTTTTTTATTTATTTTTTATTTTCTACTGCTGGAAAAAGTCATTTCTTTGATAAAAGTATCATTGAACTTTCTCAACTGATACTTGATTCCTGTGACACCCAAATACAGAAATATTATACACTACTTCTCATTTAATTGGGACGTTTTGGAAGACACCGACTGTAATTTATCTATATTTTACATTAATTCCATCTATTTTTACGCGCGCGCGAGTTTTCCTCCTTCCTTTCACACTCGTGCGTGTGTGCGCGCGGTTTTCACCCCTTTCTTCCTCTCACAGCTAGACGTAGCAGTAACCTTCGCTAGGAACTCCTAGCTCCTACTGATGAAGTCAGACTAATAGATTTTGAATTTTTTTCCCGCGCGTTTCGCGGCGTCTCAAACGAACAGCGTTTGTCAACCAGTTGCCTCCCGACTTTCGACCTGACTAGACGGGCAACTCATTTATTCCGTGCCTTTAACCCATATGCGGGCCGGAATATCTTATTTCAACAATGTCGACTTCAGACTTTACCAAGACTTCTTCCGTCTTGAAGCTACCCGCATGTCAGACCTTCTCCGTTTTCGACCAGAAGACGTTAAAGACACACGACACAGTCGTGAGCAAAACTTCGTATTCAACAAATGGCTTATTTTTATCCCTCGTCAGTCAACCTTAAATACAGACAGGGATATCCTACTGACGAACAAACTTGCTATCCGCAGGTCAGACCTTCTCCGTTTTCTGATAGAAAATGTTCGAGACACACCACACAGTCGTGGGCAAAATTTCGTATTCAACAGGTGACTTATTTTATCCCTCGTCAGTCAACCAGTAAATACAGACAGGGATATCTTACTGGATTTTCGTCCATAATTAACAACTCCATAGACCATGAAACCAACCGCAAACAACTCTTCGTCCATTTGGCTAGATGTCCACAGCAATCCGTTAAAATTTTCAACAGTTAATTCAATGACCTCACCAAAAACTCTGAGACCCCGAACATTGAACCTGAACATAAAAACCTGAAAAAAAAAAACACCAAAAATCACATACACTTACAACGCCAAAAAAAATCCACAGTGAGTACTCTTTTCTATCTGTGCGTTTGACGATCCTTTTTCCAGAACCTTTTAAAACTCTTTTTTCCTGCCTTAGTTCATTTTGCATTCCTATTTTGGCGCGGAACCCTTTTGATCTCGTAAATACCTACTTGTTTTTTTTTTTCCATTTAATTAAAGTTACACATGTTTTACAAACAGACGTCTTTGTCATTTTATTCCGGCTATCTCTTTGATGTTCATTAATTTATGCACTTGTTGATTGACCCCTTTCCTCTCACTGTTCATTCACGCATTTTTATTTTTTTTATTCATTGCTTGTAGACTCGGTAGTTTAGTGTGGTGTCTGGCACAAGGCCACTTCGTAATAAACCAGCACTGCACGCTGCCGGGTCCGCAACACGTTCAATACAAAAACAGAATACACAATTTAATATTTCTTACTAACACACGTACAGAGATTTTTGAACACAAGGAACTTTATTCATCAAATACCAAAATTGTTGTAAATTTTTGTTATATAAAATCACTGTTATTGAATGTTATTTCTATTCTCTGGGTTCTTTTAAATCGTAACTGGGTTGATAAGTTGGTGTTGATGTAATTATCGTGACGTGATATTATTTGTTGAGTGTAACAGGGTTGATGTTAACGACAAAAATTAAAATGCATAAAACGTTCAACGATAACAATAAGACTTGAGACACGTGTTGACATTCATTAATAACAAGAATTTGTATTTTTCTTTTTCGTGATGTGAACTACAGATATTTGTATGGTGTGTGTCAAGAATGCTCTCAGTGTTACTGTCGCTTTTGTTTGTTTTTTTTTTAAGATTGTGTTTATTTGTTTTGCTTGTTCCGAGAATTTCGTTGGTGAGGATAACGTTTGAGATCGTCAGTTTTCGATTTTCCAGAGCGTTGTTTTATATTCATTTTCTACTACTGTTCTTGCTACTCTACTCTAGTCTACTGTCTCTACTCCACTGACTGCTCTGACTGCTCTCGCTTGTGGTGGAAGGATCGTTTTTATAATCAGATTTTAGAATGATGAAACATCTTTCTCATCTTTCATCACTGGTGGCAAGGTTGTTTTTAAGATGATGATTTTTTTTTTATCTTTATTTCAGAGATGATGAAATATCCTTATTTTCTATCACCAGTGATGGCAAGGTGATCAGAATGATGAAATATCATCATCATCATTCTGGATCATAACAAAATCTTTTTGTTGTGGAATTATCACAGATGCCTTAATTCTGCAACAATCTTAGTCAGCGTACATCAGTTAGATTTTCTTCTGACATTGAAGATTTCAGGGTAAGAATTTATTAAGTGAAGTTTCACAACTTTACGACTAAAATCTTACTGTCTTTTCATTAAGATTAACAAAAGATTAAACACAAAGGGAATGCCTTAACATGTAGCGATAGACAAAAGTTATCTCCCCTTGACCCAAACAAGATTAGAAATACAAATTATTATAAAAAGAATTAAAAACAGTCACGTGACCTGACGAGGCCCGTACAAGACATCGTTACGCGTCAAACAATCTCTTTAGCTCGGGGAAGTCAAAGTAAGAGTATGCACGTAAGTTGGGCTCGTGACAAACCAAACAGATAAGTACAAAAATTCATATTGTTTTTAAAGTAAATGCATGCTAACTTTGTATTAAGAATTTCAAATATACATGCAAGTGTCTTTATACGAAAACGTTTGTGTTTTATTTGAACTTATTCATATATTTATGTTGTCGTATGTTCATTCACTTTGTAGATGAGGTGATGTTTCATATCCGCGGACAACACACCGAGCCCGCCATACGGAGGACAATCAAGAGGAGCGAATATATCAATTGTTTGACGAGACAATACGAAGCAAGATCATGCTTAAAACAGTTTGAAATATAAAGACCTGAAAATGTAACAAAGTTATTAATCAAACTCATAAATTATCACGAGCAAGAAAGCTGGTAGTGTTTTGTTTCAGTTCCTTCATATCAACTTTGCTAAACATGTCCAAAAGACCATAAATGTATAAACACTTAATTGAGAGATATCATCAAATCAGTTTTGAAACTCCCATAATTAAAATTAACGTCGACGAGGATGAGATTCGAACTCACGCGGGGAGACCCCAATGGATTAGCAGTCCATCGCCTTAACCACTCGGCCACCTCGTCAGGTGCCTTGCTTGAGCACTTAGAGCAATAATGAATCATATACTTAATAATACATTTAAATTTGATGTTTTGGATATTATCAATATTTAAGATAATCTATTTTTTATTTAAAAAAGATCTTTCGTAGTTATTACTTCAAAGTTACAAGCGGACAAAACCAAATGTTAAGTTTTAAGTAACAAAAAACTAAAAAGTAAAGTGAATTTGAATGAAACAAATAAGAAAGGGAGATAACCGCAAAACTTTACTTTTAAATCGGAAAAAAATCTATTTCGTTATAATTTTTATGATTTTATCGCATTTTCTTAGCTTTTTAAATACGTTTTGATTATAACCGAACGATGGTGTAAGTCTCCTTGAGAATGATGTTTCACGCCAAATTTTGACAATTTTATTTGTATGCGACAAATTGGATCAAAGTGGATTATTAACCCTTCCGATCCGACTTTTCTACATCATTTTAGAGAAAATTTAGAAACAAGTTTTGAATTTTTTTTTCAGGTGTGTTTTTAAATACAAAGTTAATTTTTCCTTTTTCTTTTTTTTTTTTTTAGTGATGAAGATAAATATAAGCCGATATAGTTTTATTAAATAACAAACTATTATTTACAGAGATTAACAATTTCTGGTATATAACATTAATATTTACATTCGAATTTTTAAATTTTTTCTTCATGTTTTTTGTTATTCCCAAAGTTTCGACTGTTGAGCACTCCGGCATTCTTCAGATGTCTCGTATTTTCTTAGGTTGTATTTTTGAGAAAACTTAAATTAAATAATTTAAATACTAAAGTAATTTTTCTTAATTTCAATCGAAGTTGTTTACTTTATTTCTAGAACGTTGCAAGCAAACTAAAACGTAACAACGGAGGAAATTGACTCGGGTAAAAATAAAATTTAATTCCAAGAGTAACTAACTATTCACCATATTTCACATGTCTCACAGAAGATATGTAATGTTTCTGTTATATTTTTTTTAGACTTATACACTGTTGTGTTGTCCATTTCAGAAAACAAACACAGGTGCCTTGTGTAGAAAATTAAAGGAAGTTAAATGTTGGAAATTCATTATATATACATATATATATATATATATATATATATATATATATATAGAAAAAGTTGCAAATTGAAAAAATGTTTTATTTTAAAAAGATTTATTTATATATATATTTGAAAATCATATATATCCTCATAAAATCAACATTTTTTAAATAAATTCATAAAAAAAACAATTGTTTTTTTAATTTGCAACTTTTAATAAAACGCTATATATATATATATTTTTTACTCAATTTTAAATTAATAGATAATTCAATAATGAACAATGACTCTTTCCTCATAACACTCAAAGTTTTTTTACTTTTTAAATATTTCACAAATTCCAAGTCAATTCCAGAACTCTTTACTTTTGTTAGTCTTCTTTTATATACCACATCTTTTTAGGATAAGAGTGTTCATGTTTCTCTACAGCTTCCGAATTTTTTTTGTTCTAAATTACTTTTGACTCTTTATCATCACCCCTTGTCCTTGTTTTGAAATTCATTCATTCAAACTCATCATGTAGATTTCGCATTGATTTCCAGTAGAAAGAACTGATTGATTGATTTGTTTTTTATGGCTTATCAACCTTTTTCAGGTTATTTAAAGCCAGAAATTAATATTAAAACTGACATAAGTCTTAGTAATTAACCCATAACCCCAAGAGGAAATTATAATGACCCAACTGAAATTGGAACTTGGCTTTTCGATGTGTCTAAGTTGATTGTAAATAATTTAATTATATACATTTTTATATGTCAAAAACAATTTTATGAAAACCTATGACAAAGTAAAAATAATTTCCTGTGTGACATGTTTCATCCTTTATGATGTCATCAGAAAAAGGGATGTTTACATTTATGTAATTACATATGTGTATAAAGGTGAAGGGACACTGAAATTTTAAATTTAAATTAATTTTTTTTTGTCTATAAATATGTGTTTGGCATATATAGTCTAGCTGTATATCTTAAGATTTCTTGGATCTGGTCCTTTCTAAAATATCAACATATTGATAATACTTTATTAATATATCCCTGCAAAACTATTTTACTTGACCTTGCAGAGAAACTAAACAAAGGTGCAAATGATACTATGCCTTTCTTAATGTTACACCTATATATAACAATAGCCCTAAAACTATTTATTCTCAATGAAATAATCAAAGATTCTATTTATGAACACTTAAAATTTGTAACCCTTAATATTTACATGATGAGAAGAAATAGACTGAAAATGCTCTTAAGCTTCTCCAATACCCTAATTATTTTATATCCAATATGAAAGAAAAGGCTCATAAAATATTCAGAAAAAGGAAAAGCAAACCTTCCTGATAAACACAATGAATCAAAATATATTGTTTTACCCACAAACTCTAAACTAAAATGAAAAGAATTTTTTAACAGTTAAAACTTTTAAGACAATAAAAGACTTAATAAAAACAAACTAAAAAAACTTGAAGGACAAATTTTTAATTAATTTAAATAAAAGATTATATGAACATAAAAGGGACCTTTTACCAAACAACACATTCCATTATTAGTTTCTCACTGTAATGTGTCTGACCACAATTTTAATTTAAAAAATGCTATTTTAATTAAAAGAGAACACAATTTACTGAAACAAAAATGTATATAAAGTGTTTTAATCACTAGATCATAGTAAATTTATGTCCAGGTTCTTACAACATTTAACCTTTCATAGTAGATCTTCTATAATTGCAATGTAGGATATTTAATGACAAAAGTGATAAAACAAACAAAAAGAAGCTAAATGAAATTGGCTAGACTATAAACCCAAAACATTTTTTTTTAAATTTTAGCTTAAAACTTCAGTGTCCCCTCTACTTCAGGTAAACGTGTAATCACATCAACATAAAACATCACTTTAGTCTGAAGTCCTAAAGTACAAAACAAATCACACAAAACAATTTTTTCACTTTCTCATAGATTTTCCTAAAATGCTTTTAATATATAAACATATTGAAGAATGTGTAAGTATATTGACATTGAGAAGCTGCCATGTAATTTCAGTTATTGCTGAGTCTTTTCATTTCTAACTACTTTGCTTATCTCTTTGGGGAAAAGGAGTCACTTGATTTAAAATTGTATAGATAAACTGGCATCTTTAAGTTGGCTGACTATGCCCTATTGCAAAGTCTCTTATTTTTTAATTTACTCATACCTATAGTGATTGATTAAAAATTCTCTTTTATACTTTATTATCTGTTTTCTAGTAGATTTGTGATTTTCGTAATTATATCTAAATATTTGTTCATCCTCATTTTGTGTGACATTTTAATATACGCCTCTGAAATCATCACAAGCTAGCTATTGTAATTATTAGCTATTAGATATTACTATGTTATTTGTTATCTCCAAAAATGAATTATCAATTTCTTTTCAAACCTTGGCTTATTCTATGGCTCTTTTAATGCTGTTGCTAGATATGAGGAAAGAAAGGTTATTCTCACTGTGACAAACTGTTTCTCATACTTACATGTTTAGTAAGCTGTTACTGTTGCTAAAACTTAAATTTGAACTAAATGCATTTAAAATACACAGTATCTCACATTATTAACCACTTCCTGTTGTATTTATATATAAAATAAATACTTATTGGAATCTAAAATCTTATTTACTGAATGATAGCAACATTTTTTTTCATATTTAGGATGAAAGCTTGTTCATAAATAAATGAATAAATGACAGCCATTTTCTATGAAATATTCTTAATTTCAAAATCTTAAATTAACAGCCAGGATGAGTGTTTGAAGCTTTAAAATTAGTTACTAATATGATTTTTTTTATCTAAAGAATGCCACACCTATTAAAAGAGAAAATAACTTACTTAGACAGCAAGTTCTTGAGAGTGCTGTTATCTAATCTTGTTAAGACATTAACTTATGCTCCTGATTTTTTCAAATTGTTTTAATCATTTCATCCCAAGCAAGGCAATAATGTTACTAAGATATAAGGATTTGCTGAATGTGAGAGAATATATGAGAAAAAAACATTATTAAGGAGTGAGAACAATAAAAGGACAAGAATTAAGATGACAAAAGATAATGATTGACATTATATTTAAGCTTTTTTAAGATCAAAATTGACTGGAAAGCAAGAAGCCAGAAGCGAGTTCCACAAGTGAGAAGTGTGAGAGAAGAAACTGTTAGCATAGAATTTACTGTTACATTTAACCATTTCAGTTGTAAAATGCTGTGACTTTGTCACCAATCTAGTACTATGCTTAAATTCATAAAGTCTAGGTAGCACAAAGGTAAGTCATTTTTATTTTGAATAATACAAGAATGTGGCACAAGGCTAAAAAGGGGGATAGGTCTTCACTCTGTTTTATCTTAAACTTAGCTAGCCATGATTATTGATTCAAACATACCACAGTATTTCTTGCACCAAAACAGCACATTCTTACCATTCTTACTACAGCCACTATAATATGTCACTATGAAGTCCTAAATAATTCCCATATGTACAATTTGTCTGGGTGGGGAATGAAAAAAAAAAAAACATTTAAAAATGAAACCATAATGAATATTTACAATGCAACAAGCATAGAGAAAAGTTCATCAGAACAATTACCATGAAAATATTAATAAAAAAGACATAGGGGAGTTATGCTAAAATACTTCTTTTCCAAACCAATGTACATGAACATAAAAAAAATTTAAGTTAAAAGAAAGTACTTAAATCAAAACTTTCTATTATTCAAAATAAATAAGTAAATAAATAATTTGTCAAAATAAAATAATAAATAATAATTACACTAATAAAAATAAGTAAATAAATATAAATATAATCAAATAAGAAAATAAGAAATGTAACATCATTTACTCAATCTCGCTTTTTAGGTATTAACTAACATCCACAGTTTACCTAGACTTACACAGTTAACCTTAAGAATAATTTTGAGTGTTCTTAAATTTAAAATTTTGAAAACATAACAATGTTTTTATTTCTGTTTACTTTGTGTTGATAAAGAAAATTTTCCTTTTTTTTAATCAATTCACTCCAAGTAAGGTAATAATGCCACTAAGAGGCAAGGGGCTACTGGGAGTGAAATGAAAAGACTTTAGAATGAAAAGACTTTAGAATGAAAAGGCTTTAGAATGAAATGATTTTAGAAAGAACCAAAAACCCAATCCTAAACAGGAAGCAAGGGATAAATCTATTTGAGGAAGAGTGTGAATCAGACAAGAGGCAAACCTATTTACGCCTTTGTCTTTATTCATGAAGATAAATCGTTAAGAACTTCAGAGCTTAAGTAAAACAATGTAAGAAAAGACAAAAGTATTACTATGAAGAAGTTTGTTCAAAATCCTCAATTGAGTTGTAAAATTTATCTGCTCTTATATATAGAGATTGGTCACATGATGTTAGGCAGTGTTTTTGCATGAAATTAATTTGAAAACATGATTAAGAGGCATCGCTGTTGCGAGAATGAAAGGAGGACAATTCATATCGAGTTATACTTATTATAAAACCCAGGTTGTGTGTGTGTGTGTGTGTGTGTGTTCATTTATATATGGGATCGGATTTCCTACATTTTTCAACCGATTTCAACAAAACTTCACTTTTTTTTGGCAGGTAGTGTTTCTTATTGTCTTGCACACTTTTTTCTTTATTTTTATATTCAGAATGCTTTAAAAATTCCATTTACAAGACAATTGTTTATAATAAAATTCTATTCAATCGGTAAACTCATAATGATTGAAAACAATGTTTTTGTTTGAGTTTGGGTTTGACCAATTCGTAAAAAAAAACAAAAAAAAAAAAACTAATTAAGATATGCGTGTCCGTCAACCTTAAACAATAATCTTTGTCAATTTTATTTTTCAGTCTTTCTGATGGTTGATACTTGATCTATCTCTTACTGTTACATCCCCGGGCAACGCCGGGCTCTACTGCTAGTGCTGAATAAAAGCTATACAAAACTACTAGGTTACCAGCAAAAATTTCACCTTTCAGCTCTTAAATAAAAAAGGATATTTTTTGCAAAAAGTGATCTTTATTATAACAGAAAACACAAAACATCAAAGCTTGAAGTTAGAGCATCCCAAATTTACAGGAACTAGTTCTATAAATGTAGGTAATCTTTAGGAATATATTCTGCTTATTTTCTTTTCAGTCTGAGAATGGAAAACAATCACTTTATATAATCTCAAAAAACAATTAAACCATTTTGATAATTTAATAGAAAACATTTATTTATTTCCAGATTGAAATTCTGTTCTCATCATATTTCTGCTCAGAAGTATGATGCTTTATGACTTTAGTGTCATCAACTGTGTTACGATTTCTTAGCCACATTCAAACTTAATCGCTGCAGTCCCAAAGATCCAATGGATGACCTGTTAAATTTAAAACGAGAAGATTTGCCACATTCTTAACTTAAAGACAATTTCTTTTGTCAGAATAAATTATGTTCATCACAGAAAACCCTCTTTCAACCTCCACAGAAATTACAGCAACAGTATTAATTATATTTTTGGCTATTATACTATTTTCAGATAACCCAAAACTGGTTCACTAAGCTTTTATAATTTTTTAAGAATCAGTTTTCATGAATCAGTGCAAACCAGTAGGATGCCACTACAGGAGTTAGTAATTAGTGTTACTGCCAAAACTGATAAAAGCATACTGCTAAAATATCTTAATAAAATAAAAGTGTATAATCATTTTAACTAGTTGGTCCCAAACTTTTGCAAACCAGTGTATGTTTACACACCAGGTATAAATAAAGGACAATGTACCAAGCAGCCAACGAGAGTAACAGTTTGAGTAGCAGATAGATTAGTAGTAAGAAGAATCATTAGAACTCTGAGAAATACAAAGAAAAAAAAGAAGTTATATTCCTGTCTTTTCATTCTTGACAAACCAACCACATGAAGAGCAATGACCACTCCTTGAGATACACTTCAACAACAGCCAGCAAAGAGTTAATCGTTAATATTTTAGCACTTTTGGTAAGTCACACCCTTCTAGTAAGTCTTTGATTGCTTGAAGTTTTAGGCTTTATTTATTTATTCAATTATTTAGCAAGCTTTTGAAGTCTTGTGGAAACAGGTAGACAAAGTTATTAGTCATTTTCTCATCTTTTTGTGTGCTATTTACTAAAATGTTGCTTTTCATGGCTCAATGTCAAGTTACTTTTATATACTTTTATAGAATATATTATAATTATTTACAAATACTAATTGTCACTAAGCTTTATTTTTAATAATTACTAGTTCACCTATTCCTTTCACAAACAGCAAGATAATCAAATTTCAAATTGAAATTATTTGTCCATTTAAAATACTATTTATTAGAAAATATATTCATTTTAAATAGAGAACAAGTCATTTATTTGAACTGGTATTTATAATACTAGTTTGTTACATAAAGTTCAAATCTAAATTGCTTGTCAATTTAAAATACTAAAGTTATTAGAAAATATATTCAGCTTAAATAGAGAAGGGGTTATAAAAAGGACTTCAAAAGGCCACAGATTTTGACTTATGCTCTGTTCCTGTTACCCAGGGGTTGTTGCCAGACAAAAATGGAAATTAGCCCTCACTACACAGATGTCTATTTTGATTTCATTTATTTTAATAAAACCCAAACATATGAAACTGGATTTTTACATGTTTTCTCTAGAATTAATAACAAAAATGTTAAGCATTGTAATGACAAAAGTACACAGGTGTAGGCTTTAAGAAAGCTTTATTTAACTGAGAATACAGGGTTTGTGTATAGTGTTCTTGCATAGTCCCAGTAAACAAAAATAGCTCTCTCAAAGAGAAGAGTAACAAAACAAGGGATACTTTATTATTATTTATTTTTAGTCTTGATTATTCATAACATGGCATTATTTTTATTAGATTGTTTATTTACAAGAATCATTTGAGATTTACATGATTATAAAAGTATGTGAATCAATTACAAGGTAATATTTATTATTTATCATATTCTCTGTGAACTATTAAACAAGAAAATTTAAATTAACACATAATGATGAGCAGTAGTGTGCAGAAGTGGGGACTGAGGGTGCAACAGCCACCAGGTATCCATATCAGGAGAGCATCCAATTAAAGAATGAAATAAATTTTTTTTTATTATTTAAATAAACTTTCATCTATTTTTACATATTTAAAATGTCTTCCTTTCTTACATTTCTCAGTACAAGGCCCTATAGGCCACTCCTTCTTGATTCTTAGGGGCATACAATCAAAGAGTTGGCCCCAAGTATCACCAGACCTCTGTACATCACTGATGATGAGTAACTGTAATTATTAATGTTGAAACAAAATGTATATATAAATCCAAATGCCCTCAACCTATTTTAGTGAATTTATGGTGATTTGCTAAGTTTAGATGTGCCCCAAGACTGAAAGAAGAAGAATCAAACTCACTACTCAGTCATAATTGATCTAGTGAGACAAGTTTGCTAACCATTACACTGTAGGAACATTATTATTATTAATAAATAAAAATATAAAATAATAATTATAATAATAAATATCATAAATAAAATAAACAAATAACATTAAAACTTTGTTTAAAATAAATTAAATAAAACCAAAAAAAAAAACGTTGTCCCAGAATGCAACAGAAACTTTTCCTACCTGGGAATAGACTTCAAGCCCAAAGTTCTAAACTCAGTCTCTTTCAATACCAACCACTGGAAGGTCAAGATATCCAGCTCCTGTCCTCAGTTATAATACAAAGTGACTTCTTCTTTTTCTCACATGCAACTGTAAAACACCTGTAACTAAAATACACACACACAAAAATAAATTAAAATGGTATGATTTTAATTTACAATTTAACAAGCTTTTAGCATTATTTCTCTGTATGTTTTTATTCTTGTGAAGACAACGCTATTCCTTTTTTTTTATCGAAATCATTCCAAGCAAGGCAGTGATGCCACTAAAACACAAGGGATTACTGGATGTGGAAGAATTAGGAACAGAAACATTAATAATGAGCAGGGAGAGAAGAGAGTAATCAAGTGGACAGTGATTGACATTGCATTTAAATTTTTGCAGGTTAAAGTTGGTGGGAAAGCATGCAACCAGAAGGCAGTTCCACAAGCGAGAAGTGTGAGAAAAGAAATTGTTAGCATAGACCTTATGGCTACATCTAGCCAGTTCAACTGTAACTTGATGAGATCTTGATGCCAGTCTAGTGCAGCACTTAAATTCAAAAACTCTAGGTACCATAGCTCATTTGCACTATTACCATCAAAGTATTTGTAGAAAAGACATAGTGAGGCAAACTTATGGTGGTGGGAAAGTGACTGGAACTGAGCTGCCAGATCAAGACCGATAATATTGCTGATTCTTCTTTGGATGTTATCAAGGAGCTTAAGGTAAATAGCAGGATCACTGGATGATATGTGGCAACAATATACTAAGCAAGGATGAATGGTAGACTTATAGATATGTAAGATAGATTCTGGATTGAAAAATTGTCTAACATGACATAGTGAACCAACTTTCTTAGCAGCTGTCCTAGCAATGGATTCAATGTAGTCTTTCCATTTCATATCAGCAGAGAACGTGAGCCCAAGAAAGTGCAGCATGTCACTTTCCTGGAGGATAGCATCATCTCTCATCACAGGGCTTTTCCCCAGATAAGCAATATGGCTTTCGTTGTTCCAGATCAACTGCTGATGTACCAATGATAATTGCAAAAACAATTTCCTGCTGGTATGATGTGAGTTATCCGACAACACTATGTCCAAGTACCCCTATTTTAGGGAATTTATGTGAGCAACTGAAAAAAATGCCTAGAAAATACATGGATTTATTTTTCTCAAAATTTATAATTATATTTCCTCATCATTATGTATTAAATCAAATTTTCTTGTTCTATAGTTCACAAATACTTTTATAAATAAAAAAAATTGTTTTCATAGTTATTTCTTCATAATATACAATGACGTGCAGAGGTTTAGAAATGTTTGGTGATGCCCAAGTTCAACTTCTTGAGTGTATGTCCCAAGACTCAAGTAGAGAGGTGTATAGGGTCTAGTACTGAGAAATGAGAGAAAGGAAGACATTTTAAATATGTAAAAACAGATGAAATATGAAATAAACACTTTATTCAAATTAAATATAAACTAAATTTTTATTTCACCCATTGATTGAATGCCCTCCCGATATGGATGCTCAGGGCCATTGCACCCTCTGACCTACCCCTGTCAGCATGCTACTGATAATATGGTAAATAACAAATATTGCATTGTACTTTTCACATTTTTCATAAACTTGTAAATAAATAAATAGTGTCTAATACTTTTGTTAATACTTGAGAAAAAAGAAAATATTTCATATATTTGGGTTTATTAAAATTCTAAAACAGCTTTTTTTATGGCAGCCAAGCAGAGCTGAAAAGTAATGCCCTGTATCCCTTTAGAAATTGTTGGTACAGGTGAAAGAGTGGGTGTTGGGCGGGTGTCGGGTGGGTGTCGGGTGGTGGTCATGTGGTCTGGGGAGCACACTGCATACATTTACCATCTTTTAAGCCTGTGCTTTAGAGAGGCTAATACAGTCTCACCACCTGTTGAAATCACAACACTGTATAGAGCATTTTAAGGGTTAAAACAAGATTTGTCAAAGTTGTATACACTAATAGCATTATCAAGAGAAAAACCATCATTATGATACTTTGCCAATGTATCATTATTAGTATGCCACTGTGGCTGACAGAAGTGTGTAAACAGGTCAAGGATTCTTCCTTACTTATTCCTGTCATTCTTTTAATGAAGGAAACTCAAGAGATCTGACTGTAATTAACAACTAATGGAACCGGAGTTATCTCTCTTGAGCATGCATTTTTTTGTCAATCAAACCATATAATAATTATCAAAGTGTATTTATTTACCTCAGCGTTTCTCAGCCTTTTTTCAGACCTTTTGGCACAAACTTTTGTCAACGCCCCCTCCTCCACACACACACACACACACTGAAGTCTTATGGATAGGCTGTTCCTGTTTACTGCATGCTTGGAAGGAGATATCAATAGCTATCACAGAGTGGTCCAAGTTACCAAGAAGGCAATATTGCTTGCTCAGCAAGAGTGAGGAGAAGAGGTAAGAAATAGATCCAGTAGAGAAGCCTGTTACTTGGTTTGGCTAAGAAAATGAGTTTATGATTTGAGCGAAGGATTGGGCAAGGGAAAGATTTAATGTTTGTATACCAGCTACATCAGTACCTTTAGAATGTTTCAACAACGTGTCATGCTGAACATTAAAGTCACTGAAGACAAAGATGTTCGCAGATGGATGGAGAGAATGTTCATTTTCTATACTGTCAGCTATTGCATCTAATATACTTCAGTCTTGGGAAGAGAGGGCGCAATAAAGGAAAAAGAGATAGCTAACAGAATTTAGTAGCAAAAGATGGAAAAGTAGTCAGTGGCCTTGAGATACAATTCTCTGGTCATCATCAGATTATCCTAGATGTAAACACCAAGGCCATACATTCATATGAATGCTGGAATCTTTTTGGCAAAGGGGAAGATACCTTGAAACTAAGAAAGAAGAATGATTCTATGCTGCAGAATATTGGAGAAAAAAAGATTGAGGATGGTAAGAGATATTTGTTAGCTGGTTTAGTTTAGTTGAATAACAGCATGATTTTATTCAGTATTGTAATGATGGGAGAGGAAATGAAATGATTTTAATGTAAATAAATAAATAAAGAAAATTATTTATTTTTTATCCTCTTCTAAATAAAGAGAAACATTAGCTATCAGGTCAATGTTTCAAAAGAGAAATTAATTAATTAGTTTATATTACATGATCGATCAATTCTTTTTTTTCTGTAGTTATTTTATTCTAAAAACTCTATTTTAAAGAATTGAAGGAATGTTATCTTCTGAGTGATTAGTACTGAGTAAATATGCTATTTTAGAAAATTAAAATAATGAATTGACAGTGAAATTCTCTCTACTTGATATTTTGGATAGTAATGAATCAATCCTAATTTCTCCCATTTAAACTTTTTATGTTAGATATCTTTTTCTATTTCCTAAATTATTTAGAGTATTGACGACTTTAGCATATGTAACACTTACAAATGTTTAGGTTTTGTACTTCAGTGTTTATTATTTTTATTTAACAAACTGTTCATGCAAAAATCGTTAGTAGTGAGTTTGATATTAAGTACTCGTTGTACCAATTCGTTCCACTAATGTCATGTTTATTAAAGAACTGTTTTTTTTTTTTAACACTGGAAGTTATCCATTATGCACTTGGTTATTTTGTAATAATCACCCGGTAAACAAACATAAAAAAAAAATCCCATTTTAATGCTCTCTAAAAAAGAGTCTTAAAAACTTCAGCCTCTTTGGGTTCGTCTTAATTTCTTAAGAGTTATGTCCCTTTACGTCGACCTCTTACTCTCCAAAATGTCTTTATGTATTGATATCTGTCATGCGATCATTGCAGCGGTCATTAGTCTGTTTTACATGAAGCTGAAAGAACACTAAAGATATTAAGTCTAGTAAGTTCCTATTACTTCTACTTTTATTTTAAGTCTATGGTCAGTTTAAAGGCACTGAAGCTATTGCAAACCGAATTTGCAAATATAACAAAATCCTAATAAATAGTCTTTTATGGTCGAGGCGGAGAAAAGGCATTAAGTTTTTTTTCATTTTGTTCAGGTGTAAAAAGAAATTATTTTGTTCTTGATAAGCTTAAAAATGCGATAAAACAACAATGATACACATAGGTTATGTTGACTTGTTGAGTGTTATTTGTATTATCAAAAAAAGTTAAAAAATAATATTTACGTACGATGTCAAGTTATAAACGATTGCTTCAGCAAAAAAAAAAAAAAAAAAATTAAAAAAATAATAAAATGACTTCAAGAGAGAAGTATATTTTTTATTTAGCTGAAATTTTTTACTGACTCCAAATCGATTTGTTAAAAATAATAAATTGTTCTAGAAATTATAGAAAATAAAACATAAATAAAACAGTTTTTGAGTTGACACAGACAACCATTTCTTAATAAAACTAAGTTTTTTTTCACCTTCCTTAAAAATATGTTTTAAATTTTATTTTAAAAATATACTTTAAAATTGTTGGCTTTTAACTCGCCGTACAGTCTTTTTGATTTCAAAATCAAAGACGTAAAATAAAAATCACGAACCAAGTGTTTTTACGAGAGAATTCATTAAAATAAAAATACTGTTTTCTCGTCAGCTCCAGGTACCTTTTTTTTTAATATTAAAAAAAAGTTTTATTTATTTAAATTTTTACCTGCCCTTAAATTGAATACAACTTTGAAGGTACCTTTTTATGAGATTTTTATTTTTAACCTCTTGACATTGTATCATTGAATAAGAAAATCGCAATCCAACTGATGTCTGGGTCACATTAACCTTTTCAATGTGGTTGTTGGTATGTTTCTACTTTCAATCTCTTAACACTTACGAATTAAGAAGATCATGTCGTTAACTCTAGAGATCTGTCTACAAGTTTAGAAAACTAGCAACAACAACAACAACAACATACTACACCACTAAAAAGTATAAATTTCATATCTAAAATTCAATCGTTAGGACCACTTTTTGCTTATTGACTTTTAAAAAACTCCTTTGGTAATTACGCGACACTTATCGCTGTGTGTAGTTGTACTTAGTACCTTTAAGAAGGCAGTTCTGTATTGCAGTTTGCTACACTTTAGGTGTTCATTAATGCAATCAATTGCTTGTTGTACAATAGATTCTGCAGGTAAAAGTTACTGTATTATTATTTATGGTTCGTCTATGAACGTATTTTAATAAGTTTTTTTACCATTTAAAATTTTAAAACAAAAGTGGAATGGAGAGGCTCTCTAGTCACTATCATCTGACAGTGCAGTCACATATGATTTATTAATAAATTGTCACCGTATGATTTTTGATTACTTCAACAAATTCCTGCACAATATCATTTAAGTTTAGTTTAAATGATTTTTAAGTTAATTGTTGACATGACTAACTTTTCGTAGTTTATGACAAAATTGAAAAATGTCATAAAATTTTAACATTATTGAATTGATAAATGTTCAAGATCTTTCTTCAGGCATCTGATGCCGGGTCTAATTCTCCTTGAAGCATTTAATTGCAAAAATAAAATTTAATAAATCCTCACCCTAATTCGCAAACGATTTGTTTTCAAGATCACTAAAATATTGGAAAGAAATAACAAAACAAAACAGATTTTAATCCCTAAGTACATAAAAATCATAAATATTCTCTAATTAAAATGTAAATGTATTCTTCATGCAAATGGTTAGCTTAAGGACAAGGTTTTTTAGTTCAGATATAAATACCAAGATGGGTATTTTTGAAAATTATTGTTTAACTTATTTTAAATTTAAACATGAATTGGAAATTGGCCAAGAAATAAGTAGCATCGTGTTTCTGTTACCTGCTAAGATTTTAAATTTTGAGACAGGTATTTCAGTAAAATTAGTTTATGGTGGAATTGCCCTGTCTTTCCTACATGTGGGTGTATATTCCGATTTAAGATATATATCATAGCAAATGATGATCTTTTAAAAATAATCTGTAAGATTTATTTTTACTCAATTATATAGAGAATTATGTGCAACAGAAATAAAATATCAGAAACTTACATTAGGTTTGAGTAGACATAACTGTATTTTTTAACAGTGAACATAACAAAAGTAATGTTTGTAGTAAAAAAATATTCATGGCTGACTACAGTTGGGATCACAAAATCATTGTAATCTTTACAATACTTTCATTAGCTGCATAGTAGTAGTTGCTTTGTCAGGGCTAAATATGATTTTGAACTCAGATTTTTCCTTCTAGACTGGTTGCCAGTCAAGGCTGAATAGCCCAAACTATGTTACTATTTAAGCCACAGTTAGGGGGAATCATGCCTTTCCTAAAGCTATTTGCACAAAAGTGAATGTAATGAAACTCAGCTGGAATGCATGCTCAGCTCTCCAATTTCTTGCTCCAAGCTGCTATCTGTTGCACCACCCGCACATCCATTAATTGTTTATTTATATATAATATATAAAATATATATATATATATATATATATATATATAAAAAATATTACGGAGGCATGGTGGAGTAATGGATAGCAGCTCAGATTGAGGAATCGGAGAGCCGAGTTCAAATTCAGTCGAATCCATCACATTCACTTACCTGCTAATACCCTTGGGAAAGGTATGAATCCTCTTCTTCTCCCTCCAGCTATGGGTAAATATCAGGACAGACTGGGTTCTATAGCCTTGGATGGCAACTGGTCTAGAAGGACAACTTTGAATTCAAAACCTGCGGGGACCCTATGGCATGTAGTGCACCAAGTCTCTGTATTCAGCCCTTCAAAAAGTGTGGTTGGTTCTGCACAAAACCTTCACCACTATATTCAAATTTCATGTGCTGGTGTCAGGCTGTCAGTTTCCTAGTTTCTCATATGGCGAATTTGACAGGAGAGTTAAGTATAAAATATTACACATTGAGTATTGGTGTTAATAAAATATTGCTTGATGTAATTGTAATATAACGTTGCTATAAATTCTATATTAATAAATATACATTTTTTTTTTCCTCATCGGTAGCATGGCTTTGAGTTTCATGCAGATTACATTGTGCATGAAAACTCTTTTGTGCTACTGGTGAGGATAAATGATTTTATATATATATATATATATATATATATAAAAATGATGGACTCTTCTGTTGATTTCAACATATTAGGATCTGACAACCTCATTCAGTTTTGTGTTTGTGTCATATGTGACACTTAAGTACCAATAGTGACCTGCAAACAAGTCCACATGTGCAACAGTGAGAATTTCAGGACATAGCAACAGGAATATTTTAGCCAGTCAATACAACTGATTTCAAAATTTCTGATACCACTCTGTCCTAGATATCATGATAAACTACACCTGGCAGCAAGGCCTCTGATTGGGAGATTGGCGATTTTGAGGAGTGTGGGACCACCTCTTAATTGCTGTTGCTCCCAGGTTCACCTGACCCAGGGTGGTAGCACCTGTTAGGGTCCCAGCTATGTGCAAATAGTGAAACCTCAAACAATGTAAATATATTTGTACTATATGTGTACATATGTATTTGTGTGTTGCATACATACATGTATATATATATATATATATATATATGTGTGTGTGTGTGTGTCAGTTCTGATGTGTTTACTTTGTACTAATGTCTTTGGACAGAGCATGAATCACTCTTCCTCCTGCTATGGGTTAAATAGCAGGGTAGACTGGGCTTTTTAACCAGTCTAAAAGAAAGAAAAAATACTATCTAGAAGGACTGTTTAGAGATTTTGTGGCACACTATGCACCATTCCTCTGTTATCCATTCTTCCCCAAAATTGTGTGACTATTGGTTCTACATTAGCATTCATCACTATAAATCAAATCATGTGTGAGTTGTCTGTTCAATTCTAAAACTATTAGGCCCTCATATATATATATATATATATATAAGTTTAATTAAAGACATTTTAGCTTTTTATTTAATTTTTCTCATGTTTGTATGAGTGTTTTCTTTCCTGGACATATAGGGTGTAAAAATTGTCCAAATGTTCTATATATCCATGCACTTTTGGCTATTCTGTTCAGTTTTTTTTTTTTGTCTTTTTTTTTTTTTTTTTTACATGTCTATAAAGAAAACTCATGTTACACCTCTCTGACCATAGCTCAATTAGGACTCATTTTAATACGCACTGAAACTTACCAAACTCCATCCACAACATACTTGTAGAAAATACAAGTATAACAGCCTCATCTACACAGAAAAAAAACTAAAACTAATGGAAGCACTAATAATAAAAAAGAAAAAAGCCAACACTGAATAACATCAACTATAAACACACCTACTGTGTTTGGAAAATAAAAACATCATTCCCATCATTCTAGAAAAAGTAAATAAAAGGCTTAATCGCTGTACCTTGTCAGTTGTTTTTAATGAAACTAGCATAAAAGAGTGATTGCTGCCTAAATACAATTTATATATATATATATATATATATATATATATATATATATATATATATATATATATATACACACACACACACACACACACACACACACACACACACACACACCAATAAATATATAACCTAATGACAAAAATGAATTTATAGTCTCCATGATGTCAGTATACAGAATTTGGTGGTGAATATTAATCGTATTGATTTCAGATCAAAATTTATCTATGTGTGTCAGTTTACAGCCTTATTGATATACTCTCATATATAATATCAATTTGAGTCAATGGGAAGTATACAGACTCCTTAAAAATGTGTGTGTCTCTTTCTCTCTCTATCTTGTGTGTGTGTGTGTGTGTGTGTATATATATATATATATATATATATATATACAATATGTGTGTGTGATGGTTCTGTTGTAAATAGTAATTGTATCTGATATGAAATGTTTTACTATTACCATTAAAATAAACCTGGATAAAATTGGATTGTCAAGAAGAAATAAGTTATTGGTGTTGAATTGATTTTTCACTGGAGTCTTTGTAGTCATAATAATCAACAAAGATAAACCATTGCATACTGAATTAACCAAGGAATATTGTTATTAGATGTTTTAAAAGTATATTTAGCTTCAATGACCACCTGGCAACATAAGTATGGTTTGAGCTGGCGAAAAAAAAAAAAACCTCCCCAAAATCATCAGCATTTGGAATGTATCTTTCATATTATATTTGTACTCATTGTAAATATCATCAATATTTTTGTTAAGGATATTATTTGTATTTTTACTACTATCCAATCTCTAATCAATAATAATCATTGAAAGCTAGCATTTGAAACCTTTTCAACGTCAGCATCATTGACTTTTTACTGTTACTACTACTTGGACAGTAGTCATGAGAGTATGATCTGTTCAATTGCTTACTCACTCTCTTCTTACGCCCCATTGTAGTATTCTAGTGACAAGACATATTTTTTGTTAAGCTATATGGTCCTGGGAGAGTGCACTAGAGGTGCAAATGGCCTAATAGTTAATGGCAAAGCAAAATGGATTTTGACAGTTAAGCTTTCAACTCAGATAATTGCTATTCATTGCTTTATGAAAAGTATGAAATTACTACTACTTTTTCAGCTATTGGTAATAGAAAAATAGTCAGGTCAAGGGTTACTCATTGATGTTGGTGCCATGTAACATAATAAAACTTGTTATATAGAGAGAAGATTAACTCTGTTAAGTAACTCTAATTGATGATATGAAGGTGGCTTACTCAACATGATCTCCGGAACTCACACTCCTCCCCAGTCATTTTATAGGAGTTGAGGCTTATCCCTTGTTTTCTGTTTAGAATTTGGTTTCTGGTTCCTTCTAAAGTGTACTTCAACTCTATACTTCTAATGTCCCCACCTAAACTCTGAAATTTTATTTAATATTAATTTTTCATTTCTTTCCTCAAAAAAAGTAGATAGATTCACCTATTATTTGCTTCACACTCCTTCTCAGCCTTTTGAATAGGAGTAGGCATTTATCCTTTATTTCCTTTTTAGGATTAGGTTTACAGTTCATTTTAAAGTTTTCTTATTCTCTTTAATTCCCAGTAACCCCTTACATCTTAGTGGCATTAATGCCTTGCTTGTGCAGGAATTGATTTATAAACAACAACAAAGAAAAAAGAAAATGAGAACAGATGCAAATTGATCAGGTTTTCAGACTAACTTTTTTCACCATCATCTCAGAAATATCCTGAAATACAAATTTAATTGACCCTCAAAAATTTTAAACTGTCCCAAAATGAAAATATTATTTTTAAGTTTGTTATAACTTATTTTTCTTAGTAGCATAATAAAAAAAAACATTAAAATGTTTAAGAAAAAACAGTTAAAATATTAAAGTTTAAAAAAATAATTACAAAACAAATTAGTTAAATTTTACCATAATTGTTATAAAAATCAAATCTCTATTTTTATATAAACATTTTGATTAAATCTATTACAACTAATTTTACATGGAAAATTTCTTATTAATTTTCATATTCTGAGTAACTTTTATCTGACTTTAAGAATTGTACTCTGTGCATTCACTTTCTAAAGAATACAAGCCTATTTCAATTATTCCCAATCAAAAAATTGTCATTTACAATTACCAGCCTTGCATCATGATTAATTTTCCAAGTTTGTCATTTTTAAAATTCTCCCTTGTATTTTCAATTTAATTTATGATAAGCAAAAAATGTAATGCATGAAAGTTGTTTGTCAATGGTTCATTTAATATTTTAATCAAAAATTGATTGAAAATTTTTTTCTTTCTTTGTTTATTAAAGCAAAATTAGTTCTACCAATTAGATTCTAAAGTTTTTCACATTTGAGAAAAATCATACAAATATTTAAGTCATTCTGCCTTTATTTTTAATTTGGGTTTCATTCACCAGTTCTAAAAAGAAGCACTTAATTTTTTTTATGTTTGTGCGCATATGTGTGTGTTCTATTTATTAAATGCCAATCAATGTTGGGGAGAAATGTAATTTTTTTTTTTCAAGAAATTAGTTGCTTTAATAATAGATATGATGGAATTTTAATTAAAAATGTATTGTCCTGGCATAATCCCCAAATCCCTCACCTGAACTAATGTTCTCTCATCCCCAGGATGGTAGGTTAATGCTAATGTTAGTCCTGGTAATGATGCCTTTTATAGGAGGACTCATGTAAATTGAACAGAAACAATATCAATTAGAATTTTCACCTCAGTTGGCCAATTCTCAATTTTCCATGCTGATAACCATTGGGCTACTTCACACTTCCATTAACATCATGCAACTCATCCTATTTCTTCCCTTCTTTTATTTCTCAAACAACCTACATAAGAAATCTCATAGTCTGCTTCTGAGAACTGCAAACAGACAATCACAAAAAAAAATTTATGCCCTACTAAATTTCAAACTCTTAGGTCATGTCATTGTCTTTTTATCAACATCTTTGGATACTAATCAGCTTCAAACTTAGCTAATTAGGACCCAGATATTCATTTTTTTATACTCTTTTTTTCAAAACTCATAAATTTCTCATGAGATATCTTGTTAGTCAGTTGTCATTTCAAGGCCAGATGTGTAGAGCACACAAGAATTGAATTTACAAAAATAGTAATGGTTTCCTTGACGAGTTAACCATTATGCCTCTGCATGATGCCTTATCTTTTCTTTCTATTTAGTTTTATCTTAACTTTGTAATTCTATCCAATTTCTTACCAAAGCTTTTGTTCTAGCTGATTCTGTTTATTTTTATTTTGCATCTTTTCTAAACAGATAAAATAACTTCTATTGTTAATGTTTTAAAGATGATATATTTAAATACATATCAATTTTAACTGAATTGTTCATTACTATTCTTATTTTAATATTGAATACCTTCACCCTTTTTGCCTTAAAATTTTACATCCTTATATATCCAGCATATACAGAATCATTTGAACTATTTACATTGTTTGGACTGTTGGCCTCATTTTTAGTGTCATATCCATGATATTTCGGCCGTTATACACTCTGGTCTTCTTCAAGTGATATATATTAGAATTTTGAAGCCAAGGATACATGATCCAGTGAATAAAAGTGTTGGTTGGAGTTATCCAAAAGTGACTTGATCCAAAGAGTTGTGAGTTCAATATCTGGCCACAAAGGTGAACAAAAACTTGGAGAGTTGAATTACTAAATGGAATTAACTGAAACTGAGAAAAAGCATGGCATGTGGAACTAGAACAGTCTATAAAGGATTCGGTTCAAAATTCTGTGTATCATCTGAAGAAGGATGGATTATACAACAGCTGAAATGTTGTGAATATGACAAGAATGGACATATATACAGAATTGTTTGTGTATATATACATGTATTTGTAACAGCTCAGTTGGGGAAAAACTGGTTTGCAATTTTCAGTACCTCAAAAACTAAGCTTGCGTTGTTTTAACATCTTTAATCAAATCCTGAGTTTTCTCTCATCACAATGAACATTTGCACTCTCAACTAGGTACCATCCTTTGAACACCTATTGGCACACAAGTCCACTTCAGATATCAATATTTACAATTGTTTGCTAATGCTGGAAAGATGGTTGGCTCATTCTATTGCTCCGGGAACTACCTGATTCCTTCTACATTGCTTTATCATTACAAGAGTTAGATTAGACTAAACATGGTGTTTTGCTGTCATATCTGGGCTTGAGATGCTCAATCCTCACTTTCCAGTTGAGTTCAAAATTGTTTATGCAAACTTTTGGCAGAAGGCTTATTTTCCATTCTACAACCTCTTTCCCCATAGATGCAATGTTGCAAACCTATCACTATTTCCATGGCAACTGTTCAGGGGTGCTCCATTTTTTAGCTTTTCCAGTTTAGATCTTTAACAGCTAGGGCCTACCATGCTACTTCCATTGAGGTGAATCACCCTTATTTCCTCTGTATTCCAAATATAAGGAGAATGTTCCATGCAGATAGTTTTTTTGTTTTTGTTTTTACAAGGACTGCTACTTTATGGAACAGACTCCTGTATGGCTGCTCCCCTGAAAAGTACGAATTTAATCTCTTCAAGTCAAAAGTCAATCATTATCCTTATTTTCATAATTTCACTTTCTGCCACCTTATTTTTCATTCATATCACACACCTTGTTCCTCATGACCATTTTAACAGTAACTCTATCTTGAGTGGTTCTCATGCCTTGTATTGGGTAACCCGTAGAAAAAAGAAACATGTACTGTATTATCTGCTATCTACTGCACATTTACTTCTGGGATAATTCTGGCAAATAGCTATGCAGATACTGGTGACCACAATCCATTTGCCTATCTTGAGATAGTGATTTATTTTTTTTAAAGTCAAATTTTGAGGGAAGAATTTTGTTCATCCAGGCTCATACTGGCTCATAGTACTGTATATCTACATTTTGACATTACCTCACAACGAGACCATAAGGTTGAAACCTGGGTAGTGATTTGCACATGGATTTTTCCTAATCTTATATATATATATATATATATATATATATATATATATATATATATATATAAATCAGATATCCCTATCTAAATATTTTTTGGCATTTAAAAGAAATGAATAAAACACCAAAAGTAAAATGGAAAATTATAAATAGAACAAGAACTTGTTAAACCTGGGATGACCCATGCCCTTTATGCCTACATGAAAAACTATAGATTGTTAAGTTTCTAAATAATGGAAATTCATTAAACAATAGACATGAGTTAACAACTTTTTGCTGACATCATCAAATTTTCGCATTAAATAATTTGAATAAAAAAACAAACAATTAAATAATAAATACAAATCTTAAATTCCATAGTTTAAATAAAAAGTTTAAAAGCTCAACCCAATCATTAAGAAAAAAACAACCCTTGACAAAGTCGTTAAAAAAACAAATTGTAGCTCAATGTGACACTTTTATATACACATAAGCCTTTTAGAAAAAAATACAAAAATAAATAAATCTCCATAGACACTTTATGTGAACCAGACTAATCAGTATGAGTTTAAATGTCACCTTCCGCTTTAATTTAGACACCCCAACCCTACCTTGACTTGACCTCTTTCTGAAAGTAACCGAGATATTGATACAAATTATGAACCCTTATGCCCCCTTATTTAAACAATTGCTCTAGCCGTTTCCATAGTAATTTAATTTTAATAATGAATATGTTTATAAAGACGCGTAAATTTCAAGATTAGTTATTCCAAAAATTTTGCTTGAAGATGAAACAGCTTGGTATATTAATTCAATTCTAATAATTATATTGAAGTTTTCAGCTCTTGTTTCTGAAACATGAGAACTCTTATGTAGCGAAGGAATCATATTTTTAAATAAATAATTATATATATATATATATATATATATATATATATATATAATATTCTATTAATCTATTGAACAGAACAAACAGCATGTCTATTGATCCTTTCAGTGATTGTCATTTGCTGTCAAGTGGAAACTCGTAAAGAAAATTGCTGAAATTAAATGTTAAGATCCAAGTATGACCCTTATTTGTTGTTTTCAAAGAAAGAAGACTGAATGTCCAGAAACAGCCAGCATAACATTTTTCTTGTCAGTTTAAAGTTTGAACAGTAAAAAGCTCAATAGCTATGGACCACAAGGATAGCTGGAAGAACAACCAGGATGTCACAAAGAACTATATTCGATAAGAGAATCAAGAGACACTCTATCCTCCTAGAGCAATTGCCTACCCTCATTGCCCATGACAATTGCAGGCATGAATTGGCCTTACAAGCCACTTTCAGTCTCATCAACCACATGAACTGTGAAGATAGGGGATCCTTCCCATACTCTTATGAGAGTATTAGTCGATAATAATCTTTATCTAACTAATCAGGTTTTAATACTGTTGTGTTATGATTCTGCAATTATCTTTGTGTATTTATATGATGAAGCTTGTGTTCATGTCATTGTAATAATTCTTTTTTCATGCTGAAAGATTGACAGTTAATACTGAATTAGCAGATATCTCGATGTTTGTGAGGTGAGCAAGGTATAACTATTGTCAGTTCTGGTTTTACTTATAGGCTTAGCAGGCTGAAGCCTAGGGCCTCAAAATTTAGGGTTCCTCCAGCCAAGGTGTATAATATTTTTGACACTGTAAGAAGCCTTTCTTACACATGCTGTCATAACACACTATAGATACTAACAAACCTTCAATAATTTTCCTTACATTCCATTTCAGAATAATTCTGTCTTAAGCCGAGAACGCAATGTTAGTATAGATTTCTTTTTTAATTTTAACAATCATGCATTTTTCAATCTCATACTGTATTTAACAATAACATCTTATTTCTTTTAGAGGAGGAATTGTCAACTGTGGAATTTTAAACACCTGTCATCATCTTCAACTTTACTCAAATTGTTTAACACGCTTCCATTTTCCTCTTCTTGTCAGAATGGGAGGATTTGAAGGGGAATAGGTTAGGGCCTCTCTTTATCTAAATCCAGCCCTGACTGTTGTATGGCTTGATTTTGTACCCTGTCCTTTTTACATGGCTATATGTTTGATGTATCTATTCTTTCTCTTAGTCAAGGAAATTTATTTATATTATAATTAATATAAACAATAACCCTGGCAGATGATGTGTGAAGGCTTTTGAACTGACTTAAATAAAAACAATTATTTTTCTTTTTCTGATTTGATTTGATAAAATGGCTTTGTACATTTAAATATGAATTTCTTGTATGTTGTTTTGATTTTACTTCCTTTCAAATGTTACTTTAATAAGGGAAGTGCAGTTTTATTTTATAAATCCAAATATTTAGCAATATTGCTAGGTTATGTAACATTGAATTATTTTATGCAGTTGGTGCAATCATGTTATTTAAAAGAATAACTTTATAATTAAATTTCAAGATCAAAATTTAATCGATTATTACTTTTTATTTATAATCAGTACCAGAAAAAGTGTTATATGACAACTGCACTCAGACAATGGAAAGGGCAGTCCGTGCAGGACATTCAGCACCGCCTAAACAGAAACATTATCAAGATTCAGTCGTCATAATAGCAAATATCATACAAGAATTTGAGAACCACCATCTGTTGGACTTTTTGAGATATATTGACCATAATTTGCAATTTTAGTTGTATAATTATAGTGCTATAAAAATATAAATCTTATTATTGGATAACATGAAATGTAAGAATCGATTATTGTAATTATTATTTTTTTTTTTTATAAATATTAGTTTAACCAGACAGTTATTAACTATGTAATTAGTAATTATTGTATTTGTGTATAGTCCACAATTCACAATTTTACTGATATAATTATAGTGATATAAAAATATAAATCTTATTATTGGATAACAGATAAAACATGAAAATAAAACCCTAATTAGTTTTATTAGGATTTATTCCCCCCCCCCTCCTTAAGTTGTACTTTCTCTTAATTTTCTCTTAATGGGGATAATTGTACAATGGGGGCAACTGTCCGAGGTAGTTCTCCAGATACCCAGAAAATGAGCCAGTAAAAATGTAGGTGATGAATGACAATTCTAGGGAGAGTAGGATGGATATTATGACCAATTTAATAAGTTTTTCAAGCAAATTATCTGTAATTTATCAGATATTTGAAAGAAGATAAAAAATATTAAAGTACATTGTGTAGACATCTGATAATTGGTGTAATTCTGTAACAACAGAATACCTGGCCTCAAAAGCACTAAAACATGAAATTCCACTTTTCATATAAATTCACAATGTTTCTTATTTCAGCATCTGTTGTGCCTATTGAGAAATTGTTGGAGAATGTATTGTATGTAAATCGCAAGTTAAAAAAAAATCCATTAAAAATCTTATATATATGATTGAACAACTTTTACCTGAAAGATGACAACTTATCTGTTCATAAATTATTGACTAATAGGATGACTAATTTGAATGAATGATGTTAATAAACCTGCATTTCATGTACACTTTCAGGTATAATTTGTTTCACTCTAAAAACATCCCATAATGCTGTAATGTTTGTTCAAATGTTGAATAATAGAAGTACTTTTTACAGCTAAACAAAAGGTTCTATTAATTTTGTATGAGTTTAGAAATCCATTTAAAAAATCAGACTAAAAAATTGAATTTATTTTTATAGAATGTATGTTTTGCAAATTAAGTAAAAAAAAAAAAAAAAAATGTAAATTTCATTTGTATATATGTGCCAGTATAAAAACTGCAGAAATAATTTAGAAATTGGTTACTAAACAAAAGAACACAAAAAATGAACGTACTTTAAGTTATAAAAAAAAAAGAAAAAAGAAAGATCTTTAAAAGATTTTAATTACAATTTCTTTTTTTCTTTTTTCTTTTTTTTTAATTAATTTTTTTTGTGGGGAGAGAGACTGTTTTTGTGTGATAATACTTATCTATAAATGAAATTTATTTTCTAAACATGAAGAATTGATCTTCAAGAGTAAATTTTGAAATAATTCAACTATTATCATTCAAAAAAAATGTTATCATCAAAATATATTACTTGGTCTCAATTGCATTTCCGAATCAAAACAGAAACAACAATTTTGGAAATAAACTTTGAAAAATGTATGAAAATTTGTTTTCTAAATCTTTAATATTTTTTTTAAATAAAATAAGAAAAAGTATATATATTTTATAATCAAGCAATAAAAAAAGCAGTATTTGTCATAAGCCTTAAAAATATTTAATTTTGACAATTAAATTTTTCAGTTACCATGAATCGGCACCAGTTAACCCGATCGGTTATTTACCATGGCAACACTTTAGTTGATCATCTGATTTATGAAAGACAAAATTTTGAGAGGAATCTGATTTGTCCTCCTGACAGAGACCAACTGAGAAACCGGGCTGAAATCAGGTAAAATATTTTCATAATCTGTTCATTAAACCATTGAAGTAAAGTAAAATTCATTTATTCAGAACTACTTGAGTAAGAAAAGCAGAAGTGTTTGTTTTTTTAAATGTTTTAAGGGACTTGTTTACATACAAATGTGTCCGAGTAAATCTAGATATTGCCTGAATATTTGTGATGAGCACTTTCCTTATCAGTTATTTTTAATCAAACATATATAACATTGAAGACTATTTTAGTGAGCAAGATTTTGTCTATATGTACATTTCTTTCCAAAGAAGAATTTTTTCAAAATCCTTTAATAGAGTAATTACTATATATGGAATTTCCTTAAGAAAGGAATTTCTTTTCACTTTATCACTTATAATCTAGATAAACAATAACTAACAAGTGGGATAACTCTTTTAAAAGTACCTATGAAAAAATTAAAGAATAGAACTTGAATATATTTTCTTTGGCATCTGTTTAACAATGAGTCTATGGATTAAATTTCTTTAAAATTTGTTGGTATGAAAGTCTGTATTTCAATTTTGCCAATTTTATTTATTTTTGTGATATATGTGCATAATTACATATTTTTTTTTTTGTAATGTATTTTTAATTTTACTCATTTGAGACATATCAAAAAGAAAATGTAAATATTGCAAAGCCTTTTCCTCTCTCTACAAAGGTTTTAATAGGTAAAAAGAATAAAAATTGCTTTGTTTTTATAATTATCATAAGAAAATTCTTACAACATAGATGTGTTGTAATAATGTTAAAGAATGTTCTTGTGTTCACCTGTTTTATATTATTTCTCTCATCCTGATTTGTTACATTTTGCATTTGCATCTTTTTGTTCAAAACTGACATTCATTAAGTGTGTGAATTATATGCTGAGATGCTAAAAGTCATATGATATGTGCCTGATATAGTGCAGCAACTTAACATGTCACTAATTCAACAAATGGTTGGAAGATGTCTGGAGCGATGTTCAGCCAAGCCACAACTCAATAACTGTTCACAAATTTTTTTATATTTGTATGGATCTTGTATACAAATACAACTATCCAGCATGTCCTATAAATGCCTGATAGCAGATGAGCATAGAGACCAAACCATTTGTTAGAAATCTCTGGAATCTTCCTTAAAACAAAATTAGCCATCATTGTTGGAGTACACAAAGTTGATGAATGGGTGAAAATAGTCACAAAGTAGTGCAATTACTGGTCAGAGACATATTTAGGTGAACCTCTAAACTCATGTGAACAGACTCCACACCATTATGGAACCGCCACTAACCTGCATGTGTTTATGGAATCTGCACCATATCTGGATTGCAGTGTCCACAATAGGCAGTAATGTCTTCCATCAGATATTTCTCATACACTGAAGATCAAGTATGAAAGATGTCCCTACAATTTCAGAAAAATTGAATATCCCATCTGTTTGGCACTCATTATCATACCCTATTTCAGACCACAATAATTAACATTACCTTGCAATGAAGAGCAGCCTGACATCTGGACACAATGATGTATCCAGATGTCATAAATCTGGGCATTTTCATGACAGCAAAGTGCAGTGATGCCAGCAACTATTACCTTTACATGTTACTGTCTGATGATGTGGGCATATTGGTATATTTGTGTATACGTATATAGAAGTGTATTTGTTTATATATATATATATATATATATATATATATATATATATATATATATATATATATATATATATATATATATATATATATATATATATATATATATATATATATACACACACACATATTTGTGTGTATGTATACATGTTAGGTCTATATGTGTTCATTGCACTCCTATCACCACATGGTTTTATGTCCATAAAACGTTCCAAGAGTCCAAGAAATTCCTGTGCATGGATTTGTTTTAAGTGGATAAAGTTCTGCATATAACTAAACCCACTTTTCAGAACAATCATTATGATACTAGTGGCACAACAGAGGTTGAAACAACCGGCAACTAACTGAACCTCGGGTTTTATCTCAGAATTTCCATCTCCTAGAAAGATGTCCTGATGAGAATTTCTACATCCCCATGCATCTATATACACACTTATATACAAACATAGGTTTATTCTTCAGAGCTTGCCTTTTCTTAGGAAGGCTGCCAACCAAGGTTAAAGATCCTAATCCAACCATAAAATGTTTACTGTTTGACTTCAACCATGTATGTATGCATAACATGTACACACACACATACACTTATATATATAATGTACCTCCATAGATCACTAAAAAAGAGCATAGCATGATGAAAAAGACGCCAAACTTGATGAAAACAAAATTTTATCGTCTAAATGTTTATGTTGTTATTAAGAGGAAAGAACAAAGTATTTTTTTAATTATTTTTAAAAAATTTTCCTTCTTTTTAGAACATTCTAACTTTTGATTAAAAAAAGCTTGTTTTCTCTTTGTATCAGCAGAACTACTAAATAACAAAATTCTAGCATGTTTTTTTTTTGTATGGCAGACATTAATTTGAAAAATCTTGCAAAAATAAAAAATAATTGTTGAATGTTAATGAAACTTTCAGAAACTATTCACAAATGATTAACATTATTATAAATGTTTTGTTTTTTTTTTTTTTTAAAGTCATAGCAAAAAGTGTTTTTTTATATTTATTACCCCATCCCATAACTAATTTTATGAAAACTCTAGAAATTCAACACCCTTCAGTTTAGTGATTATAAAAAGCAACACTGAAAGCAATCAGATTTTTCCATGCCTGTCTGTTGATGTAATATGTTCCCAGATGCTTATATCTATGATAAGCTTTTTTTAAGTGTTTCCTTTAAGGTTGTCCTTGAATCATTGGCCAAGCTTGCATATATATATATATATATATATATATATATATATGCAAGCTTGCAAGAGAGAGACATAGGCATACACACAGACACAATTTTTGTTACAGGTTGATTTAATTTATTTATTTTTTTTTTGCAGAGATCGAGTATTTACAAACAGTATTCAGCGTTTCATTGCTAGAAAAGCAGATATACTCTTTAGTAATGTAGAGGAAAATACCAATAAAGCCTTACATATACATCAGACTTATGATCCCGGAGATGGTAAGATATGAATATCTTCATATATACTGTAAAATATTATCAATGATGGTCATTAACATATCAACATAATTTTCTTAATTTTGTAATAAAAAGCTGTTTTAAATGTGCTCCAGAAGTTGTGGTATAAAATAAAAACTAATTATTTCAATTTCATTGTTTTGAAATATATAAAATGGTTCATATTGAAATTATAAAATGTTTGCATGCAGCATCAATTTTGATCATTTGACTTCAGGAGAGTAACTATTAAATAAACATGTATATTTCTAATACATTCTGTTTACAAGTATTAAATGAATTTCTTATTATTTCCTAGATTATTATTCTATCCTACCCCCTTTGGAAACATTTATGGGAATACCTCCTGATGATTGTAAAAACCATTTTTATGATGTAAGTATCTTTTGATTGGTTTTCTCAATATATTGTATTGAATCAGATTATAATTATTTTGGTGTTATATAATTATATAATTTTATGATAAGATACTAAGATAATCTTTTAGAGAAGCAGGTTGAGGAAATTGCAAGAGTGTCCAAACCTAAAGTGGAGAGTAAAGGGGTCATAAATCCTTTCCTTTTGTAGCATCTGTAGTTCGAATCATTGGGTCAATGTACATGATCCTTTCCTTACCTGCATAGTATGAGCTTTGCCAGGGCTATATACAGTTTTGAATTCAGAGTTTTCCTTCTAGACCACTTGCCACTCAAGGCTCAAGAACCCAGTCTGTCCTACTATTTACCTATAGCTAAGGGGAGAAGATTTGCATTCATACCTTTCCCAAAGGTATTAGCACATAAGTGAATGTAATGAACTCAATTGGAATTTGAACTCAGCTCTCCAATTCCTCAATCCAATCCACAATCCATTACTTTACTGTGACTCCAGTAAAACTGGATGAACTATAACAAATCCAACTAATTAATAGATTTTCCATTATGATAAAATATACTCACTATAATTTCATTGATTTACACAACATCCCACTACCACTATCAGACTTACCATGTTAAACATGGGCACCTACCTATGCAATGTTTTAGTGATTGTTATGATTAAGAACTAGAAGTGATTAGGAGGAGTTCTGTACTTGTCAACTCTGGGATGGCAGCATTTATTGATTGATTAATTTTAACCAATCAGAGATTAGAGAATGAAATCTGAACTTCTGAGACATTGCTAATTGTGCCGATAATGTTCTCTTGGTGCAAGCTTTCTATTATTTTTATTTTTATTTTTTAAGCTTTTCACCCCAATCAAGGTGGGAGTGAGTGCCACTAGCATGCAAGGGGTTACACAGAATGGGAGCAAGATTAAAGAGATGTGATTGAGGAAAGGATAAAGAGAAAGATGTGGAATTAGATCAAGGCATCAGAAGATATTGATTGACATTACATTTGAATATTTGAAGACTATAACTGTCAGAGAAGCGAGTAAGAAGAAGGGAGTTCCACAGACTGGAAGTGTGAGACATGAAGTTATTGGAGTAGAAGAGACAGCTACATTTAACTGTTTTGACAGTGAAAGGGTGGGACCAAGATGCTAACCTAGTAACACGCTTAAATTCATGCAGTTTGGGAACCAGTGAAAATAGCTCATTGGAGCAGTTACCATGAAAGTACTTGTATAAAAGACAGAAGGAACTGACAGCACGTCTGTGAGGAAAGTGACTGTAGTCATGATGCCAGACCAGGACCAACCACATTGCATATCTGGCTCCAGACCATATATGGCAGCAGTATTTTATTAAAGGGTGAATGGTTGATATGTAGATTTGAAGGATGGACTTGGTTGAGAAAAACTTTCTGGCGTGACACAGAGAACCAACTTTCCTTGTGGTAGATGAAGCTATTGATTCAATGTATTTGTTCCATCTCAGGTCAGCGGACAGTGCAAAACCAAGCAGGCGCAGAGAGGTGCTCTTGTGGAGTTGAGCATCAGACATTCTAATGAGAGGCAGGGAAGTTTCTCTGTGGTGGGTAAATGAGAGCAGTTTTGTTTTTGAAGCATTAAATTTTACCAGCCATTTCCTGCCCCAGTCAACCGCCGATTGGAGGTCCTTTTCGAGACCACGGCCAGGTTAGCTTCGTCAGCAATACCAGATTTCCTATTGAGGCAGGAGTAAATAGTACTACCATCTGCAAAGATGCCTACTTGGGAACTGATGACATGAAGATTATTAATGAAGATCAGAAACCGTGTAGGACCCAGGATTGAGCCTTGGGGAACACCAGCCTTTGTAAGAAAGGGACTGGAGGAGAACTTGTTTAGAACAACCTTCATTTCACGTTTTGACAGAAATGATTGTATTAAGTCAAGTAATTGTCCTGAAATTCCATATCCCTGAAGCTTATGAAGAAGGCTGGCATGCGAAACCCTATCAAACGCTTTAAAGATATCAAGAGCCACGGCTCAAGCTTCTCCATTATTGTGAAGTTCTTGGTAAACAAATTCAGTTACAGCTGTGAGAACATCAGTGGTAGATTAGGCAAAGAGGAAACAATATTGCTTGTCAGAGAGTAGATCATGGGATGTAAGGTGTTTAATCACTTCAGCATTGATTAAAGCCTTGAATACTTTACCAAAGAGTGGTAGGAGACTTATAGGACAGTAGTTAGATGGGTCAGAAGGGTATCCAGAGTTCTTAAAGACAGGGACAACAGAAGAGGACTTTCAACAGGTTGGAAAGCAAGAGTCGTTGAGGCAGTAGTTATATAGTTTGGAGAGGACAGGAGCCAGTTCAGGGGCACATTTCTTCAGGACAATGGCTGATATCCTGTCCCCATCACTAGCCTTAAGGGAGTCTAATTTAGAGACAATGCCCGATACCATTGTTGGGGTTAGTGCATCTCGCTCAATAGCGATTCAATTCTAGGGGGAAAATCAGGTAAAGACAAATACTGACAGGTGAAAGACAGACTAATTCTGACATTGGTTCTCTACAATAACTTTTTAAATCTTAGTTTGTTTTTGTTTTTTTTGGTTTTACTGTTTACTCAATACGTGGCCCAAGGGCCACTCAAGGTAGAAGTTTACTGAGTGAGATTGTTGTAAAGCAAGTAGGAAGTAAGGAATGCATATTAGGAGGTTGAGTAGGATAGATATCATTTAACTCTGGACTTAAAGAGACCAAGATTATAGTTGTCAGGGAAGCATCCTCTCAGGAGTTTGTTCCACAAAATAACACATCTAAGGAACAAGCTGAGTGGAACCTGCTCCTTATCAAATGAACACAAAGTGAATGGGGATACTTTGCAATTCCTAGCTGTAAAGATCTGAGCTCTGGTGGAACAAAGGAATGTAACTCATCTGAACATCTGCAATAGCAATAATAGAGTAGTGAGATGCTAGGAACCTTCCTTTTGTGGGATAAGGGTTGCAGGGTGGAGAACAATTCATCACCCACAAGGCAGTATAAGCACTTCTTAAATCAGTTGAGGCTGGACATTAAGGTTTGGGACCAGCCCAGATATAGCAGAAAGAGTTAAGTATTTTTTGTAGCAATACCAAGAACTGACCATTCTTCAAGCATCTTTTGCAATTGTACAAATATATGTTCATTTGAAGTTGGAAGAGAGCTTTTACACCCAATAAGCATTTGAGGCAAGCAGCCTCTTTAGGAGGTATCGCCACTCATGGTAGATTTTAGAGTTTTCTTGGTGGTAATGAAATGTTATGAGTTTAGTTTTGGATGTACTGAATGAGACCAGCCAGTCTTTTCCCCCATTGAGCTTTGAGAGTTAGGTCAGAGGAGAGATCAGCTGCTAGGAATTTCTCATCAAGATATTTAGAGGTGCATCACTTGGGATTCTTTGTGTTTTGGCACATAAAATGTCTGGTTTGAAATTTGACTTCCAAAAGCCTCATGTAGCAGCAACAGCACTGCACTGTAAGTTGAATCTGCATTAATCTCAATATCCAACTTCTCATTCTTCCATTATCTGTTGTTCCAAAATCTAGATATTTCTGGCCTATGCCATACCTCCAAAATTGTATCTTATACTGTGTCACTCACTTTGTGAGCAATGAGTCTTATATTTTTATAATGGATATACATATGCATTTTTGATTATTACCCAATAAGTTAGGTATTTAAGATGATTTTGACAAACAAATTCTAATTATTTTTTTAAAATCATTTCACCTCCACACAAGATAATAAAACCACTAAAGGGACTTCTGAGTTTGAAAGAATAAGAGAAAAGAAAACATAATTAAGGAGAGAGAATAATGAAAGAACAGGAATTAAAGTAACGATTGACATTTCATTTAAATTTTTGAAGGTTAAAGTTGACTGGAAAGCAAGAAACCAGAAGAGAGTTCCACAAGTGAGAAAACAAACTGTTAGTATAAAACTTACAGCTACATCTAGCCATTTCAACTGTAAAATAATGAGACCTAGCTGCCAATCTAGTACTGCACTTAAATTCATAAAGTCGAGGTATCAAAGAAGAAAGCTCGTTAGGACAATTACCATGAAAATATAAAATATATAATTCTGGTATAATTTTCCCTTTTTATAACTTTATATCTGTGCTAATGTTTTAAAACTTTTTTGCTCTCAAGAAAATAACAGACTATTTCATTATTCTGAATATCATTGATAATGAAATGGAAAGCTTAACTATCACTCACCATTATATAGACGACTCCTCATTTTATGGGGTTGAAGAAAAGAGATTTGTTTCTTTGTTGAATACAAAAACAATTTGCTTTTGATCTCTTTAGTTTACTATTGTTTGAAAAGTAAAATATTTTATTCTTAGTTTGAATAACAACACACTTGCAAATGTAGATGTGTATAAAAACCGATCATAACTTATAAGTCATTAAACAACTGCTTTAGTTTTCTCTTTAAGATGCTATAAAATTAAATATGGGTGTGGTGCTATACAATTGAAAAGTGAATTGAAAATATTTTGAATAAAATTAACCTGTTCTATTTTTATGTAAAATATTCACTTGTAAATTTTTGTTGTTTTTTAATAAATAGTATTCTAATATTATTGTGTGATAAAACTTGTAAATGTTTTTTTTTTTGTTGTTTTTTTATATTAGTGAAACATTATTATTCATATTGTATTGTTTTTGCAGAGTCTTGAAAAGAAAGATATTGTTATTGGAGTTGTAACTTCAATCTTGGATGGAGGAATGGTCATAACATTGCTGTGTTTGGATAATACCAAAGCCCGAGATATTGATCACCTTAAGATCACTGTGAGTTAAAATCAGTGTGAGCTTTTATTTAGATTGAGTTTGATTAGAGTGAGATAAAATCATTTTGTCCAAACTTGTCAAGCATGTTTTTTGGGGTTTTTTTTTCTATTTCAAGTGTGAAAAGGTTAATTACAATTATTAAGAATGTAAAATTACAAATTATGGTCAATGAAATCGGGTTTCCTTTTTCATTTTCATCTATACTGCTTGTAGCTTCTTTAAATCTGAGAAAATTCTTATTTATACAAAGTAAAAAAAAAAAATTGGTCTATAATTTTGAGAAAAGTCATTATCATTTCTTGAATTGTTTTGAGCATTAAACTCATTTAATGTGTGGCTTTTATTGTGAGCATAGCATTTCAGATGTGTACTACAGCCTTTTTCAGGAAAAAGAAAATTGATAGGGACAAGCAATATTATGATATCAGACAGTAAATCTGACCAGTGAGGATTTTATTTGCTAAACTGGAGACAATAAATTCAATTCTGATCCCTATATACTGAGAATGGTATTGTTTGTCTGAAGGATGTATCATTGCACTAACAACAAAAACAGAAAATGAGTTTGATAATCTAAAGAACTTTTAGAATGAGATAGTAATTTTGAAATAGAATTTAGTTGGTAATTTTAAAATGAAATGATTAAAAGATCATTTCAGCCAGAAATCTACTTTTGTTGCTTTCATTTAAAAGAAGGAAATTTTGTTATTAATATTGCAGATTAAAGAACTGAAGTAAGTAAACACTCAAAAAAAGAAAGTGAAACACTAACCCAAAAAATGATACATTTCAAAGACAAAGAAAAAGGCATTTTAAGTACTTAAAAAAGCAAAGGATTCATTTTTAGTAGGTACTTCTACTTTTTGCTAAAAATAGTACATACCATGATGAAAAAAGGCCCCAAACAAAGTTTTATTGTCAAAATTTTTGTTATTAAGAGGAAAGATCAAATTATTTTTTAATTATTTTATTAAATTTTTTAATCCTTTCTAACACATTCAAAATTTTTGTTAAAAACCTTGTTTTTTTTTTTTTTTTTTTTTCTTCTTTTTTTTTCGTGTCATGATTAAGAAAAAATTCCCAAACAAAGTTTAAATTATATTATTGTCAAAAAACTTTTTACTTACCACAAATGGAAAGAATGCCAATTATTTTTAAAAGAATTTTTTTTTTTTTTTATGTAAAACATTTTCTAAAGTATGGCCAACCATCCAATTTATCAGAAAATAAGACAATGACTAAAAAGTTTTTCCTTAAAATTACAGAAAATATTTTCCTTTTTTTTTTTTTTTATATAAAAAAGACACTTGTTTTTTTTTCTCAGTTTTTATGTGCATGAGATCGATAAAAAAATAGCATACCATGAATAAAAAGGTTAAATTTGATTAAAATAATTTTAAAATGTTTTTATTATCAAGAGGAAATGATCAAAGTATTTTTGAATATTTTTTTATTTTTTAATTTCTAGCACATCCAAAATTTCAAAAATCTTCAATTTTTTTGAAAAAAATTTGTTTTTGATTTCTTTACAAAAGTGAATTATTAAAATTTATTTAAAAAATCAATTATCATTTTTTTTTTAACTAATTTAAAAAAGATTAAAATTATTTATTTAGTAACCAAACAAATTGTAAATGTTTTTTCAAATGGGAGAAAGCAGATCAACTGCGGTGTTGATTTTAAATGACAAGAATTTTTCATCACGAATTTTTTTATAGTATATAAATTTATTTTACCAACTTATTCTTAAAGAAAAAACAGCCTTAAACTTGACAAAATCAAATTTTATTTACAGAACAAAGTAATTATTTTTATCTGTCTTTATTAGAACGTTTTTAGCTTTTGAAAAAAAATAAGTAAATAACATGGCAAATTTTTTGTTCATTTTTTTCTTAAAGTCTTGCAAAATATTCCTTTCAAAAAATTAAAAATTTTTAAAGATTTTATATAAATATATTTTCCACAAATCAAGTCATTTGTTTTTATTGGATCATGTTTCTTCCCGGCCTACTGACATTTGATTTAAATTTTTTTTTTTTCATATATAAAAAAAGATTATTCTCATTGCTGTTTCGTTGATTGTTTTCTATTTAAATTATACCTTGGATTCAGACCGCTAATTTTAGAATATTTAACAACTTTTACTAACTTTATGTAAAAATAATAAAATAATTTATTAAATAAACCTCATTTAAAAATTCATTTTCATTGAAAAAGTTTTTTGCCTTCAGACAATGATAAAAAACAAATAAAAGCAACTAAAAGCATTTAAAATTAAATAGTATTTTTGTTTTATTGGGTTTTGTATGTTAAAAGAGCATTTTCAGTTAAAAAAAAAGGAAACCTGATTTACTTTCCTCAAAGTTTGTGTTTTTATTAAATAATGATTTTTCGTCCATAAACTTTTACAGTTTTTTTTAATTTTTATGGGGTGGTAAAAAAAAATAACATATTTATAATAATTTCCATCATTTCTGAATAGTTTGTTTCAAATCAATTATTTCTATTTTTTTCAATTTTTCAAAATTAATGTGTTAAAAAAAAAATGCACAAAAATTCGTTAATATTCCAAGGTTTTCAATCAAATAAAATGTTTAACAGAAAATTTTAAAAATAATTTTATTTTTTCTTTACTCTTACTCGGAATTTTGGTTTTTTTGTTTTCGCCAAAGACAATTACATTATCAATGTCAAAACATAGCTAAAAAAAAACACAGTTACTGTTTGGTTTTAAAATGCATTTGCTATTTTAGAACTTAAAAAAAAATTTTGTTTCAAATCAGAAAATAAAATCAATATTCCTCAAATAAAGTTTCAAAAGTATTTTATTTTTGGAAGGTTTTTTTAATAAAGAAATTACATTACAATGAAAAACAATATTAATTAGCTAAAAAAAAAAAATTAAAAATTAATCAATTTTCTGTTTGAAATTCACCAGAGTAATATGCTTACTAAAAATAGTAAATTTTTTTTATTTTAAAAAGTTTTTTTCATTTTTAAAAGTTCATTTTAAATTTTAGGTATCACAAATTAGTGGAGGTACCTAATTTGTTGAAACTCATCTTATTTCCAGACAGGTGTTCTCTAAAACTTTAAACTATTATTGAATATCTTTTTCCAGGATTTTCTATTTTACTGTCATAGATATTACACCCATGATATATATTTTTTATTGTTAGTTTTCTATTTTTATTGTCTTTAGGCTTTGTCTACAGATTTCTTAAGATACTAATTTCCCAAAAACTAAATGAGGGCAGAGACAGAATTGAAAAAAAAAAAACATAAAATCATAGAGGATTGATATCCATGAAGTTTTCAAATTAGCAAACTTACTCAATGAAACTAGTTTTATTTGGCTTGGTTCATTTGCTGTATTCATAAAATTGGGTGCATATTTTTTTTTTGTCAAAGTATTTAGAAAAGCATATGCTCAATTATATAAGAAATCTCTTTGCTATAACTATGACTTTGTGCTGAAAGCTTTTTGGCATGGTCCACTTGCTAAAATCTGACCAAATAACCAAAACAGAATGTTTTTATGATGTTCTTGATCAGGTCAAGAACTTTTAACAGCCCCTTATAAAATATTTGGTGATTGGAAGCCAATATAATTAGTTATTTTTAGTATAGAGTTACAAAAACTGTTATTATATAAAACATTGTTTATTCTTATATTTCCTGCAACTTATAGATATAATGACTTCAGTTCAGAGCATTCTCTAAAATCATAAAAACTAATTTATAGACAATGTGTTGTTTTAAGTTGTAAAGCAGTTTTGTATTTTTTTTATGTATTGTCAATATTTCATATTTCTGTATTTCATAAAATTGTCATAACTATTATTTGAATTCTATTACTTTTTGAACAAGTTAGCTTACTTTACAATTTTTTTAGGCATTTTGTCCATGTAAAGAACTCCCAAGACATTATAATTATGCAAATCCAATTGAAGCATTTCAAGTGAATGATAAAGTTAGAGGTGAGTAATTATTTCTTCTTTCATTAGACTTTTGTGATCTACCTAAAATATGAAAGCCTCTTTCCTAAGTTTCTAATTAAAAAATACAAGAAACAACACTCTTTTATTAAGCCATTATTGTGAGCCATAAAATATTGGATTAATTACAGAAATTAAAATAAAAAGCCAGTATTATCATTTTCTAAAAAAAAAAAAAATCCATTATTAATTATAGGTTTATAAAAATCGTGTATAGGTTTCTATTTATAGCCCATTAATGTACACTATCCCAAAAATGGGACAGTGGTCATTAATAAGTTAAAACAGTTGTAACAGGCATTTAGTAATACATATATATTATAAATAATGTAACATATGAATATATATAGCTAAAGTGATATATATATATATATATATATATATATATATATATATATATACACACACATACAGATATATATAGAGTGAGATATGAAAATTTACTCTGCTCTGCTGACATTAAAATGATAATTTCTGTCAACTAATTTTATTTTAACATATTTACTTTTAACTTAATAGAAGGGAAAAATAATATTTTTCTCATTTGTTAATGTTGCCTTGAATAAACATCTGAAAAGTGATTTTTGCCTAATCAGTCCAGAGAAAAATCCTATCTTTATTTTGCAGTTATTGCAAAATTTGAAATCTATAAAATTGAATATTGTTGCGTAAATTGTTTTAATACAGGAAATGTTAATGGTTGCTTGAGAGAAAAGAAAGGAAAGAATGTTTTTATTTTGGCGTGATAATACAAAATTTGAATTCCCTATTTTGACAAATTTAGACTTCATGAAGAAATCAACCGAAAAAATCCGTTAGAATACAAATCTCACTCCTGAACAAGTGAGATAAATGTTTGTTTTTTTTTAATTAGTAAACTTTTTATTATATACGTAGCTATGCAAAAAAACGAAAAAAAAAAAAAAAAACATGTATTTTGACACCTTAACTACAAAATTATAAGTAGTTATATTTTCCAGGAGATTATAAGTCATATTAAAATAATTTATTTTAGAAGCAGAAAAAAAATTTGTAACGTGTATAAGTCACTGTAAATTTTTTTCTCCTTAAAGAGTAAAACCTATAAGTGGGTTATTCCTCTTTCGTATAACCTAGTATGTGAGTCACATTCAAATTTGAAAATCAGTAAAAGATTTTTGGCATATGCATAAAAATTGATAATTGTTAGAATTTTAAAAAAATTTATTCCTATTCAAAAATTTATATATATCCATGTAGCTAAATAGTCATAATTTTTGCTTGGTTTATTTTTATATTACCTATAAGGTACCATATTTGTAAATCAAGCAAAAAAAATATTAAGGCATAAGCACACACACACACACACACACACATATTAAAGCAATAAAAACAGATATGTTAAGACAAGAAGAAAAAATAACATTACTGTAAAGTAGTAATACCAAAATACAAACATGATTAACAAAACAGCAGCTAAACCAGTTTATCAGTCTTCTCTCATCAGAGACCAATTGAGTATGAGAAATGTGCAAGGCAACTAAATGAACACCAAGGACCAAATGTTGTATATATCTAGCAATTACAAGCAAATTATATTTAAGCCAACTGCTCTTTTGCTTCAAAACAGTGTAAATGGATTCCAAACCTTAGTTTAAATGGTTCCAAAGAAATCTCTTAGTGTAAAATGGATTCCAAAAGAAACCAGTGTAAATGGATTCCAAAGAAATGGCTGGACTTAGTGTAAATGGATTCCAAAGAAATGGCTGGACTTAGTGTAAATGGATTCCAAAGAAATTGCTGGACTTAGTGTAAATGGATTCCAAAGAAATGGCTGGACTTAGTGTAAATGGATTCCAAAGAAATGGCTGGACTTAGTGTAAATGGATTCCAAAGAAATGGCTGGACTTAGTGTAAATGGATTCCAAAGAAATGGCTGGACTTAGTGTAAATGGATTCCAAAGAAATGGCTGGACTTAGTGTAAATGGATTCCAAAGAAATGGCTGGACTTAGTGTAAATGGATTCCAAAGAAATGGCTGGACTTAGTGTAAATGGATTCCAAAGAAATGGCTGGACTTAGTGTAAATGGATTCCAAAGAAATGGCTGGACTTAGTGTAAATGGATTCCAAAGAAATGGCTGGACTTAGTGTAAATGGATTCCAAAGAAATGGCTGGACTTAGTGTAAATGGATTCCAAAGAAATGGCTGGACTTAGTGTAAATGGATTCCAAAGAAATGGCTGGACTTAGATTCCAAAGAAATGGCTGGACTTAGTGTAAATGGATTCCAAAGAAATGGCTGGACTTAGTGTAAATGGATTCCAAAGAAATGGCTGGACTTAGTGTAAATGGATTCCAAAGAAATGGCTGGACTTAGTGTAAATGGATTCCAAAGAAATGGCTGGACTTAGTGTAAATGGATTCCAAAGAAATGGCTGGACTTAGTGTAAATGGATTCCAAAGAAATGGCTGGACTTAGTGTAAATGGATTCCAAAGAAATGGCTGGACTTAGTGTAAATGGATTCCAAAGAAATGGCTGGACTTAGTGTAAATGGATTCCAAAGAAATGGCTGGACTTAGTGTAAATGGATTCCAAGACCTTCAAATGAAATTCAGAAAAGCCAAAACTTAAAATTATTTGTTGTGTTCCATTGGTTGAAAAAAGTCATGTGGTGTGTCAACATGGGAACGTCAACATGGGGTGACACCAAGTCAGCTTTTATGTGTCTATTTTTAGACTTGATGAAATTGTAGTTGTAGAGGGAATTTGAAAATGTATTTTTATTTATTTATTTTTTGTAAAATTTCAAAGTTCCAACAATATACAATATAAAAGGGACCTGGAAATATACAACACACTCAGTGCATTTATATGCCACTGAAACCTTTGAAATGAGTTTTCATTTGAAAAATGCTATTTTAATGAAAAAAATTAATATAATTTACACTGAAGATACATTGAAAGTTTTATGATATATAAATCCCGAGATTAATATACGACGTTATTTCAGTTTATTACCAGTTCTTACTAAATTAGTACAGAAGCAGTGTGAATGTGTAAACCTTGAGAAAATATAAAAATAAATAAAAATGAAAAAGCCATTGAAATTAGTTAAAATCTAATTTCTGTAACAAGAGTTGAAGTAAAAACAAAGCATTCATTCATTTAATGTAAATTATCTTTTATTTAACCAATGTTGATTTTCTTTTTGTAAAATAAAAGTATTTTTCTAATGATCCCAGTTCATTGACAAAACATGTCAAATTGAACTTTTCCAAATTGTCTTGTATATTTACCATTATGCAAATTAAAATTTGGTGGACAGGACCAATTTTAAAATCTGCCCTGTCCACCAAATTTTACCGTTTTAAACACTGAATTTATTAGATTTAATATCTTTACTTGTAGGGTGTCTTATCAGATTGCATTGAAAACATTAAATATTCATTTGTAAAAGGTTTTCTGGATATTTTTCTTATTTCATGATGCAAAATGATGGTAAGAGTTACAATACATGGCACCTACTTTCCTTGAGTTTTTTGTCTTTTTTTTTTTTTCATCTGTAAAGTATAATAGAGTTGAAGTTCCACCATCCATGAAAAGCTTGTATTGTTTTCTTTCTTAAATCATCATCAGTGAATATTGAGAGATATCTCTTGAAGAATGGATTGATCTTCTCCACACACTCCAGAAGCTTAAAACGACGATGACCAGTGCTTGAAATTGTTCCTCTCAAAGCATTTGAAAAGTTTGATAGTGGGTTGCAAGCAATTTAAACTCTTAGCGAGGTATCTGCTATTTGAAAATTAAGCAAATGATTACTAATTTGAAAAGATTTTGACATTCATGTAAAGGTATTTCCATCATCACAGTTCCATATTGTATTTTTTGTTGAAATTGATTTAAGAAGTGGCTTCCTCCTTGTTTGTTCTGAATAATAACCCATAAGATGAAGATACTTTATGAAGTAGAAAATATAAATCCTGACTAATGACTACATTGCTCCAGGTGTCTCCATGCCCATATAAAATATTTCTCAGGATGATTTTTGGGCCTAAGAAGCCACATTGAGAATCACTAGTCTTGAATTTGAATGAAGGGGAAGAAAATTATAAATAAATGAAAAAGTGTATCAAGTGACAGCCCTATATAAGTAGACTCCCAGTTAGGGCTAGACAGAGCTGTCCATCCAACCAGTCATGTTGGTGGCAGTCACTCAGCTGAAGTAAGAGGAAGAAGTGAAGGGACCTATATGTCATCTACCTACTACCAGAGAGAATGCTAGGTCTGACTCAGTCAGTTTTGTGCCATGCGTGATACACGCTTAGGTGATTGTGTATATTTCAATACATGACTGACAAGGCAAATTTTTTCCCACATTAGGTTGCCATTTCTTTCTGCAGTAGACTAATTGCCATCCAAGACTATAGAACCCCGTCTGTCCTGCTATTTACCCATAGCTGAGGGGAGAAGAAGAGGATTCATACCTAGGTTTGACTAGGAAATCTAAGTGAAATAAACATCAAATTTTTGAGAACTGGATTTGTGTTTTCATTTTGTGATAATGGTTTAATCTTAAGGTATTGTGAATGTACTGCCCCACCTCCTCCCATCAATGAATAAATCTTTTTATTAAATGTCAAATCTGAGTTTTAAAAAGTTTGGTATTGATTTATTTATCAGTTCTGTACCATTTATTCACTTCTGTTTAATATTGCAATTGTGCTTATTGACAGTGTAAAACTGAAAAAAAAATTCCTTGTTCTTTTTTTTATGATGCATATTTTTGTAAAAGAAAACCTTTTTTTTTTTTTTTTTTGTTAAAAGAATCTTTCCAGCAACCTCTTTTGTATTGATTTCAGGAATAGTTCTTAATGTTAATCGTGAAAATAAGAAGATTTTGATTTCTTTACTTGATAAACACATGGATAGGCAAAATTCTCCTTATCTAAAATTGGTAAGTTAATTTAAACTCTTCTTATTATACTTATTATAAATGTTTTACCTTCTAGTATGTTTTGATTCAGTGGAATGAATTTTTTTGTTGTGCTTCATTGTCATCTTTTGACTGCACCCCCGGGCTTACCTCCCGAAGTGGGTTCACACAACAGAGACAAGATGCCATGATTGATTTTTGAGCTCCTTCAATGATTTTCAGCTCAATTATGTAACTGTATTATTGTTATTTGTACAGTGTAACACGGATATAAGAGAGTTGTCGGGACCAGAGAAGAAGTCTCTTATATCCGGGTTTGGTCTAATTTATATACATTAACACAGGCTCTAATTTGGGACCAGAGAAAATCTCTCTTAAATCCGGGTTTCTCTTATATCCAGGTTACACTGTACTTGAAAGGGAAATTAAGACAAAACTTTCTCATTTTTAATTAAAACCCTGGACTTCAATTAAGAGCCTAAATTCCCAAAAGATCTTAAATTTGGGGATTTTCCGTGACAAAAATATATTCAGCACCCTCTCAAAACCATTCAAATAGAGGTCTAGATCTTAATTTTCTAATAGATCCAAGGAAGGTTATGTCGAAAACTGATATTTGGTGCCCAACATATGCCATCCAAAAGTGGATTAAGATAAATTTAACATATGAAAAGGACTGAATATGTTTTAAATATCTTCCTGGGAATAATTTAAATTGGTTTAATATTTTGGAACTTACGCTAAAAAAAATGAAGAAAAACATTTTTGTTGAGCATTTTTTTTTGTGTTATTCAAAGTTTAGTGATCAGAGACAAACAAAAAAAAAGCTGGCAAAGCATGGCAAAAATTGTGTTCATTTGACTGAATTTTGTATTGTAAGGCTTCAAAATCTACTTGATATAGGTCATTTTTGATAAAGAGTCTTAAGTTAAACCTATCAGTCATTTACTAACAAAAAGAATCAGAAAAACCAACTTCCCAGAAGTGATCATCTAAAATTAAATGATTAAATGTGCAAGTTCTGATTAACTTTAAGCAATCATAACTTGACAAATACTTGGAGTTAGGACAAAATTAAGTCAATTCTGAAATCCTAACACTGTCTACTTCCAGATATAACACATATCACTCGGTCAGAAAATACTAAATGTCTGTTTGTAATTCCATTGTGCTTCTTTGGTTGTCTGTTATGTTTTACAATCTTTAAGGGAGCATGTCTTCCAACCTGACTCTCTGCATATCGTATTCTATATCCCTACCCCCTACTCTCTTAGGACTGTTCTCCTGTGACCTACTTGTGGAACCCATGACCTTTCCATAAATTAGGTGAATTTTACCTGCTCTCTCACTTTTTGAGTCATACTTTGAGGCCCTCAAATTTATTGTTTGTTCTATCTTGATTAATGGCTTCCATACACTTGACCTGCCAATCAAATGATTTCAGCTGAGCATGTGTGTTGATTCTTATTCATTGATGCTTTTATCTGAAAATGGTTACAAGAGTTTCTGGGCAGAAACATTGTAGATGACATGCATAAAAGGGGAAGCACATATCTCCATAGCTTTTCAAAATACAGTAAAACATCTCAGCTTGCATTTATTATTAACCAATTCTTGTCTAAATTTATTTTTTAACAAGATTTGGCAATCATTTGCACACATTTCCATGTTTTTTAAAAAAAAAAAATTTCATTATATTTTAGATAAGATATACATTGGCATTCTTGAATGTTTGCTGTCCTTTGGAATTATTAATTTTTCTTGTTTTAAGGGTCAGTGAGGGGGAATTGTCTTGTATCTCTTGAAACCATCCAGTTGGCATGAATATTTTCAGTTACAATACTCATGTAAATGTATTGAGTGTTTTATATTACAATTAAAATAATTAATGTCTATAGCTTAATGACAAAAAACAGATATAATCTCCTTTCTTGTCAATGCACTTAATACTTTTCAATTAATCATATTGATTGAATATTATATAGTGAAAATTTTAGATCAAATTTCAGCTAATAACCATGTCAGTTTACATACTTATCGATTAACTCTTGTCATCGGCACACATTCACATCTGAGCATTGGGACCATCATCCTCTCTCCCAATTTCCCTCCCACCTCCTGGTGGCAGAGATGGTGGTGAATCAAAGAGAATTTGACGAGGCCTTTTGCATAAATTTGATTTTGGTTGATAACTCTGCACAACGGAGAAGCACACACACTTGACAAGAGCGCCACCCTTGCGTCTCAAAGAGGATTGAGCAAGATCTGGCAAACATGGTTGCATCGGGCTGTCAGATCTTGGTCTGTCGAAGTCTGCCCTGATTACACCAGCCTGACTGGTGCTGCCCTCTTCTGATGGGTTGGCCAATAAGATTGTGTTGATCTTTGCATATTCTGCTGTTGGGGTATTTGGGTGTTGGCCACATTCAGTCTGGTCCCTCCTCCTTGACCATACCACCCTGGGTTGCCATGCAGGAGTTGGAACACGCAAGCTGTCTACCATGACAAGGAACAACCATATATATTTATCACTCTTGTAACACCTACAGATGAGCATTCATTTTATATTGATGCTCTTAAATTTTTGTTGAACTTGTTAGTATTTTTCTAAATTTGTTTCTGTTATTTCATGTATCTTTTCCTTGCCAGGGTCTGATTACAGATGAAGATGTGCCAGTACATTACAGGTTAGCTATCTTATTTATAAAGATGATTTTATAAAAACAACTTGTTAGTAAGGCATGTCAGATGCTTTACAAAACATATATCTGGATGAACTTAAAACTATACCAATGTTTCTTCTATGATTGTTTATTATATTTGTAGGAGAAGAGAAATTTTACTTATCCTGAAGAATATATTTCCCAGTATCGTTTTATCTAAGAATTTCATGTTAGGACAACTATTCACATTTTACACTTGGATAACCTAAGTCTGAAGAGTTTGAGAGTTCTACACTTTATATTTACTTCTGAACTATTTAAACCTTTTCAACTTTATATTTAAAGTTGATGAAATGATTTTCTATAAATGACTAATATGAGATCCTGATTGAAATGAATCTAATATCATGTCACTTACATTGTCAAAATATTTTGTGTGTAAAATGTTTTCAAGTGAAAAGGAGATTTTAAATGAAGATATAAGAAATGGAGTTAATAAAAAATGAATAATAAGGAATTAAAGAAATAAAAAAAAAACTTGAATAAAAAAACTTAAGATAAAAATAAATTTTGTTACATACAAAATCATGTAGTTTAAAGAAGATATCAGTACAAAGGCTGAACAGCAAACTTGGAATTTTTGTGTCCACAAAAAAATGTCATGTTAAAAGGATGCTTTTTCCATTGACACTGCTAATATTTAGACTCCTTGGCAATGTTTGTTTTAAAAGGTGATTAGAATTGTAATAAAACTTAAACATGAATTTATACATTTTTTTTTTGTTCTTGAGAATTTACAACAAAAATATTAAACAATATTTATTTATTAGAATGATTTTATATTTAAAAACATTCTAAAAACTAATACAATTTAAACTAATGCAATGCAGTATTTATCATTTACCAATTTATAAAGAAATAAGAAAACAATTTTTTATTCATAAATTTATAAACATTTACTAAATTATTAAAATATGTGAAACAACTATAAGTAAATCATTATTATTTACCATTTTATAAAATTTGAATCAATTGGAAATTAACTGATGTTTTGCTAACCATTCAAATAAACAATCTAATAAATAAATAACATTTATTATTTTTGTTGTCAGTTCTCAAGAACAAAGAAAATATATAAATTCACTTTCATGTTTTGGTTTTATTACAATTCTAATCATCACTTTTTAAAACAATAAACATTGATGAGGAATGAAGATAATTAAAATAAGTGTCAAGGGAAAAATTGTCCTTTGACACTCTTTTTTTGTGGATGTAACACACTGTATGACTGTCTGGCTGTCTGGGATGAGACTTACTGTCATTAGGTCACCTATTTAATTTAAGTAGTGTTGAGTAAATAATACTGTTGTTTATCTTAATCGACATGTATGCAGATGATACAAAGATCGGACATTCCATTGTTTAGGTAGTGTGGCTACAGATATAGGAGAAAACTTGTGAGAAGAAGCGGGCGTTCTTCTTTTGTACAAAAATTGTAGTCAGGCTGGTACAGTGTGTGTGTTGGTTGCCATGTTAAGCCACAGTGTTATATGCACCGCCACCCCACCAGAACTGTTGTTGGAAAAATAAAAGTGGATTCTCCCTGCAAACACTGGCTGTTGTTATCTTTGGTGTGTCCAAGTGAATCTTTCCCCAACTTTTACCCCCTTGTGAGCATACCCCGACTTTGACAACTTCGGCCAATACCAATAAGCCATCTTCAAAAGAAAAACAGCAAAATACAATGTGAGGTCGATTGCTTGTTTAGTGACTCTGTCAGGATGGTAGGATATGAGCACAAAGGTCCAAACTTGCCACCACCTGAACAAAGTTTTGTCATACAAATGAAAGATAGCGTAAACAATTTTGAATTCTGTCATAGCTAAACTGCTGGTGCTGAGTACAAACCACCTCATGGTGTTTCGGTTCCTTTTAGTTAAAAAAAAAATTCACATAACTAAGCCATTACAATAATGTCTTTAGTCTTCGAAGAGCAAAATTTTGCCATGAATTTGTAAAAATTAAGTATGAATTTGATTCATTCTTTTTTTTTTTTTTTTTTTATATTACTATCAAATTTAAATTGATAATTTTTAATTTATTGCTCAGCTACAACTATTTTTTTCTTTTATTCTAGACGTAAAGTTTATTACCGAGGTTTGACTTATGAAGAACTTCTTCATACGGTGATTGGCTTCAACAATTCTGGCAGTATTCCATATCTTCTTCAGTTACTCAATCATCCTCTTGATACAGGATCAATGACAAAAGGTTTACACAAGTAAGTTCATCACTTATAATTTAACCTGTCGTACATGTTTTATTTCAGCTTAAAAAACTGATCGTCTACAATGGGCTATATGTTTGAGAATATCTGCCTTCATTATAGTTTATTTTCACCTGCTTGTCTATCATCATGCATACATTTTTCAACAAAGATATTTGCTTATATGGCACTTGTGAATTTTTCTACAATTCATGCGGAAAAAAATCTTCAAACTGTTACCAGATAATAAATTTTTAGAATGTTATTCTCTCTGTTTATATATCTTTAATTCTTGACACTTAATACAGAGTATGTGTATAATAAATGGGTTAGAAGTATTTTATTGGGTTGTTAACATGTGATTACAGGCATCAGTTATGAAAAGGAAAAATATACACAAGGCTAATTTCTCACACTCACCAAATCAATTTTAAAACATTTAAATCATCTGTAAAAGGGTATCAACTTCAATTAGGATAGATATTGAAGTAGCAAAAATCTGTTTTATATTGATGAAAAAAAAATGTAAAAAATCCAACTGAAAACTACTATGCCTTTTAAAAACACAGAAACTGAAATATGTTACAAATCCAAACTAAGTTCTTAAAATGATGGAGAGGTTTAATTTTACAGCCTATCTCAAATTTTCCCTAAAAAATAAGAGAAAAGAAAAGTATTCAACTCTTTGTTTATTTTTACCTAAATTAAGCTCAGATAACTGCAGATTGTTATATTAAAGGAACAAACTATACATAAGGTCTTGCTTGAACTCGTATACCAGTCCAAATAGAAAAGCATATAATGATAATTCCTTATCTAAAAATAGTAAAATTAAACTTATTAATATATGTCAATATCTTATAATCAATAATTATAATTAACCTTTATTGGTGGTTGACAAAAAAAACCTGAATGTTCTGGCTAAATCAATTTATGCACATATTACACAGCATCCGATGATTTTATTAGATACCCAATGAAATGAACTCATTAGCTTAACATTTCAATATTTTAGCACATTTTTTTCTAATACAAAGCCTAAGAGCCACTCAAGGTAGAGGGTTACAAAGTGAGCTTGTTGTATTAGATTAAGAAGTGCAGTTTATAAGCATATGTGGGAAAGATAACAGTTAATCCTAGATTTGAAGAGATTGTAGTGAATGGGGAAGCATCCTCATGGGAGTCTCTTTCACAAAGTATCAGTTCTTGGTAAGGTGCTGTCTAAATGGAAATTGTTTCCTACTAATGGAATATAAAGGGGATAATTCATCCCATTGTACATATCATGATGGATCTTAGTTAATGGATAGAACTAAAGAATATAGTTCATCAGAATATTTACCATGGAAATAATGATGGAGTAGCAAGATGCCTGCAATGTTTTTATCTATGGAAAAGGGGTTGTAGAGTAAAAAATACAAGTTAGGGAAGCAGGGCAAATATTCTACAAGTTGTTCATGGTTTTTATTGTCATAATATTCCCAGCCTTATTAACAAAAAGTATTAAAAAATTCACAGCAGAAATATAATGGTTAGGATATCACAGTCTTACATGAACAAATGTAAAACGTTATTTATCCTTCCTGCTGGACTCTGTGAGAGAATTCATCAGTAGAGATTTTTGTACAATCCAAAAATGATATTTTCTTAGATACTTTGAAATGTTGAGACAGCAAGAAGAAAAAAACTGAAATAATTAAAACCAGATTTTAAGAAAATGATCTGTCTATATTTCTGAGATGAGGTATTGTAACTATTCACATTGTTCAGACTGTTGTCCTCATCTTTGTTGTCATATTCATGTTTTGGTCGTTGCATGCTCTGGCCTTGTTCAGGTGATTGGAATTTTGAACCGAACCCTTTATTTTGTCCATCAGGATATATTTTAGTTCCACATGCCATACCTCTTCCGGATATCTCACTTTCTGTTTCAGTTATTTCCCTTTAGTAACTTAACTCTCCAAGTTTTTTATTCACCTCTGCTTTGACCAGGTATTGAACTCCCAACTCTTTGGGTCAAGTCACTGGATTACTTCAAACAACACTTTTATCCACTAGGCCGTGTGTCTTTGGTGGATGAAATAAAGGGTTTGGTTCAAAATTCCAATCACCTGACGAAGGCCATAGTACAAAACAGCTGAAATATTGTGACTGTGATGACAAAGATGAGAACAAGAGTCCAAACAATGTAAGTTCTGTAAATAAGAAAATGATGTTCAAATTATTAAAATTTAATTAAATTGAAGGCAGACCAATCAGAACTTTATCTTAATAATAAATAAAAATTATAAAGATCTCATAAAAATAATTGTATTCTTTATTATCTTTCATTTTATCAAAATGCTATCTTCTTTGAGGCTGGAATTAGCTTTCCATAGAGTTGCTTGTTTGTTAGTTTGACATGCCATTGTATATCAAGTGCTATTTGCAACATTCTAGTGTAGTATCCATCTAGCATCTTGCAGAAAGTTTTTTTGGTGGTTCATGTCTCACTTCCATACAGTGGCACTGACTTTACTGTCACTAGGAAGAAGCGTATCTTGATGTTGCGGCTGAAGTTTTGATTTCCATATTTTTGACATCATTTTGCTGACTGACCAAGCTAGATAAGATAGCATTCAGAATGATGAAGCTTGCCAGACATGTGCCATCCAGAATAAATTGCATTCAAAATTTGTTTTATGGTAACCATTGACAGGACGAAAGAACAGGGACTGGCAAGCCATGATGTTACAAATTACCGACATTGAAAATCTAGATGAACTCAACAGCTATGATAGATTTGGTCAATTGGAGAAAATGTGCTGAGGTGTTGTGTTTGCCTCATCCAAACTAATTATCAAAATGCTCAGACTATTTTGCATTCTATGGTCATTAAATAAGCAGCACTGATCTGAACTATATGGCAAGATTTACTTTACCTCGTTGGTTAGTCTGTAACTAAATTTGGTGTCTTTCATGAACAGACAAGCTCCCAAGAAGAGGGGATATGAATTTAAATCATTATTGGAGGTACAGGTAATTTATCAATCCTTATTGGAGGTATAGGCTGTTTATCAATCCTTATTGGAGGCACAGGTAGCTTATTCCTGAGCGTGCTTAATGGCTTTCAATAAAATGTAAAAACAGCATTGCAATAAAAAGCTACAGAAATAAGATGGAAGGAAAACTAGTAACAAAATGAACCCATTAACTGCAGCAGAAATTTCTGGGCTTTGCATTTGAGCCATGGAACTGCCATGATAGAAATGCTTCATTTTAATGATTTAAGATGATTGCAGTCATGTTTAGATATGTTTGTGCTGCTTATTATGTTACAACACAGCATAACTATGTCCTTCTGGGCATTAATAGAAATAAAAGTGCAGACAATTCTAGCAATGCCTGCACTAACTTCAACCAGCTTAAAGAAATAGACCTCCCAAATCTAGTTAGTCGATCACTAAACATTTTATGTGGCTTTGAAAAAAAACAAACTGCTGCAAATCCAAGTAGTACTCTCCCAACCATCAGCATCAATTGACCTACCCACCAAAAATGTTTGCCTTATATACCTGTAGCCACAGATTGGCTATGATTTATTGACAAGCATCCCCAGTCTCATGCAAATTTAGCAATGGTGACATCTATGTTGAGAGACTGCCTTCTCTGAACAGCTAATTATTCAAGAGACCACAGGTCTTACCTGCACCAGGCACACCTGAGTTAAGGTCATTTTTGTGTTGATTTGGTTCTTTTCTACATATGTGTACTAATTAAACTGTAGCAAACTGAAAAATTCACCACATTTTACATTTGGAAATACTTTAATAGTTTCTAAATAAGCTTAATTCTCTTTCCTAGAATCATGCAGAGTTTATACATGAATTAATTTTGAGTTTGGATTTCTTAGCAAATTATAGTAACTGCTTGGTTTCTTCAAATAGTTGAAGGCTATATATTGAGAGATAATCAGAAAGACATTTTTATGATATGAAAACATCTTCCCAGAAAGAATGATCAGTAGGAGAAATTTCAAAGAAAAAATTACGAAAAACACAATATTTAAAAACAACCTAGAAGACAATATTTTTGTATAAAATCAGATTTGGCAAGAAGAAAATCAAAATTTAAATGTACTAAGTCTAATTTCTAATACCACAGTCAAACATGAATGCTATATTTGTGGTCATTTATCCTTTAGAAAAAATACATTGAAAAAGACGTTTTTTTTTTTTATCTTTATTCTGATGCTTTTATTTACATTTTTTTTTTTAAAGTATAGGATTTCAAATATTTGAGCAAAGATAACCTTTTCTTAAACAAATCTCTTGAGTTTCATAAATTGCCAAACAGAATGACTCCATTGCAACATTCAATTATTGATAGTTATTTCTTACAAAAAAAAAAAAAAAAAACTATACCAGGAAATAAATGAAAGAAAGAAGTTGTTCAACAGTCTTCAAGTGTGAAAGATCTTAGAAAATCAGCACTCAAAATTTTGGCTTTTGCCTGAGTTCTTGAAATACAAACCTTTAGTACAAATGAAAAATATACAATTCTCTTAGGCATAAACAAGTCATCATTCTGTTGTTCTTACCAGCTATTTTTTTTTTTTTTTTAATTTTTACAATTTTTCATTGTAGTTCTTTATTATAAGTAGTCTAAAAACTGGGTCAGCAGTCTGGAAGTTTCTATCTTTTTAGCAAACCAACTTACTTTGAATAGAAGTCACTTCCAATTTGGAGGTCATAATTCTTTTCGTAATACTTCATTACCAATGACAAAATATCAGAGTACAGAGGAATGGTGAACTTGTTACAAAAAGGGCATTTGTAAGCTATTTGATTAATATTTCAGTTTGGATTATCCCCATTTGAAAAATTCTCGATATTTTATTCATAGAACATCTCCAGTTAAGTTGCTTCTGAAAAAAATTTATAGTTTGTACTGAAGCAAAAATATTTGGTCATTCTGTTCCATTTATCTTGAACTTTTTACATCAATTTTATAAGATCAGTAGCAACAAACAGGTTTACAATTAGAGATTTTTTTTCAAACTAAATGGTGACTGTCAATATTTTTTAGATGAAGTATTCTAATTATTTACATTGTTTGGACAGTTGTCCTTATCTTTGTTGTCATATTCGTGTTTCATCCATTGTACACTCTGACCTTCTTCAGGTGATTGGAATTTAGATCTGAACCTTTCATTTTGTCCACTGGGGTAAGGCCATGGCATGTGGAACTAGAACAACCTACCCCCATGGACAAAATATAAATGTAAATAGTGTAAATAAATGGTAACATTTTAAAAACAAAATATCTATTATAAAGACAAAACAGTTCTTCTCTACTTACTAACAATATATATATATATATATATATATATATATATATATATATATATATATATAGTTTTTCAAACCAGTTTCTAATTCCTCCATATATATGACTGTTTCAGATTTTCTCTTCCGGAAACAGAATGTGCTGAATCCCTCCGTTTAGCACAGTCGAGGCGAATTGCTAACAAAAAGTAAGTCTGTATTCTGTTAGATCTTTTTAATATAATCTTTTGATAAGCATCATCTAAAAACTGCAGTAATTTGCTTTTGTCAGCTGGTAAATTTTGATCAATTTATTTTGCTGTAAAATTATTCAGGGTTACTTCACCAAAATGTATAAATAAAAATAAAGTTGTGAATTTTGTAAAACAAAATAAAACTATTTTTTTTTATAATTATTCACTTTTAGACTTTAATATTTTAGCTTTTTTTAATTTATTTCTTAAACATTTTAATGTTGTGTTTATTATGCTTATTAAACCACCTTGAAACAAGAAACGACATTTTGATTTTGGGATGATTAAAGGGAGGGGAGATAGTTCTTGGACAATGTTGAAAAACCTTGGTCTGGAGCCCTGATTGATTTATCAAATTAAAGTTATAAAATTTTTAACAATGTAAAACTTAAAAACTTTTGGATTATACATTTTTTTTAAAAGAATTAACTTCTAATAGAATAGTTAGATGACTTGGAAAAAGAAACAATTTAATTAACTTTGCTAGATTTGTGAACAGAATAACAGAATGAAATGACAGTAGTGAAAAATATCAAACATTTTTCTGAATCATTCAGGCCATTTTTTTTAATTAATGTAAGAAATGAAATTTTTCTTTTAATTTTTATAAAGTTAGATTTTCTGTTTTATCATTATTCTCACAAGTGAAAAATATATATTTACTGTTTATTTTAGTGTGGCCGAGGGTATTTGCCTGTTTAAGAGAAACCAAATAATAGAAGCTATGCAGATGTTTAACAAGGCACTCCAAATTGATTCTGGAAATGTAGAGGCTCTTGTAGCACGTGGAGCTCTGTAAGTTTGTATTTTATAAATTAACTTGGAGGAGACCAAGCAAGATCATTTTAGAAATGCTTTAATAATGTTAAAAAAAAAAATTACATTTTATTTTCTAACAATGATCAGTTATCTCTCCAAATTAATGTTTTCATTTAAGTTGTCTAATTGTTGTCTACAATTCAGCATCTTTTTCTTTTCTTTATTTGCCTCCTAGCACAAGTGAAACTTGGCTCTTTCTAAGATTTGAATATAAAGAATATTTAACTTTATATCCATTGGTATATATTTTTCTATAGTTTTCACTTCTACATTGTCATAAAAGTCAAATGATTTTATTTCTTCTCTCTTTTTTGGTAGCTATGCTAACAATGAAAGCTATAAAAAGGCAATTGAAGATTTTGAAGATGCTTTTGCTTCAAACCCACGTCATCAAAATGCCCGCAAATATCTTTGTCAGACTCTCGTTGCACAGGGGAAAATGTAAGTGAATTTTTTTTCTATGGATATCAAACATCTATGCATTTAAAAGTTATAAATTGACATCTATCAGTTTTCAATGTCAAATGAACTCCAGGTTGATATTTTTTTTCTCTTCATAACCTTAAGGTCTACAGAGCAGGAAAATAACTGATAAACCTTTTGTTTTATTTTAGGCCAGTACATCCCAAAAAGAGTGATGCATGCATTTAAAATGGATTTTAAAAAATTAAAAATTTTGAAGCTTCAATTTTAGTTTTAATTCCAAGCTAATAGATTCAGTTTAATATTTTATTAGTAGTAAAATCTATAAATTCATCCATATTGACAGATCTGTCAACACATCATGATTCTCTTTATTAAAAAGTATTTTAAAAATGAAATATACTTTTCTGAAATGGCATTTGAGGAAAATTAGCTGATTTAAAGTTTAATTCATCTGAGTTGAAACAAATATTACTTTTAGTTTAAAATATCACAGAAAATCATTTTTTAAGTACAGAGTGAGTATTTTTCTGATGTGTTGAGTCATTTATTGATAGACTGATGTTTAAGAAAGGGGGATCGAACTGAAAGAAATTACTTGATAAATACAACATGAACATATTTTTTTTTAATTTGAAAAAATGTTTTTAGCAGTCTATTATTTTATTGAATTTTAAATATTTTGGCTTTACAACCTTACTTATAAAGATGCTTGTTGAGAAAATGTTAGAAAATTACCAATTTTAAATTTATTATAGGTACTGTTCTTATTTTCTGATAAAAACTGGAAAGTTGTTCACAGATTGCTGGTACTCTCTCATGGAGAAAGGTTTCTCAGTCACTGACAATATAAAACCGCAGACTCTGGTTGCACAGTGCATTATTATGCACTATTTGGCCACAGTTGTAGGTGCTGGGAATATTCCCATGACTAAGGCATTTCTCATCTGTTCTTGAAAGTTGCACACAAGATTTACTCAAGTTGGCTGACGTCTATGTGGAGAAAGCTGAGCAGACTCAGAACTTCACAAGTCCAATGCCATGCAAAGATCTGCAAAGGACAAATCCATAGAGATATCAAAATTGGAAGAGGAGCTGAATGCTAAACTAGATGAACTGAAAAAATGTTAACATCATTGTGTTCTGTGCCACAAGCAACAAAATCCATGAGTAGTAGTGGTACCTAAAATGTGTAGTCTTTTTCTGAAAATTTCTATTTGTAGTTCTATTAATTTAGATCACTATAATAAACTTCGTAGGGAAAGTACAGCAGTCAATAATTTTTTGTGACATTAACAAACCATAAGTAGTTTAAACAGCTTTAATGTGTAGTAATAAGAATTAGTGTAATTCAGAATTTTCAAGTATAGTAGAACTCCAAACTGTGTAGAATACTACACAAGATCTGTAAGTTAACCAGGTTTGCATTTAGTTGTGTTTTAGCCTTCAACACTTGAATTTCTTCACGGCTTTCAACTGATCCATGTGACATGAATTATTGGAACCAGCTGTTAATCTATTAAAAGATAAATCACAAAATTTGTGTTTTTGAAATTGATGACCATTCACTTTGTATGCATACATGTGTGCCAGTTTCTGTCCTTGATAAATCCTGGAATTTTTTTACATAGATCTGTGAGAACTGTGCCTCTTCCTAGAGTCCCCCCTGTGCTCTGTATAGGGTGAACTGTACCATTTTAAAAAAAAAAAAAAAAAAAAAAAAAAAGAAAATTCTGTGATTTTTGTACAGTAAAAATTATATTAAAGCTTTCTTCTTTTTAAATAAATATTATTGTTTTTTAATCTATTTGTTCAATACTAAATTATCTAGAGTTTCCATCTTGACTAAACCTGGTTGCAAATGGTGTTCATCAACCAATTTCCCAATTAAAAATGTTTCTTTGGCTGTTTTTGCTTTCAGCCTTGAAGATCAACGCAGATTGTCTGAGGCCGAGGGTTATTACAAAAGAGCTCTACATATTGATCCACATTATGAAGAAGCTGGTCGTTGTCTTCACTACATAGGCTACAGTAACAAAGTAAAACATCTTTTCAAGTAAATTTGATTGTTTTGATGGAAGAAATTATTAAGATTTTATTGTAGTGCCATCGAATATTAAAAAATTCAGACAATCTAGAATTTATTTAAAAAATAATATCTAAAAATTGATTCTGTTTTCAATATTACAATTTCCATTTTTCTACCTGTGGTTAAAGGATTGACTTTGCTGTCTTTTTCTTTATCCTCACACTTTCTCTAACTACAACAGAAAAAAATGGTTGAATAAGAAAAGACCACACTTAAAGTGTGGAAATAGTTCCATAATTGTTCAAAGAACAGGAAAAGTTGACATTGTCTATAATTTTGAGAAGAATCTTCATCATTCCAAGATTTATTTAGACATTTGAACTCATTCTTTATTTGGCTTATATTGCTCCTACACTATTTTTGCCCATCCATTTTCCAGCCTGAAATTGAATTGAAAGAAAAAAGCTTCTTTTTTTTTTCTATTTGCTATTGTTTTCTTTCTTGCACTCCTTGCTCCCTCCATCCGAAAAAAAAAACCCTCACTTTTAATGCAGATAGCATACCTGAAGACGGCTGTAGATTGGCAGAAATATTGTGAGAATAAATAACAAAGGATGAGATCAGTTGTCAGAATTTCTCTTGAAATGAAAAGTACTGATTTTTTTTTAATGATTATGTATTTGCATTCTTCAACAACACCACCACCCCCCAACCTATTAATGTAAAATATAAAATATGTCAATTTAATATATGCATATCATTCTTTTTGGAGGTGGTTGTTCTGTATAGAATATTAAAGTAATAAAATCGAGCTGTAAGCATTTGAAATGATGTGATTTCTTATTTTTTTCAGTCTGCTCCTGGCAATAAATGTAGAAGCAATTCTGGTGTCAACTGCACAACAAATATAGAAAACTCACCTCATTCTTCTTTAGAAGGTTTTGAAAGGGTTTCCTCTGAGAAAAAGAAGAAAGCGCACAAAACTGGACATTCGTACAAAAGATCAGCTGCTTCTGACAGAATCCAACAGTTTAGGTGAGAAGAAATTTTGAATTTAGGCAGTGTGACAAGGAAAGCTTATTCTCTGAGCAGAGAATTATATCTCCTTGTGGTGTGATGGGAAGCTTCATCAGTAAGAATTATTCCTGGTGTCATTAGAGGCCTATAAAAATATTAGATTCTGCTCTTTCATGCAATCACATCCTGGTCAACTTCTGGTTTAAAACATATGACCTCAAGACAATATCATGACAATTCATTTGTGATCTAGATGTTATACTTGTTTTTTTAGATTAGTCAATATGTTAAGAAAAATATTCTGTAGTTTAAGTGCACAACTTAAAAACTAAGGTTACTGGTCACTTCTCTGAAGTAGTGTCACAAAATTAAGATCTCTACATTAGAAGTGTGGTCAATGTAAACATTGTCCTCTGTTGAATCAGCATTTAAAGCTAAGGATTATCAGACTTTACTTCTAACTTATTAAAAATGTTGCCACTCATTTGCTCTCAATTTCCGACAGGTTGTAAGGTGTGTGATTTATCTATTTCTGACTGTAACTTTAATAGAAAAAAAAAATCAGTGTCAAAAGGAGTTCTTCACTTGACATTACTATATATATATATATATATATATAATATAATATTTGTCTTTGCTCTACTTAGCATATAGAGCACTCTGTTTTATCTTAGTTACTCGCTTAGGGTTTTTTTCTTTGGACGGAAAATTTAAGGCACTGGATGATTTTTTTTGGCCCTGTTCGGATGTTTCTAGTTCTTTTTTTTTTTTTTTTTTGGATACCAATTTGTTTTGATAGACTGGCAAATTGTGCCATCTAAGTTTTTCTACAGAACCGAGTATAATTATTATATATATATATATATATATATATATATATATATATATATATATATATATATACTTTCACTCCATCAGCAATATTTATTATTCACCTTTTATAAAGATTTATTTACCATTGTATAAGGAAATCAATTTTGAAAAGAAATTTTTTATTCAAAAATTTATAAAAAAAATTACAAAATTATCAAATATGTAAACCAACTACAATGCAGTATTTATTATTTACCATTTTATAAATAACCAGAGAAAAAAGAAATTTTGAATAAACCTATGACAAACATTCCAAGAATGTTTGGTTCAGGGGAAAAATGCTCTTAACTTATTTTTGTGAATTTTGCAGCAAGAACAAATGAAAGATCTCTGGAAAATGCATTTTTTTTTTAATTTATAATTATGGTAACTCATCATTATGTTTATTTAAATTTTCCTGTTAACAGACATTTTTATAAATAAAAAAAAAAAATCTCTTCTCATATTTATTTCTTTATAAAATGGAAAATAATAAATATTTCATTATAGTTGGTCAACATATTTTTATAATCTTGTAAATATAAAATTATTCTTGTAAATAAACAATCTAATAAACAGAGTTTAATATCTTTGTTGTCAATTTTCAAGAATAAAGAAAATATGTAAATTCACTTTCATATATTTGGGTTTTATTAAAATTCTAATCACTTTTTAAAAAAAATAAACATTGCCAATTGAGTCAACAGTGTATACAGTAATAATGATGTCAAAGGAATAACTGTCCTTTTGACACTGTTGTTTTAAAACATTTTCAAAAATAGATCTGATTCTCCAGCCATCTTTCATCATTTTTCTCAATGCCTTTGCCATTCTTCATAAACACAGCTTATAAATTGTTGACAATTATCACATAAGAAACAGTGTAATAGCACAGAGAAAAAAAGTTAAAATTTGCTTTCGGTATATTTTCTGTTAGTTATATGAACAGAAAATTAAATTAAATGAAAATAAACTTCAGATAAGAATTTTCAAATGTTTACATACGTCAATGTCCCTTAATTATCAGAGATTTGTAACCTGCCAAGGTTTCAAAAAAATGTTAGAATTATCCTGTATTTCATTTTATTTCAGTCACATGTGACATTTTCTTTTGCTTCTTCTATTTCAGAAAAGATGTGAAATACCAAGATGGTTTTTTAATCAGATGCATCCTCATCAGCATCATCAACATTTTTTAGAAATCTTGGTCTCGTAGTTCGGTTTAAAAGACCTTTCAGATTCTAATGTGTCTCAACAAAGTTGTTCCAAAATAAAACACCCACGCTACTTGGAAACCTGTGATTCTCTACAACCTGACCCCACCCATGCAGTAGAACTTGGAGCAAATTGTCGTGATGTTCAACCATACCCTTCTCCAAGAGATTATAAAACCGAATCGATTTGCTCCAAATCGACTGCAGGAAGCTCATGTTGGAATACTACAAATGATATGAAAAACATGGGTTCAAAGTCACCAGTATGTGCAAACTGGAAGCGCCGCTCTCCATATCCAGATGCTCTCCCCTCATTGCATCCATACGACCACACCTCATCTGCATACAAGATGAAAGGCCAACGGATCACTGATCAAAATAGGGCCAAGGTTAAACCTCACACACGAGAATTCAAGGAGATATATATCAACAAAGAAAGCTGTGAAAGACCTGGTCCGTTTGAGGCAGTGGGTTTAAAATCAAAAAGAATGGATGTTCCAGACTTTACTAAATGCCAAACAGCTCCCGATATGGCTTCTACAGCACACAACCACCAGCAGCATCCAGCTGCTTATAAATACAGCAGAGCAAGTATGAAGAACTTAGTTGATAGCTCACATGAGAAAAGGCAAGAATCAGGCTATCAATTATCAAAGATACAATCTTCAAATTATAACAGTTCAGCAAAATCAAAAAAACCTTTACTTCCTCAAGTGAATTACGCCGAAAGGAAGAAAAAACATCTGACGAAAGACTTTCACAATAAAAGACATTTACATCAAGTGATATCTGAGAACAATTCCTTTTCAAAAGATTCTGATTATCAATTTCACTTCAAATCGCAGTCACACTGCAAACTTGATCGTAAGCGTAGCAGCCGTCAGGTTTCAAGAGATGAGTGTGAGCCTTTGCAAAAACGTTCCAGAAAACATTCACCATCCTCCAATAACTTTACGACAGAACATAGTGAAAATCTCAAATATCAGAACTGCAAACTACCTGACATTGTAGAAAGTACAAGGAATGTAATTGGAAATGAAAGTCAAATGAAAGTGGAGACAGGCAAAAAACAATCGGGGATTAAACTGTGCTCAGACTTGTCCGAAATACATCAGAATCCAAAGGACTCTAAGTCTGTTGATAAAGACTCAGTGCAGAGGACTGACTTGAAAGGAAAACACTGGAAACGTCGAAGTAGTTCAACAGATTCATCATCATCTTCTTCATCATCATCTTCATCTTCCTCTTCTTCCTTTTTTTACGGTCATCGTCAACAAGTTCATCTTCTTCATCCAACTCTACATCTTCAAGCACCTCGTCATCTTCAACTTCATCTTCCAGTTTAGGTTATCGTTATTCAAGGAGAAAGACTGGCCTTCAATCCAAAGCAAAAAGACAAGAAAGACATTCTTATAGTGGATCGGGAGAGTCACAGATTAGGAAAGATGGAGAGAGTTTAAAGGATGAAAGCTCTGTAAATAAAGAAATTAAAACCAATGTATATAATTGTCAGCGAGAAGAATATCAATCTAATTGTAGTCCGAGCCCACTGCAATCTGATAAGACATGTGATTTGTATAAAATATCTAAAGAACAACAAAAGATGGAAGGTGAGACTCTTTCTAAGGAAATATCACTTGAAAAGTATCAACCATTACAAGGTTGTTTATCATCAGAAGATGTTCCAAATTTGAAAGAAAAGTTTGAAGAACATTTAAGCAAATTTGATGATATTGAAAAGGAACAAGAAAATAATTTGGTTTCTGCTGGAGACCTAAAAGAACACTTGCCTGAAGCGGAAGAGAAATCTTTATTTAGTGATGTATCTAAATTCAGTATTAAGGAATCTGATCAAATGTGTGCCTTTGCTGTTGAAACGCAAAAGAGTACAAAGAATTTATCCCCAAACAGCGGGTTGATCGAAGATAAAGCTGAGGCTGTTCATTTGGATAACAAATTATTGGAATCTCAATCAGATATTTCTCAAGCAGGTCTACCAGAAGACTCCTTCTCAAAAATCTCGCCAGAAAGTGGACCATCTTCTTTTAGCATTAATAGTTATAATTTAGATGTAAGAAACGTCTTTGGTGGTTCTACTGATGCCGACTTGAATCAAACGGTTGTTGAGATTGAGTCGTCACCCCCACCGCCCCCACTCCCGAACATTACTCCACCTCCTCCTCCACCGCCACCACCTCCACCACCACCACCACCTGAAGAAGCCGAAGACTCAGACCCAATAAATAATGGAAACTGTGATGATACTATGCAACAGGTTGTGAATGACGATGAGAAAAATGTTGTTGAAGAATTCTCTGAGAAAGAAATTTCTCAAGATGAAAAGAAAGAGACTCTTGAAGAATCAGGACAGGTTAATTATGATGAGAAGAAAAATAAGAATCTTGATAGCCTGTCAGTGGAAAAAAGCAAAGACGAAACCTGTGTTCAGTCAACGGAGACTTTAGATGAGCTGGAAAATTTTTTGACTCAATTAAAAGAAAATAAAAAACAACAAATGATTGCTGAAGGAAAAAGTCAGAAATGGAAAAAATTATAAAGCACTTGTTTTCATTAAACATATTAATAATTCAACCTGATTGAAATGTCAGTAGTTAGCAAGAAAATGAACTAACCTCTTTTTTTTTTAAAATTACATACACTGAATGTTGATAAAACAGTATTTAATGTAAGCATTTAAATATTCTATTGTATGAACTCGAGGTTTTCTTTTAGTTTAATTTGCAGTCCACAGTATTCTCAAAAATCAATTCTCCCTTTTCAGAATGTCTCATTTTGGATTTTCAAAACTTTTCACATGAGTAAGTAAACTTCAAGCAAAAATTGTCTCGGGTTTGACAAGATCAGAGTACTAAGCCTTTTCCAATGTAACATGCTTTAAATGTTTTTATTTCAATGGATTACTGGAAGTTTTATTCCATATTTGATTCTTTCCCCAAATTTTTATTTTGTATATCATGATATCTTCAACCAATATGGATGTGTTTCAATAACTTTTCTGATGGATTGCATCTGATTAAAATATCTTTTCCTATGGATTCTGCATTTTGTTTTCTTCTATCTCTGACAAATTCTTCAGCCTAATGTGAGCAATATGTTTAAAATGCAAGATTGTTTATTCTATCTTGACTATTTAATAAACTATAATGACCATAATTTTTGCAATATCTTTCTTCTTTTTTTTTTTTTATAATACTTTTAGTTCTTCCAGCAGATTTTCATCAAAATTTTAATTGAAATTTGGGTGCCATAATTATTAAATTTTATTCAGTTTATAAAGTTAAAATTCATTCAAACCAGCATGAATATATTTAATTTTTGAAACTTTCATAAAGATCTTTACGTAAAGAAAATTTAAAAGCAGATGATTTTAAAATTTCTATTATCTATATAAATCTTGGAATTCTTTTATGAAAATTCTTGCCTATCGGCAGCTTATTTTGATATGCAACTGATTCTTATGTCTGTTGTGTACTGCTTGATTTTGTTTTGTCTTAATTTTTTAAAATCAAAAGAAATGTAAATGTTATGTATTTTTTTTGTTTCATGCACTTTATACTAACAGTGACACATGTCTTTTTGAATACAACTAATTCAATTCTGATTAAATTTAAGCAGGAAACAATTTTTGAAAATCTGACACTAGAAATAATCCATAAGTAAGATATAAATTAATTTCCACATTAAAATAAACAATAAAATGATTTTGCAACTTATTTTAAAAAATTGAAACTGATTCCTAAAAACATGATTAGCAACATTTTTCCTTTCTTAAATGCCAACTTTGGCAGCCTCCACTCAATGTCAAAACACTTAACATTTTATAGAAATGCTAATTATTATTAAAGCATCATCACCGGTATGCCACTATGGCTAACAGAAGAATGAAGATGGATCACTTGTTATGATTATAATTAGCAGTTAATAACCGTGGAGTTATTTCCCTTTGACAGGCTTTTTTTTTTTAATTACTATTATTGCCAGTTTATGCTTAATTAAAAATTACTTGTAAGTCAATGATCTGATTAAACTGAAAGTTGCATTATAATAGTAACTAGTGTACCTCTGCTGTCAAAAATGATGGTAGGCAATTAGAAAGTGAGATGCAATGGAACAAGTTTTGAAATAATGTATTTAGATTCAATGAAATGGAGATAAAGAATTCACAACTAAAATAGACGCCAATGAACCATTTAATTAATCCGTTCCCTTTATATTTTTTAGATTTTCAATGGTATGTATGATTCCTTGATTACTTGTGGTATTATATAAATTGCTTTTTACTCAATATCTTCTGTTAAAAATTTTATGTGTTTAATACAACAATGAAATGGAAATATTTCTTGGAAGAAAAAGATTAACAGAACTAGAAAAATGGCAACAAAAAAGCTTATTTCAAGACCAAGACAATCACTTAATAGACAAAGGTATCTGAGTGCCTCACATAAAAAAACTTGAACAAATAAGACTGCAATCTAAGAAACACAGTAAAGGAATGGATTAATTCATTTTGCTTAGGAATTAATTTTGTCTAAAAGCAGATATTTTATTTGTATAGATTATTAAAATGACTAATGGGAATAATCATTCATAAATTTACTAACTCAAGTTGATTTACCTCCTTTGCCACTACAGATAGGACAGGAAATACAAAAATATATATACATTGATAATTATTATATGGTTTAATGATTGTACTATGATTTGTGCAATGTATTTTCTAAAAATAATTGGGGTATAGCATCTTAAGTTTGAAATTGACTAATAAATGATGATTCTAATATTTTTTTAAATTGTGACACTCATCATGAGTAAAATCATAAAATCTATGAAGTTGAATTAAACAGAAATTCTTCTCACTGTACATGTTGGGTGCCCCATTATAGAGTAATGGTTAACAAGCTAGTTTAGCAAATTATGGTGTGATTGGGTTGAATCCTCACTAGGTGGCTTGGTCTGATACATGTACACAAGCATGAGGCACAAATAAGTGTATGTGTATAAAACTAAGCCAATGACATCTTACTAATCGAGATGACCATTACTATTGAATTATGAAGTTGATCTATGGTAGCTGTTCTCAAAATCTGGGTAATTGTGAAGTTTTTAGGTGATGGAAACTATATAAAGCTGGAAATTTTCTGCATATAATTGACAGCTGATGAAAAAAAATTAAACTTATAAAAAAAAAGTTAATTTTATTGCCAAAATTTGCTATTTGTAAGATAGTGCCCAGTTACCCAGCTTATACATCCATACAGTTGAGACTGTCACTTTCATGCCGGCTTGTATAACCATAACACGTACTGAACTGCCATCAGCAGCTGAGGCATAACTCTGGGTGAAAATAAAAGGTTTCCCGAGACCGACAAATGCCACACGCATATTTGTAAGAATTGAGAAAATATAAAAATTTGTATGCATTCAACACGAAAAATGATGTTTCCCTCAAAGCTGTCAGAAAGGAGTCTGTTTTGTTCACATTTCCCACCCTATGCTTATGTGAAGAATATGAAGCTTTTCTCCATCTGGCCCCAAACTTGTGGCTTGCATTGTCAAAAACACATCCACACCTTGAGAGTTTATTTGCCAAAAAACACATCCACCTTTAGATTAGATTTATTGCTATTTTTAATTTCTATTCTAAATTCGAACTGTTACTGTGTCATTAAAGAATATATACAATATAACACTAAAGTAGAATTGGAGAAGACAGATTTATTTTTTGTGTTCTGGGCAAAATCACTAGCATAACATTTGTTAATTGAATAAAAGTTTTGAGAACCACTGAGCTGCAGCAACTATTCTACACTATAGACATGGCAAAAATGGCATGACTTAGAACAGGCCTCCCCTTGTTGTTCCAGATTTTTTCAATTACTTCCCAATTTAGTATTGTCCTCCCATACACACACATACGCCCATTTTTATAACTCGTGTATAAAACTGAAATTCCACTCCTGGGGGCCAAATGGTTAGTTTGACAATTACTGATTTGAAAGTCACAAAACTGTCTTACAGTGAATAACATTAGAATTAGTCAATCTTTGGGTGCATAATGGTCCTTGTCTAACAAATGAGTGAAGTGAGTGTGGTCCTCACCAGATGTCTTGTAAGAATTATTCTAAATACAAGCCAGGGTCATTCAATTTGATTTTGGTTGGGGATGTTCTTTCTTGCTCATTTTTCTTGTATTCATAAAAAAAAGGCCAAAAAGGAATTCCCAACTCTAATAAAATACAAAAAAAACAAAAAAGAATTTTTAGACTACTTACCACAATAAAGTAGATCTGAATAAAGATTGAGTAACCAATTCATTTGTTTTCATGGAAGGAAAGATCTTGCAGTTTGTAGAACATTAATTTATTTAGAAACCACAAGAACTTTTCTTCCAATGGAAGAAGCCTCTTGGGAAAGTCTTAAAAGACCCAGAAAAGAGCTTTGCTTGAGACAAGTCTTTTACCTGAATTTTGTTTGGCTTGATTCAACACTTTGAGATGTTCATGCCATCTGAGAGTACCTACATACATGCACACTCAAGATAGAAAAAAAAAATCATCTCTTTGGTCAATTTTTGACTTGAATTTTGTTGTAGCAGAATTTGAGTTATTGTTTTTTGTTTATTTTGAGATTATAGCTCTCAGTGACCAGTAGATGATAGGTTAGCACTCTAGTTGGTATTTAACAAACTTTTACATGACTGCAATTCTTGAAAACTTTTGCAAACCAACTAGCACCCTCCCACCCCCAGAGAAAGTAATAGGGGTGCATTCCTCTAACTGTACATTGTTTGACTTTGCATCTTTCAGTTTTCCATTTCCATGTAGTGGCAAATCCTCATAACAAGAATTTTATTAAAGGTTGGCAGTTAAATTTTCCATAGTTCTACTACTTTGCTTTAGCTTTGTATCATAAAGGATTTTGTCTCACAAACTATTAGTAGAGCAAGTGTGATCCTCACTAGGTACTCCACTGCTTTAGCCTTGTACCAAACTAAGCAACACTTTGTAACTAAATTCAGGCCCTTTGTTTAAAATGCAGTTTTATCCAAGAAGCAGCAAACTGATCTTGAAGAACATTACAAATAAATACAGAATTTGATCTTCACTGGGTGCTCTACTTTTATGGCCTTGTGTCAAAAATTTTCACCTACGCATCCCAATTGTGGCATTTATTAACTAATTTATTACATCATTTTCTATAAGTTGATGGCAAATCTTGTTACATTAAATAAACAAAAAATGTTAGGATTCTGAAATTTTAATTTTCCACTTTATAATCTCTTATCAGTTCTTTGAAATAAAAAATATTAGCATGTCAGACATTTATAAATTTTTGGCTATCATAAATAAATTAAATTATTCTTGATCCATAATACAATGTTTTTGACAGAAATTGCATAGTCATAGCTACAAAGTCCATGGGGAAATTCCGTCTAGTTGCACAGTGTACTATTACAATATCTGTTTTTATTTTCTGTAACATCATTGAGAGGCTTTTGTTAGATTATTTTACAGTATTGAAGAGTAAAGAAATTTCCAATATATAACTTGTATAAGGTCTGCTTTTACACACATCCTAACAATGATCTGATTTTATGTGCAGTTTTTTGTTTTTTTTTTTAAAGCCGGAAAGAAAATCAAATGAAGATTGAACAGAAAAAGAAAAAAAAATGAAAATTGCCGTAAAAAAAATATTAAAAAATCAGTTAACACAAGATTCCTGTTGATTAAGGATTAGCAAAAGTGGAAGTAAACCTAACTTAAAACTGTAAATGTAGTTGGAATTTGGCTAATTACAGAGTAGTCTCCCCTTATTTGTAGTTGTAAATGATTCAACACTAAACAGTAAAAGAAAAAAAAGTAGTCATAAAATCACAATAAAGTTGATTTGTTTTGTTTAATGCTCTTGCTTATCAACAGAATAAATTAAAGGAGTTAGACTAACTCCTGGAAAAATAATTATTAATGTAAAAGTTACAATGCTGAGAGAGAAATACCCTCCCTTACAGTGCATACAACTATATTATGTTGTACAACACTGGTTAAGCAATGTTGAACCTGGTCAGTAGTTAGATGGGTGACTACTCAGGTATGCCAGGTGACGTAAGCTTGGATGTGTGGTTGGTATAATGGAAATCTGGGAACAGAGTTCCAATTCCCATTGTGTTCATTAGATTCACTTACACACAAATACCCTTGGGAAAGGTTTCAATTCTATCTCTTCTCCTTCCCCCAGCTATGGGTTAATTAGTAGTAAATCAGTAAATCATTATCTCCAAAATATTCTTAAAGTATAAAAATATTTTTTGGCTTTAAATAACCTGCAAAAGGTTAAGCTGTAAAAAAAACAAAAAAAAACAAATTAATCAATTACCACTTGAATTTGTCAGAAATTTTGTTGCACTATTTAAGAGATTTATGCAAGAAAAAAAAAATAACCAAATTTTTTTTTATTTGTAAAATTGGTGAAAAATAGATACAAATTTTTATTCACAATACATTGACTTTTCAAATATGCATACTGATAGATAAAACACTGTTCACCTTGTTATTCAAATTTAATAATTAAAACAAAACTGAGTTTGTTGAAAATATAAAGAATGTAAATTCTACAAGTTAATATTAACTTTTAGAATTTACATTGTTGGATTCTTTTTTAATTGGTTACTCAATCTCTGTTTAGAAAACTTAATTTATTGAGGTAAATATCGTCTTAAATTTATTTTGCATTGAATTTTGTTAGTTGGGGGTTCAGTTTTGGACTAGTTTTTTTAAATCTCTAGCTTAGAGTTTGTTTTTCTTTTAATTTTATTTTTAGCATCAGGTAATTTTAACCAAGCCCACCTGTGTTTCATTTTAAGCTTAAAAATATAAACCTGATGAAAATTAACAATTTCAGCTATTAATGATTAAAGAAGCATTCCAAAAATTTGAGCCTCGCTTCATACTTAAAATACACTTAATCTGAGACTTATGCTTATAAGCTTCATGCTAATGAAGAAAAACAATAAAAATCATTGATACAAAGGTGCATGGGTCATTTATTCTCCAACTTGTGGCAATTCTAAATATATGCATTTATTTAAAATTTGGTTCTTGACTTTTTCTATTAAAAAAAAAAAAAAATGCTATTTCACTGATCTTGAGATAATAAATACTTGTGAACCTATAAAACTAGTTAAAATTTATTAAGTTTAGTCTGGTATAAAGCCACAAGAGAGGAGTACTCTGGGAGGATTGAATCCGCTAAATAACAGCAAAACCTTAACATGATGTTTATATATGAGAGGCTGATGAAAAGTTCTTGGTCTACCGAAGATTAAGGATTAAAAAAAAAAAAAAAAAAATGTTTGGTCATTTGGCCAGGTATTGGGACATGGGCTGGTTTGAGAACTTTTCAGCATCATCTTCTAGATTGTAATGGGTCAAGGACCTCTTGTTGAACTAATCCTCTTCTCTGGTCAATCTTTAAGGAAACATTTTGCGCTTCGCTTTTTGATGACATATCAATCAAGATCACGGTTTATTTTGCAGAATATCAGATTGATACAAAAAGAGCTGCAAACAAAATGCAATAAGAAATCCCAGGTAGGTTTATTAAATAAATACATCAAAATTTATTTACTCAGTGACACAGTAAATTCTGGCAGTAGGGGGAATGATAATGGTTGGATTTGAGTCTGCAAAAACTGAATGATTATTTACTGTATAAATAAATAAATATGATTAAACACTAAAATAATATTCAGTTGATGAGTATTTCTTTTGTCTTATTTCTCTTGCTTTATTCACACCAAGTAGTAATAAGATGTAATAGTTTTAAGTTGTCTGAATTTCTTAGATGAAACATTGTCTATTATTAGTAATCCTAGACTAGTATTTCTTTCATCTTATTCCTGCTGTTTCTATCAATGCAACCTTTAACAGCTGTGATAAAAATCAAATGAAAAAAAATGAATAACTTGTGATTAAAAAATTTTGAAGACTATTACATCTAATATTACTAGGGCAATAAGCAAACATTGTGGCTATATGAACATCATCTCCAAGTGATGTTTTCTTAGCACAATTGTTAAGGCATTGCCACAGAAATGATGCAAGTTCAAATCTCACTGGAGGTTTTGTTCCTGATCCATAGGCATTTAACACCCATAGAACAAATTTAACTTATTGTTTAATGAGGTGATCCTTACAGGAAAAAATGGTTCTTTTAGACTTTAGATGAGAAGGGTTGATTTTACTTTAGACATTTAAAACATTTCTGGGAGCAGGGGAACATTTTTGGTTAAACACATTTGGCAATTTGGAAAGGTTTTGGCACTCTGAATATTGTACATTGAAAATGTAAAGAAAAGGGATTGTCAGTGGCTAAAAATGAATCCCACTGTTACTGATAGGACAGGACTATGTACAATATATAAACATTTACTCTAGAAACTCATTTAAACAATTTCACTGTAGAAATGTATAGCAAACCAGAAAAAAAAAATGTAGTCAAGCCTTCCTTTACAAGAGGGTGCTTAAAAAGTTGTTTAAAACCAATATTTCAATGATAAAACATTACAATACTGATTTATAGAGAGCTTATTTAATAAGCTGTTGCATAAATCTTCAATACAATCCTCCATATTAACATTTCCATGTGGGGTGGGTTGACAGATTGTAGACCTTACAAATTGCCTTCTTCAGGATAGCAATCTGGCAAAATTGTGTCTGACATGAAAGTACATGTGAAACAAAGATGGTTCATTAAATTCCTCCATGCAGAAAAAAAAAAATTGCACTCTTTGACATTCATCAATGCTTGTTGAATATTCACAGAGACCAAATAGTGTATGTGAGCACAGTTAGGTAATCAGTAATACATTTCACCAGTGGCAACAGCAATGTGTGTAGAAAGCAATGTTTTGATTAGGGTTGATTAAAAAGCTGGCCACTTCAGAGGATTGACACCATCTCTTCCTTCACTTCAAGCTATATTTAAAAAATATTTGACAAGAAAAAAAAGGAAGCAATTTCCAAATAACTTGATTCAAATTTTGCAAGCCTTAATTATGTAAAAAAAGTAGACATTTATTTTCATTGTTAATATATAAATGGCATTATCTGCTGTAGTAAAACTGAAAACTGACAAATCAAAAATTTAACAACTGAAAAATGTTTAAAAAATTATTTTTCAATTCAAATTACCATATTTCAAGGGAAATAATACCTCCCTACAATTTCAGTAGGTAAAAAAAAAAAAAAAAAAACATTGGGGTATGCATTTGTTGATGCCATTAAGTCACAGGTTCAAATGATTTCAAATCCAATGCCACAAGTCCAACACAATCACTGAATCTTTCCCACATAATGCTCATGCCAGAAAAAAAAAAAAAAAAAAAAAAAAATACGTCCCAACCACCAGAAATGGTTTGCTTTTATAGCTCTTGGAGTGTATAAATAACTTAGATGAATGGGAACCATCAAAAAATTTCAATTTGTTTCTAGGTACCCAGATAACGCTAACCATAATGAAAGTGAAAAAAAAAAAAAAAAAAAAAAAAAAAAAACATCAAGCAGCCTTATTCTATTCCATGTTCCACTGTTATAATTACAGCATCTCCTTTCCTTTATGAACATGTGTAGTTACATCAATGTAAACATCACTTTAGTCCAAAAGGATAAAATGTGTCATATGAAAATCTTTTCCCACTTTGTCATTCATTTTCCTAACATGTTACACTGTGTAATTCTTTTTTATTACCAAGCATTGTAAACAGGTTAAAATGTCAGTTGGGAATCTGGCTTCAATATAAGATTGATATTTTAAACCTTTTGACTGACATCAGTGACCTTACTACAACTATTACATTGTACACAGGTCATGCCTACATAATCACAATGATAAATCAATATGACATCAATTCAGAGAAATGGAATATTCTATTTTTGTGAGCAACTTTCACATTTTTTTGTCCAGACTCCTTTAAAATTAGATTAGGTATAGCAATTTGATACACAAAAATAATCTTGTAGTATTTCACTAACAAACCAGGTTTTCTCTGAAATATGAAATTTTCAAAATTAGTAGATGGTTATTAGTAATACAACCCAACCACCAGAAATGGTTTGTTTTTTGTTTTTTTTAGTTCTCAGTGTGAAAACAAAATGGATGAACAGCAACCATTAAAAAATTATGGCACTTCAGTCTGTTTCTTTGAATATTGATAGTTAACATAATGAAGGTTGTAAAGTATCAAGTGAGTTTCATCAGCCAGCAATGACTGATGTGGAGTCTTTTTTGCTGCTGGTTGCAATATTCATTTCTTCTGTGATTGCTACAGCATTTAGGGCTGTTAAAATAATTAAAAATATTATCTAAATAAATAAATAAAAATACAATCGTGGACAAAACATGCTACTATAACAGAAAAATTTATTTTAATAACATGCTTCAAGGCCACCAAATATGGCCCTTAAGCTCACTGTCAAGTCACTTCCCATTTGTAGAATTTAGTTGTAATTATTTGTAAATAAATAAAAACTACTCCAAAATTAGCCAGACTAATGATTTTTAAAGTTAGCTTTACTTCTACTGATCATTAATCAGCAGGAGTTCAGCATCAAATAATTTTTGTAGATACATGATAAAAAACAAAAATATTTTTGTTATAAAGTGTGTAAATGGTCATAATGGAAGAGGAAAAATGAAAAAGATTATTAATTAAAATTAGTAAATTTTCTAAAATAAAGATATCATAATTTTATGTGGCAATTAATAATTTTAATTTTCTTTTTTTTCTCTTTTTCAATGTTGATGGGATTTTCTTTTTAGCTTACAAAAATCAGATCATTATCATCAGGGTGAGCAATGTTGACCACATACTGTTAAATTACAAACTGAACTGGAAACGGCTTTTTTCTTCAAGTTAGGAATGCTCTGGCAAAAATCTTGCTATAAAGTGCCATTTTTGCTGTGTTATGGTAACAAACATCCGCACAAACAGAAATCAGATCATTTTTATGAAAATTTCTGAAAGAATGGATAAAAAAAAATAATCTGAGTTGGGCCAAGAACTTTCCAGTATCTATTGTAGTTAAAAAAAAAAAAAAAAAAAAAAAAATGGTTCCTGAAACTTCAGCATTTCGGAAGACCCAAGGAGTATTTTTGAGACATTTTTAGAAAAAAAATGTAAGTCTTATATGCCACCAAATAGCATAAATAATGATTTTTTATATTTTGAACATAATTTTTCATAGATAATATTTCTATAATAACGTAGCAAAACAAATGAGTTTAAATTTTGAAAAGTGCATCAGAATCAAAGAGTTTCATAATTAAGGTTTAATTATGCAAGAGATACAAAGTTTGGAATGTCCAGTAAAGAGAGAGAACTGGATGATACAAGAGGCAAGAAAGCCAGGTGAGCTACAGTAAGTGAAATGATAGATAAAAATCACCCTGAAGCTTTATCAGTCTGCTCAGAGAAACAGCTTCAGGTTTTGTTTTAAAAACAGTTTTTTTTTTTATTTTGGTTATTCTTGAAGAAGTCAAAAAGGCAATAGATTGAGATGAACATGAATGGTCAGTTTTGCAGCCAATTCAAACATCGGCTTTTAAGGTTTGCTTTCTTGCATAATTGAGGCTTTGAAATTAAACTTTGATTTTTTTTTTTCAAAGTTTTTCAATTTTTGTTTACGCAATGAACAGAATTTATCCTGGTGCAACAGGAAATATATAGGAAATGAATGCAGATTTTTTTCATTCATGGAGGTTTTCTTTCTTTTTTTCCTATTTTTTTTAATCCATGATTTTAAAATGGCTGCCAACAATACACACGACATGTTTATAAATATTTTGTACATTTATCCTCAACATTTTCTTTTCAACATAAAATGGAAAAGAATGCATCAAACTAAAGGTGAAATATAATTTACCAAAACCACACACACGCCCGCGTGCACACAGAGAGAGAAGGAGAGAGATAAGTTATTGGCAGCTGTAAAACAGCAGAACATGAAAACCAAAATTGCCTATCATCTTTTTCTTTAAAACTTAAGAATTTCTTGTTGGGCAATTAGTTGAACATGTTTGATGGTAATCTTCACTGACAGACAAAATATAATGGGCATTTTATAGCCAATAAGATATATTTGGAAGGATATAATTGGCCAATAAAATGCTTTATGAGTCCCTGTCCATAGACAAAAGTTCTTTCAGGAGGTCATCCATCTAAAGGAGGCCCTAAGTAAACCATAGAGACTTCAGTTTTGCCATAGACTGCAGAAACGGCTGGATATAAAAGAGTATTTGGTAAACCACGGAATGCAACACCTGAAAATTTAAAAATAAGAGTGTAAATAATCATGTTAAAAATAAAAGCATAATATCCTCACCAAACTAAATTACAATTTATGAACTTTTTTAATACTGAAAATATTTTCCATTTTTTTTTAAAACAGTTCACAAGTAATAATCATTAAGACTTATATAAGTCAAACTGAAGAATTATATAAAAGATTTTTTGATACTATGTGCCAGGTGTCAGCAATAGTTACTCAAGCAGGGTTTCTCTACAAATTGATTCTAAATATTAGATTTGATATTTAATCTACAAAACTTGTCACTTGAAAATCAAGTTGCAATGTCAATATGGGACTCAAAACTTAACTATATGATATTTAACCAGAAATTAGGAGAATGGATCCAGTTACAAAAAATAAGATGAGAGGAAATAGTTTTATCCAGACTCTGAATAGGACATATACATCTGAAACATTCACATCTACTAAAAAAATGAAACTATCCCATCATGCAACAGATGTCAAGTACCTCTCACAAAACCAAGGATTTGAGGACTTGTAAATATGAACTTTTGTCCTTGTTGTAGTGTGAGAACCCACCCAACAAAAAGTATTTTTGATACACCCATATATATATATATATATATATATATATATATATATATATATATATATATATATATAAAGCAGCCACTCATATCCAAGGATGCCAGTCCACTAGGGCGGCTAGCTAATCCCCATTGCAGGTTCATTTGTGTTTGTTCAACACCCACAGAGCCCACCTGTGGTTTATACTGCAAGTTTCTGAGTTTTCTAGTGTGATCAACAGTCTGAACAAGGCTAGCACACTCAAACCTTCAGTCATGATGACTTGTGACATTGTGCGGGCACAACCTCCAAGGGTGCCCAAGTGTTCCATCTACCAAATTTCACTCAAAAGGCTTAGTGGTATGGTTTTCATGCTGGGATCACCTCCTCCAGACCAATAATATCAAGGAGTCACCTTCCTGACAAATTGACACTGGTGAGATTTGAACCTAGGTCTCATGGTCAGAAAGTGAACATTCTAACCACTCAGCCACGTACCCATATATATATATATATATATATATATATATATATATATATATATATATATATATATTATATACACACTATGAAAACCTGTTGAACATGTTGAGTAAATTTCCATATTTTAGAATTGTTGATGTAACAGTTTTGAAAAGCAGCAAATGGCTAGCATGAAGTTACTCATAATGAACGACTTTATTTATTTATTCAATTCCATGTTACACTGTGTAATTCTGTTTAATGATTAAATGCCTGAGTATTATAAAGAGGTTGAACGTCACAGTTGGGTATTAGATTTCAATATAAGATTGATATTGTAAACCTTTTGACTAGCATCAGTGACTTTACTAAACTATTACATTGTACTCAGTTCATGCCCAGATAATCAAATTAACCACAATGATAAATCAATACAACAATGATTCAGAAAAAAATGAAATATTTCAATTTTTGTGAACAACTTTCACATTTCTTGTTGACACTCTAAAATTAGACAGATTACACCTAAAAACATGGCAATTTGATATATAAAAATAATCTTTTAGTATTTCGCTAAGAAATTTTACTGATATTGATGCCTAACTCATGACAAGTCACTGAGTCACTTATCAAAATATTGTCTTGCAAGTTAAAAAGTTTCAAGCAGAGCTTCTGATCAACTTTTCACCATCATCTTGGAACCATCACAAAAACTTCAGAATAATTTGCAAAACTGGCAACACAAATGTAAATAAAAGTTTATATGAAATTTACAAAATAATAGAAACAGATTGAAGAAAAAAAATTGACTTACCAAGAAATTCATAATTTTTTTCAAAGGCTAAAGTATTATCTTCACAGTCCAATATAACCCGTATTCTCTCTCCAACCTAACAATATAAAAAGATTGTAAGGATAGAGAAATGGGATTTGGGATGGAAACAAGATTTTTTTTTAATATAAGAGATAAACAATTTAGAAAAAAAAATTTTTTTTTTTTTTTTTTTTTTTTTACAAAAGACATTTTTATAAAATGTATTTGATGATAAATGCTTAATTTAAAATGTATTTATAATTATATAAATGATATAGTTTTACAAAGTATACATTTTAAATCAAATATAATTTGATATTATTTTGACTAAATTTCTTAGCTGAAGTTTTGTTATTTTAATTCATCTGGACCAGTTATTCTGTTAAAGCCACTGTACCCTGACATTTCTCAGGGTTTTGCTACAATCTATAATCTGCTGGTAATGTCAAATTCTTAATTTAAACCACAAATGAAGGATTTCTTGAAATTCCCTTGAAATAATACCAAACACAAGTAAAAGAATGAGAATAATATTGTCTCATGGATTAAATAAGGAGTTCCATTTGACACTGATGAGGATAAAAGTATGAATGAATCAGTGTATAATAATAATAATTCCTCATCTCAGAAATTTGGATAGAAATTACAAAATTTATCTAAAACAAAAAGAAAAAGCCAATTTTCAGAATCCACCTCAAAATCATAGACAATAAAAAATTTGATGACCATGTTATTCACAATGGAAAAGTAAACTACATCAGCAAATGTACACTTCAGCTTGGTTGTCCAGTTTACTCACTATTGAATTCTGGGAATAAAATAGTGCTGCTCATCTTACAATTTCTTTTGTGAAGTACATTGTTTTTCTTTACCTAATTAGAGGATGATGAAGATGCCAGTTATTGTCTCTCATAATCTGAAACATTTTGAATTTATACTGTCAATAAGCAACTGAAATAATTTAAAAAAAAAAAAAAGAAAAAAAAAAAAGACATTTTCACATAAGTTTAAAAACTTTTTATCAATACTCATATTTTTTGTTTTGTTTTAAATTATTATTTTACAATTTTTGCCATTATTTATAACTTAAAATAATTTAATAAATTTTGTATTTGGATTGAGTTGGTTAATTTTATCATGTCATGATTTTATCCTTGTGTTATTTAATATCTAATATTGACATCAGTCTATTTAAAAAAAAAATTATACAGAGTCTGTTAAAAAGTATATACACACTTCAGGAAAGAACAAAAACCTGTCTTTCATAGTTTTATCAAATTGTGATAATATTGTTTACTGTAGTGTGATATTTTCTTGACAGATAGCTTTACCCTCATGATAGCATCAAAAAGTCCTAAAGGATGTTGTGTATCACAGAAAACCAACTACATTGGTGACCCTTAAACAAGAAATTGAAAATGCATGTGCAACTGGACACTTTGGCCAACGTTATCCAAGCATTCGTTCATCGTATTAATAAATATCTGGAAGCTAAAGGCCACCATTTTAAGCATCTCTTGTGATAGAGTTCAAAGGTAACTTGTATTAATCCAGTAGTCTGAATAAATTCAATATTACAAGTTTTCTTTTTCTGAAGTGTATATGCATTTTGTTGGTGGACTCTGTAGTTATGACTGTAAGAATTTAATTGACATAATACCCCACTTTCTTTTTAGGAGAGTAGTCTTATTCCTTGTGCAGCATATTCTCAGCCTCACTGAGAGTATATTCTTGTGTTTGCAAAATTAAACTATCTGGTTTATATGTTGTCATTTATGTATCATACTTCTTGGCATTGTTCAAAAAATTAAGAAAAAAAAAAGATGTCTGAAAAATTTACCCTGCATTGTAAAGATCAGTGTTCTTTTGTTTAATTTATTTATTTCATTTTTCCCCAATTTTGACTTTCAAAATTGGAATGCATCTTTGAATTGAGGAAATAAATCTATTGTAATTTTGATGCATTTAATGATTTTTACAAATCTCACTGTATTTATTTTCATAAGAGATTATGGGATTAACATTTATATCTCATGAAATGAGAATCAGTTTTACTGAAATTGGTGCAGTTTTTTTTTTGTCTTTTGTAATAACTTAAATACTTAATTCTATTCATAAGAAACATGTAATAATCACCTAAGTGACATTTAAAACATTAAAAACAATTTCCAATTACATATTACTTGTGGTTATAAAAATTAAAACAGGATCTAAACAGTTAAATGATACACAATTTCTAATTAGCTTTGTGCTATTATAATTTGATTCCAAAATTCTTTTTGATTAACAAGGAAGTAATTCAAGCATATAAATTATTTTTTTCAAATGCCAAATCACTTCGGGATGTAAGTGATCATGGCTCTCCAATATTCCTGTTCTGAGGGGGGAGGGTTAATCTTCAAATCTTTTTGGCAATTTATCAGGAGTTTTAAAGACGACATTAAACAAGTATCTCAATCCTTCTTTCATCAGATCTAAAGCGTCAGCTTTAAAAATTAAAGGAATGAATTGGATGTTGTATTGTGATGGTGTAGGTATGTAATTCAAAATAAATCCAGTTCTCTGCTATTGAGTAAGAAACATTCACCTGCAGACGCTACAGAAAATCTAAAAGCAATTGACAGGCAATATCTAAATTCACTCAGTGAACACCTAAAATAGATTTTTAGCACATATTCAGGTGAATAAGTGCAGTACCCTCCTCCCATCTGTTACTTTAATTGATTCCCCCACTGAAATAAAAAGTAAAATTTACTTAATGACCCTCCCCTAATGAAAGAGTAGGAAGGTTAACAATTTGGACATACCAAAGAAAAAATAAAGTGTTTGTTTTAAGTGAAAAGGTGATTAAAGTAAAACAAATCACATACTGAAGGTCAAGAGCTATGGTACTATGAACAAATCTTGGCACACAAATTTTATTACAGTATATTACCACGAGTATTCTATTTTATTATTACTTATGTTTTATAAATTAGATTATCATGTGTGTATGTATTATTACTGTATATTATCATGAATGTTCTATTTCATTATTACTTATTGTTTTCAATCTCTTATAGTACCTGTTTTATAAGTTAGATTATCAGAAGTATGTATGTATATAGGAAAAAACATGGTATATATAGGTTTTGTGATTTCTTCTGATGGGATCTTTGAACATAACCCAAGGCACCAGCTTATATTGCCTTGATATAACCGCAACAGATAAGGGGAGAGTATTGTAATTTAATTCAGAATATAACTTTTTTTACCTTCATTTTCTGAATTGCAGTGAATTAAGGAAAAAAGTATTTAATTGCAAAGAAGGATAATAACATTAGGACTATTTTCAGTACATTTTTATACTTTAAAAAATTTAGATAAAAAAAAAAATTAGTTTAAATCCCCGTTATTGATAAAATAATGATATTCAAACATACAAGTTATTTTTAAAGAGTTTTTGAAAAAAAATTGACTGCTCTAGGTATATTTATTTCATTGCAAGGAGATCAAACAGTCCCCTCTTAACACGGTTATACCCTGCAAAAATTATAATTTAAATAAAAATGATATCAACCCCCCCCCACATTCCACTCATAACAAGATTTGAATTTAGAAAATATTTTAAAATCTGGTGTCAAGTTTACAGTTAGCCAATCAAATGCCATGTGCTACTGCTTCTCATTGATAAAAAAAAAAGACAAGATAACAATGAATAGTCAATCATTGATAAGGGAATGAGAGAAAGTAAAAATGATTGAAACAGAGAAATGAAACATCGTTTTGAAAGTAAAACCAGACATTAAGATCCGATTATGGTGCACTTTTGGCTCTTCGTATAGAGTAAGTATTCTAGTCTAGCAGACCATCCCTATTGGATAGGGAGTTTGATCCTCACACACTTTGACTTATTTTATGCAAGTTGAGTAAAATACTTATAAAATCCAAGAGTGACCAAAACAAAGGAAAAATCTAACAATTCTTTGGTTTGTGTGAAGCTGTGACACATAACCATTGCAAGCTTTGTTCAGACAACTCCTTTGTGACGTATGGAGATCCAATGAAAAACTTTAAATTATTGAAAGAAAAATAAGACTAGAGATTGAAGAGACCTTTACTGTCAGCAACAGCTGGTTTTCCTTCTTTCAAAAGTTGCCCACGAACAGGATATTGGTACATAATAATGAAAGGAGTCTAAGTAATTCAAACAGGTGATTATTACTGTATTACAACACTCGCCAAGTACTTATTGGAAGATACATCTTACTTTGTCATAAAAAAAAGGAAATATTAATTGCTGTCAAGAAGAGGCAATGCAGAAGAGAACATAATGCTGAAATCTTGTCTTCTTCTTCTTAGTCATTGTTGTTAAGAGTATTTTAGCATGATTTGAAATAATGTGTAACTAACAGTTTTTTGCAAGAACAAACATCAATTCATCCATTATCACAGTGCATTTGATACTGCTGGATGCTCCACTACTGTGGCCTTGTGCCAGACAAAGCAAAATATCTTGGCATTTCATGGTGTGATGATTAGCAAAATCAACTGAGACAGTTTGATCTTCTTATAAATTTGATTAATTAAAAATGTTCAAATCCTGATTCTTTCTTCTTACCTTTCTTTTAGTGAAAAATTGAAAATAACGTGCTCATTGGAGAATCCGATACTCTCTAAAATTAGCATTTTTCTAGCATTTATATATTTTTAAGAAATTTATTTACATGTATTGTAACATTAACAATGTATATTATACATCTTTTAAGTTGATGAATGCTTAATATCGAAGTTAAATGAATATAAAATTAAACCACTGACTTTTATTTTAAAATCAAGCACATCAAAATATTGTAGGGAAAAAAGACAAATTTATTTTAACTCCTTAAATTCTACAGTTTAGTAATTTTTCTAGCAGAAGAAAAATATTTGATTTTTAAAGTGAGAGTATCGAAAAGTCAGTAAAACTATTAAAAACTATTCTTTATTTGAAATGTGTAGGTTACTTCAGTTTTACAAGTTATTTTATTCATCGAATTAAATGTTTAGGGTTTTATTAAAAAAAAACTCAATGTGGTAAATGTTTTTTTTTTTTTATCAATGGAGTCATTTTTTTTATTTTGATAAGAATACCGTGATAAAAATCCGATGAAGTATTAAATTAAAGAGAAAATTCATCAAGACAATTACATAAAAAAGAAATGCAATATAACCCATACTTTCTTCACCTTCTTATGTATTTTTTCTTCAGTAGTGCCACAAAAAAAGTTAGATATTGCCTGTTGTTGTGACTCGTATCTACCGCACTTACCTGATATTTTGGTGCATTATTTAACAAAGGATAATTTCCCTGATTGTCGCCGTTGTGTAACAAGAGATTATCGACAAGATTCCAGCCCCAACTATGGGTATCACTGCCTAAAAGAGAGACGTAACCATGACACTGCATCGCAGCTTCTTTTGTAGCTAAACCAATGACAGCCACTGTGCCCAACGGACCTTCCCACCAAACTTCCCAACAATGGCGACCAGTTCGAAAACCTAACTTGCTTCGGGCCCCATCCGTACTTTGGGCTATTGGGTTTCTGTGTAAAGTAAAACCGTTGTGTTTGACATAGATATTCCGAGAGCAATCATTTGGATTCCATGCGTGGTAGAAGGCACGAAGCTTGGCTTTGTAGGTCGGCACGTTGGATAACACATCCGACTTGAGAGCCTCCTCCGCCAGTTTCCTTACGCAGTGAAATCTCCAAACGTCATTGTCCTCATCGTTGAGAAATTTATACCAACTTTTGCAGACCAGTGAACAATGACGCAGGTCTGCTATGTCCAGATACGAGAACACAACTTCGAGGACAGATGAGGGTAATCTCGCAGCGGCGGCCATCTTACATGAGACGACGGATTTGTCGAAAACCTGGAATGGTATTTAATATGGGAATGGCAGCACCGATCCGGGCCAAACATATGAATCGCTTGTTTCTCGGTATTGCTTTTTAAGAACTTCATAAATCTAGTCTCATTTTGTTAGGATAAAGTGTAATTTTTTCTTATATACGAAAGAAAATAGCTTAAAAATTCGACATGTTCTAAATTATTCAGTGATATAGAGATGTACATGAATGAAACTGAAAGAAAACAAGTAGTGAAAGTAGACAGCGCACACACACATACATTTTTTTTACACATGCACACGTGTATGTATATATGACCTGTGTGTGTGTGATAATTTTGAAAAAAAATTAACTTGATGTATTTCGGCAATAATATGGAGCAATCCATGTGTGTGTAATTTTTCAGGAGTACAGAGAAAAATATATGAATGCAAATAAATTGTGTAACACAGTGATTAGCAACTATAAAAGATTGCACAAAATAAAACAAAAAATAAAATACAAAGTCTTAGCATAAAAAGTCTCTTTTTCTATAAATTTTTATTTTAAAATAAACTATTTCAGTATTAAATAATATCTAGATATCTCATTTTATAACTTGTTAGAATACCTTAAAAAAAATTTCAACCAAAAAAAAAGCTTTAGAAAGAAATTAAAGAAATACATCTATCTGTTCCACTTTTATGGAAGCCTATCTTTTAAAAGGACGCTTAATGGCATAACCATATAGAGAGTAACCCAGGGCAGTGCAAAAATCATGTCACACAAATTTAATTTGAGCCTAGAGATGCTCCATTTATCATGATGATGAAAGACCTGATACAACCAATCCTCAAAGGAAATTGACTCGACTGATAGCCAGATAAGAAAGAATGTTCTGTAATTCAACCTTTATTAATACATTATTTCTTATTACTATTCCCAAATAAACTCAAATACTTAGGCTACTTTGAAAGTATTTTATTTCAGGGATTTTAATCCTACAAGTTAAATTCGTATAAAAATATATTTTCTTCCTTACATGCAAAAGAAAAGAACATTACCAAAGGATTTTAATGGTAAATTTCTCTTTATCAAACTGTTTGAATTATAAAAATCAAATAATGATTGTAAGAAAATAAATTTGTGATATATTGATATAATTTTTTTTCTGTTTTGCCATCCAACCACAAATATTCAAGTTTCAACCCAAGGCCTATTTCTCAAACTTAACAGATATATATCAAGGACACAAAAGCTAGTGACCTTCTTCCACTTAAAAAACAACAGCTCAGTCAAAATGTGGTAATTGTCCTGCTAAAATTCACACCTATAAGATAATTTTGTTAATTGATATAAGAATCTCTGAAATTCGCTGAAATAAATCTTTCATTGCTTTGTCTTTATTATGATCAATGAATGGACTTTGTAGTTATTTTCTTAGCTTTGAGGAAAAAATATTATTCATGTTATTAAAATTTAAAAGATGATATTATTTATGTCATTAAAATAATATGTTAGGTCACTCTACAAGTGCTACTGGTACCATATAAGCTAGTCCTACCTGCTGCATAGTTGGGTCATTGGTAACTAAATTAATTTTCAGACTATGCTTTTCTGGTGAGGAGGGTGATAAGATACTCAGCAGGATTAAAAACAAGACCTGCCAAAGGACGACTAAACCTAGTTGTAGAACAATGGGATATCTATAGCTATGTGTGATTAATAGCCAGGACAGAAGAATTCCTCCAATAGAATCAACAGCCACATTTCTACGACCAAAGTGAAACTTCAAGTTAAAGGACATTGTGGAGAGGGATGGGATCCACCAGGTCTATATACTCTTGCTAAGCATGAACGAATACCTCTCTGGCTTTTATGTGGAGGGTACTGGTCAGGTGCTCATTTGTGCAGTGACCCTACAACCACATCTGGTCATGGGATTGATGATGATGATGATGATGATGGTGGTGGTAGTGGTGATGATGATGATGATGATGAAAAAGAAGAATTTTCTACTTTCCAATCATCTAAATTACATTTTCATGAGCATGTTCATAAGTATCTTTAATTTCATAAACATTTCACCTTTCTTTAAACAAAATATATTTATTAAACATTCCTTGTAAAAAAAAAAAATCAATACCTGTTTTTAATAAATAAAAAGAATCTTCCCTCAACTGATTTTGTATATTAGTAATATTTACTAAGCTTTGCTTTGTATGGCACAAGGTTAAATTGGGAAATTGGAACATTGTACCACATTAATGTTTTAGATAGGGAGAGCTTGTTTATGTAGAAAATCAGCATTCAAAGTCAAAGTGTTTTTAAATGGGTGACCACTTGGGTATACCAGGTGGTGTAAGATTGGATGTGCAGGTGGTGTAATGGATAATGGCTTGGAATTGTTAATTGGAGAGAGTGGAGTTCTAATTCCCATTGGGTTCATTATATTCACTTACATGCAAATATCCTTGGGAAAGGTAGGAATCTGTAAAGCAAAAATAGAAATAAATACCAAGACACCAAATGACAAAAAATATTTTCTGAGTCAAAGGATTCACACATCCTTCCAGTTAATAAATTAATCCTTTGAAAATAAATATTTAACATTTTTCAACCAATGGGTTGTGTTTCTGACAACAATAAAAAGAAACATGTTTCGTGATCCCTTTGAAGAGTATATAAGCAAAGTCATTAAGACCAGACAAGTCAGTAAGGAGATACATGTGACAACAGTTCACCACAATGATGGCTTTAAAGAGATTCCCTTATTCATTCACCCATCTTCCCCACCAAGCTATGTGATACTTACACTTTCCTTCTCACTTTCTCTCTTGCTTCTTTTTTCTCACGCATACACGTGAAGAAATCACATTTCTTTTCATCTTAACAAATGGCTACAAGCAAGGACTTAAAAGACTTTAATACTCATACATGCTAAGAAAAATTTAGTTGTAAGAACATGAAAATAAAATTTTTTATATTTTTATATATTTACACACATTTCTGGCCTTTTACTTTGTTGTAGGTTGACTCAACTCCACAACAAATCTACCTCTTCTCCCCTCAGCTATGGGTTAATTATTAAGAGTTGTATCACAAGTCATTATTCTCTCAAAAAAAAACAAATTCCTATATTCTAAAACAGAATATATTTAAGTAGGGTTGATAAGACATAGAAAACAATAACCAATAAACAATAATTATATATTATTACATAATTATATATTATTACATAAAACAAATACATAATATTTTATATTATTTAAAGATGAGTTAGAAAATAGCCATCTTGTTTGATGACTATTTTCATGACTTATTCATGGATAAATATCCAAAGAATTAATGCTAGAAAGTAATTAGCAACAAAAATTAAAACTAAAACATTTTCCAAAATATAAGGCAAGAAATTCTTTTTCTCCAAAAATGATGACTGCATAAGATCAACTTCACTAATTTTAATATTAAAATTAGAATAATTCTATGGAGGTTATATTTAAGAAACCTTTCTATATAATTTAACCACATTAATGTTCTTTCCAAACTTATATGGAGCAAAAATAAAACATATGAATAAATTGTTATCATTTAAAGGGTTATTCAATTTTTTTTGTTGTTACTGGAACATTTCAACTGATCCATTCTATGACCTTCTTTAAGTGTATAATCTATATAGAAAGTGACATGGTATTTTTTTTCTTGTCATTACAAACAGAAAATGGTATCATACAGAATATCTGATCAGTAAATATACTGCCATTTTTTCTCTGTATTAATGGCTGTTTCTAAAAAAAATGAACACAAGATAATGATTTTTACATTTTCCATTGCTTTCATTGTTATTTTTAAGAATTTTTTTTTAACTTAGATTAAAAAAGTAAATATATGACAGGTTTATTATTAATGTTGACATTACTGAAACAAATATTTTAACATTTTATATGCATATCTTATTTCAAAATACATCATATCACTTTTTGACTCACTTCAAAATTCTTTGTTATTTTCAATATTATTTATTCAGGTTTTTCTTTTAAGAAAATAACTCTTGTGATAGTAATAAGAATTTGTAGACTCGTCCTTTTTTTCCTTACCTTTCAACCCTAGCAACGGAACAGTCTATATCTTACGCCTACTTACGGAAAACTTCAACCAATTAAAACTGCACTAAGCGAAACAAACAATCTCATTGGTTCATCACTGAAAGTTCACGTGCATAACGAAATTGCGCCAAAACTCAAGTGAGCCACCTTCGGACTTTCAGGCCTTATAAAAATAAACGCTGACCGCCCCAGACCCACAGAGAACTTGCCATCCCCCCACAGACAATACTTTGTACATAAGGGGATTATTTAGGTTTTTTCATGGAGTCAAAGAGGCATTTTGGTGTTTGTTGTAAGAAAGGTATGGATAAATGTGTTGTTTTGGTGAAAGGATTATTGTTCTGTATGATAGGGTCAGTGATTGTGGCTAGCTAAGTTTTAGTCTAAGACAAGTGATGACCGTCCTTTACCCCAACCCCCTTTTCGGCCTTGTGCCACATTTGTACTTATGTGCAATAAATAATCAGAGAACTTGCCAAAATACTCCACGTCACGATTTAACCGCGCAGAGATACATCATCGCTGACTCATTCCCGATCGAAAACTGAATCAACTCTGTGGATATCAATTCTCAACATTGCTTATCTAAAGTGAATTATATTCGCTACCTATTAAGTAAACATCAACGTGCGAACGACCTTAAAAAAAACATTACATTACAGTTAAAGGTAAATCACTCTAAAAAAAACTCCTAAAAGAGACACTTAATATCGACAATTATTAATATCAACACAAACTTAAAAAGACTGTAAATGAACGAACAATTACAAAGAGAGACATTCTGAAATCAAAAAACCTCATACACATTTCGCCAACATAACGTATATCAATTATCCTGTTTGTATATTGCTTTGAATTGTATATAAATGTTATATTAATTTCTAATTGAATATGTCTCGTTCTTAATCGTATTTTAAATTTCGTTTATTTATTTGTTGTGGATGCAGAAAGTCACGCAACCTACAAATTCCTTCTGATTCTTTCAAGCATAATTAATAAATTCTGCACATCCCCAACAAATTCAATTCATATTAAATTATAGTTTAAAATAAATTAATTTTGTCACATTAGCTATTATTTCCAAAAAGCTCTACAAATCAAAATAGCTTGTTTCTGTTGTATCCATTACATATTTTAGTTATTTTTAATTTTAATTATTCAAGAATGTTTTTCATAATACACAATTTTCAGATCTAAGGACGGAGTTTAATTAAAGAATATTTTTACATGTAAAAGTAAAATAACACACTTTTTTATAATAATCAAACTTTTTCAGCATCATTTTTCTAACGAAGAATTATCGATTTTAGTTAAAATAAATTTCTATATATTGCATTTGTTATGCCATTTCTTCATTTTTTTGATAAAAATATAAAAGTGAAAGGTTTCAGTTTTTCTCCAAAAATAAATTTACTGTTTTTGCTTGTGAAGTTTGAAATATTATAAATTTCTTGCGTACCGTACATATGTTATATATATATATATATATATATATATTATAACAAAAGATACGGACATTCAAATTAGTTCAAAACTGATTTTCCCATTTTTATAGCTGATGTTCTTAATATCTATTTCGATGATTGTTAAAGTTTAGAAAATAAACATAAAGACACTTGTTTTTACGTAAAAGCAAAGACAAGGGGAGATAACTGGGTTTAGTTAGCGATTAAGTAACTAAGAATTATTACACCGCCTTTACTTGGAATTTTCCAATTGACGAGAGAAGCATCAACAATTTGATAAGGTTAGTCAACAAATTGATTTTGATATCTTGAATATCTGCAGACGTTTCATTTTAACATAATGTCGAGTTTCTTTTATTTTATAGACACATAATTAACAGTTGTTATTTTTTTCCTTCTCATATCGTAAATATACTTTTCTCTTTGGTTTACACACACAATTACAATGTCAAGGTCATATTTTTTCTTACTTTTACTTTTATAGTCAGCAAACTGATTTCCAGATAATTTTTTTCTTGATAGTGATGACTTTAATACTGTACACGCTTTTGCCTATATAAAATTTTGGAAAATTTTCATAAGTTATGAAATGTCAATGTTTTGATTTCATTTAATTGTTTTTTTATGCTAATTTATTAATTTGATAATTTTTGTTAATATTTTCTGTACATTTGGCACAGTATTCTTCTTCGGTCTTCCATTTTTTAAAATATAAGTTAAAACTAATTTTCTTTCCTTTCATTTTTTTTTTCCCTCGGATTTAAGTTTATTGGCAAATTCGGCTTTTCCCACATTTAATCAAATCAAATGTAATGATGAATAATCGGATGATAATTAAAGACCCGAGAAAAAAAAGAGAACGTGTTGGCTGAAAGTGAAATTACGAGGAAACCCGACAAAAACAATTGTTTGAATAAAGTTTTCAACTTTTAAATTATTTCTACGTTAATTTTATATCAATTTTTAGAGTGTATGTGTTAGTTTGCTGCATATTTTTCTTGGAAGTTCTTAACTATATGCAGGCGTGAAGTTTTTAATAGTTTTTAAGAATGACAGATTAAAAAAATTGTCAGGAATATCTAAAGTTCATCTTAAATGTTCACATATTTAACAAATCTTGAAATAAAAATTTATTCGGATTTCAAGGAAAAGGAAATACGTGGAAATGCGATTTGTTTCGTTTTGCGAGCCTAAATAAATTTAATTCTGATAGATTTACAGAGCACTTAAAATTGAATTGAAGAATAAATCTGACATTGTCAAAATATTTTATTTTAATAAAATCTCTTGTTTTTATGGACATAGCTTTTTAAGATTGATACTGGGTAAAAGCATTTTTATTACAAAGATCTGAAGCCGAAAAAGCTATATGGAATTGGCGAAAATACCTCCTAAAATTCGAATAAAAGAATTATGAAAAAATCTCTCCAATAATCTTTATCAATTCTAAGATCAAAGCATTTTTTTAATGCAAATTCTTTTTTTTTTTTTTTTTATCCTTTTTAGAACCTTGGAAATTTTGGTTTTAAAAAAAAAAAAAAAAAAAAAAATTGGGGGGGGGCATCAACAGAGGGCCTTAAATAAAAAAAAATTTGTATAGGAAATAAGACTAAAGAGCAGTTTTTTTTTCTTTTCAGTGAAAAAAATCACTGATTTGGAAATTCTTGTACGAATCAGGTAATTTTCAAATTTTATCATTTTTAATGTAACTTTCAGAATCTATTCAAAAATTAATATTATTTTTTAAACATTTCTTTTAAAATTAAAAAATATTTGTTTTGCTTTTTTCTTTTTTTACGCTTGTTATGAAACAACAAAAAGTTATTTTTGTCTCATTTTAGATGACAATGTTTATTTGCTCTAAGAACAAATTCTCGGAGTAAAGTAAATCATTAAAAAGTAAAAAAAAAAAAAAAGTCTTTTGGTCAAATACTCAGTTGTAAAAATAAAATCTTCCCTGAATCATATAATAATTAAAAAAAATCCAATATAAAAGTAAGCAAAACTAAGACATTTCTTAAAAATAAAATTAGAAAAGCTTTTGTTTTTACTTTTTACGAATAAAAAAAATATACCGTAATTTCTCGAAAATAATATGCAACCCAGCAGATGATCCAAAAATTAAGAAATATCCCTATGCTATGCATAATACGCACCTGTAAACTTTGTCAAAAAAACAAAAAAAAAAAAATAATCACGAAGACATTTTGTCGACCTTGACATTAAGAATAAAATCGAAACTAAGCGGCTAAAATAATGTTGAAAATTACCGTGCGGTTTTCCCGATAAATTAAATATAACCGCCAAAACGTGCGAGTTAATGGTGCAAATTTTAAACAAAAAGTCATAGTTAGCTTAGCAGAAAGAATAGGAAACAGCTGCAGCTAGAGAATATGAGTTAAATGAGGCTAACACACGTTTATGGAGAAAGAATAAAAACGTGTAAAAATCAAGTGCCAAATAGGAAGAAAAGCTCAATATCCAAATATGGAACAAAGTTTTTAGTTGAATTTGTGAAAGACGATCAAGTGAAGCCAAAAGAATTTATGAAAACACATTTAAAGCTTCAGCAAATACTGGTGTCTTCTTTTTTTTATGAAGAGATTTGATATATCTATTAGAAGAACATCCATAGCCCAGATTGCCTGTTTAACCCCGCAAGCAGAAAAATAATATAGGGTAATACGATCGAAGCAAGGACAACAAAGACGATGTAAAAGTTTAAGCCAAATTTTATTAAATAATCTGGCAAAGGTATGTACAGATAATCGTTTGCAGGAGTTCGGTCGTGTAGTTAGAGTGTCAATTGAAGGAGCGTTGTCAGGTTTCAACACGACAGCTTGGAGGTAGGCCGAATGGAACAGCGGTTTGCGAGGTCCAGTCAATCCTCGGGTGTCTGTATTTGTGTAAAGAGCGCGTCGGTGATTGAGGAGAGAGAGGATCGACGCGGATGGCGCTGGTGTAGTCTGTTCGTCCTTGGTATGGCTGTCGCGCAAGATCGCAGCTTGGTAATTCTAATAAAAGGACATTCTTAACGCGGCTAGGTTAGTCCTGAAAAGGACTATTGCATATCATGTAGCCGAGTGTAGGCTAGTGCATATCATGTAACCGGCTGCTGCTGCTACTGAAGCTGGGTCGGCCGCCTGCTGCTGATGAAGCTGGGTCGGCCAGCTGCTGCTGCTCTGGCTGCTTCGTGTGGTCAGCGAACGTGAGAGGGGGGAGCACGTCGCTCAAACCCCGAGGCCCAAAATTCGCCGGGAGAATTGGTTTGGTGGAAGAAATCGGCTGTGTTTATATATAGGCTGAGGTCGGCAATGTAGCCGGTTAGCAATATCTTTGGGGTGATAACTGAAAATTACCTTCTACTTTTTGACTGTACACATGGGTTTCATTCGGACACCATGTGTATATAAAGTAGTTTCTGGTAATTGTTTTTGGTTAGGAAGGCTCGTGTATGTAAATGTTTCGTTTGTTTTGAGTTTGTGTGAGTCGTTGACTGAAAAACGCTGAATCACCGGAAGTTAACAGCATTCGTTATGTTTTCCGCGGTGACGCTTTTATACGTCTGAGTAGCTGGCAGTAACTTCTGGCCAGGTGCGATAAGGCCCCCTTCCTAGAGGATTTATCGTGATCAATTCAAAAAAAAATATGTCTTTAATTTGGCAGGAAAATGAACTCTTCTGCCTGATTTTGTTCGTATGACTGGTGTGGTTGTTTCATCTTCCGTCGTTGTTGGTAAGTCTGGCTCAGGAGAAGTTTCCTCTAACCAAGCTGCTTTAAGTCGGTCGATAGAGACTGTATCTTTGTCTTTGTCACGCATGATCGTGACAAATTTCTTAGAACGCTTCAGAACTTTAAAAGGACCTTGGTAGCTAGGTGTGAGAGCTTTTTTTTACGGCGTCGTTCCTAACAAAAACAAAATCGCAGGTATCCAATTTCTGTGGTAAGTAGGAGCTTGTGGTTTGTTGTCGTGGGGGAGTTTGTGTAAGTTTGGCCATTTTGTGGCGCAGATCTTGCACGAAAGAACTTGATGAGGTTGTGCTAGAGTACTGCGGAAGGTGAAAATATTGTCCTGGTAAGGAGAGAGGCATGCCAAACACGAAGCTCATGTCGAACACCCTAAATCAGTTTTGAGGGTATTCTGCAAAGAGAGCATGGTCATGGGGGAGGTTGTCGACCCAGTTGTGTATGGGTCGAGTTTGGTTGACAGGGATGTTTTTAAGGATCGGTGAAATCTCTCCACTAGGCCGCTTTGGCGCAAGGGGTGGTAAGTCGTCGCTTTTAATGTGCCTGACACCCAAAAGTTGAGAGAATTCTTGGAAAAGCAAGGACTGAAATTGTGGTCCCCGGCGTGTAGTGAGAACTTGTGGTACGCCAAAGTTTGTAATCCAGTTGGTGAGAATGGCTTTAGAAACTGTGGTAGCGGAAATGACCTTAATCGGCACAGCGACTGGCCATCTCAAAAAAACGGTCTATGATGGTTAGAAGGTATTGGTACCCCTGGCACATTGGTAGAGGCCCGATGAGGTCAACGTGGATGTGGCTGAAACGTGCGTCGGGTGTGGCAAATGTTCCAACTGGTGATTTTGTGTGCCTCTGAATTTTGCATTTTTGACATTGTATGCAGGTTGAGACCCAATCCCTGATGTCTGAATTCATGTTGGGCCACACAAATCGATCGGCGATAAGCTTGACGGTTGCTCGCTTGCTCGGATGGGATAGATTGTGGAGATGGAGAAATACTTTTTATCTAAGAGATGGAGGAATGTACGGTCTTGGAGTGTCCAGTGCGGTGTCGCAGAAAAGAGTTTTATCGCTGAACGGACACAGGAATTCCTGCAGTTTCAAAGAAGTCTCAATGATGTAAGGTATTGTCGTATCGTCTTTTTGTTTGTCGGCTATCAGTTCCTGGCTCCAAACGTCATTATCCATGGTATTGACATCTGTTCTGGACAATGTGTCTGCGACGGTGTTGTTCTTTCCTTGGACGTGTCTTATTTCCGTCATAAACTGTGAGATGTAGTCGAGGTGACGTGTTTCACAGGATGGATATTTGTCTGCGCTGACATTCATCGCGTTGATCAGTGGTTTGTGATCCGTGAATATAGTGAAATGTCTGCCTTCCAGAAGATGTCGAAAATGACGGATGGACAGGTAGATCGCCAGGAGTTCTCATGAGAAGGTGCTGTATCTTCTCTGGGCTGCAGAGAGTTTAGCTGAGAAGAAGGCTATCGGCTGTCTCGTCATGTTCACTTGCTGCTCCACTACTGCTCCTATTCCAACGTCGGAAGCGTCTGTTGTAAGGAAAATTCTTGTTTCCGGGTCGTTTTCAATGAATGAGAGTTTTGTGAAGTTTATCAGTGCTGTCTTTGCCATTTCGAAAGCCCGCAAGGTATCTCCCTCTAGGGTAATTTGTTTATTCTTCCACTCTATGAGGTTTGTTAACGGGGAGAGAATTGTCGAGAAGTTGGGGATGAACCTGCAGTAAAAATTTATCATACCGATAAATCGTCTAATTTATTTTGTGGATGTAGGCATAGGGAAATTTTTAATTGCGTCGATTTTCTCGGGTAACGGTGTGATACCATCTTTGTCGATATGATGACCTAAGAAATTCACTTCAGATGCTCTGAAAGTGCATTTGTCGATATTCAGCCGGAGTCCATAATGTGCTATCCTTTGGAACACTTCGTTTAGATGTTGTTTGTGTGTGTTTTCATCTGTGCTGGCTACTAGTATGTCATCGATGTAGGCATATGCGATGTTAGGTTGCAGAGTAGTACCTCATCAATGAAGCGTTGAAACGTTTGTGCTGTGTTCCTTAGGCCAAAGGGCATCTTGAGGTATTCAAGAGACCAAAGGGAGTGGTTACAGCGTTCTTTGGGATGTCCTCCGAAGCTATGGGGATCTGATGGTAAGCCTTAGTTAGGTCTATTTTTGAAAATATGCGAGTGCCCTGCAACCCTGAGGTGAAATCATGTATGTGCGAGACTGGATAGCGATCGGGTATGGTTGTAGCATTCAATCTTCTGTAATCGACGCATACCCTAAAGTCCATGCTTCCCGGTTTAGGTACGAGATATAGGGGTGAGGCGTATGGGCTATCGGAGGGTCGTATGAATCCGTCCTTCAGCATACTGGTGAATTCCTTTTGGGCATATTCAAGCTTATGAGGAGGAAGTCGTCGTGGGTGGGAAAATGTTGGCTGTCCACTGGTCTTTATATGATGCTGCATTTGGTGTTTTGCTGGACCGGTACCCGCAAGTGGTTGAATGAGGTCCGGGTATCTATTTAGGATCTCGATGTATTCTCGTCCGTGGCAAGTGGTGTTGTGTCAAGAGAGGGTGCCTTTAACAGAAATGTTTGTTGTGTTGTCTGATAAAGTCCTCGTGTTCATATGCACGGCTAGGTCATAGTGGGCCAGGAAATCTGCTCCGAGTATTGGTGTTTTTACGTCTGCCTGGGTGAAAGTCCAGGTAAAATCACGCCGCATGCCGATGTTAAGTGTCAGTGTCTTGGTTCCATATGTCTCGATCGTCAAGTCGTTTGCTTCCTGGAGCTTATACGGGGTCGCCTTTCGGTCTTGCTGTTCTTTGGGGAGTATCACGCTGATTGCTCCTCCTGTGTCCACTAAAAACTTTATGTGGTTCCGTCGGTCCCATACGTAGAAAAGGCGGCTTCATATGTTTTATGCCGGGGGGTTCTGCCGCTCCCAACTGCCGGCTGTTTAGTTTTCCGACTTAGTTTTGGAGCTGTATTTGCAGGGTGCCGAGCAATTCCTCCTTGACCTGGTGCTGAATCTGTGATGGTACCAACATAATTCCGGTGGTACTCCGTGCTCTCCGTCGCCAACCGCCGGTCGCCGGCATCGGGCCTCTCGATATGTGGGAAAGGAGCATTTGTATATCCTGCAGCTGATGTTGCAGGTCAGCTACTGCCATTTCCAGATCTGTGTCTTTGGCTGGTGTGTCGTCTGGGCGCTGCACGGCACACACTCCTTGGTCCAGTTTTGTTGCGATGCGGTCAGCGGAGTTTGCTAACTGGTCTAGTGGAGTACTGTCCGCGATTGGCGCCAATATCTGCATTATTGCAGTGGGTAACTTGTCCATCCACAGTTCGTGCAAGATCGATTCGGCCATTGAATGTTTTCCCAGTCGGCTCCTCATGAAGCGTAGGAGCTGTGAGGGTGTTCTGTCGCCCCTGGTGACGTGGGTGAAAAGTTCCCGGAGCAGATCCTCGTCCGAACGGCTGGTTCATTTTAAAATCGCATCCTTAAGCCGAGTATATGGCTCCTGCTCGGGTACATGTTCTAAAATGTCAGCTACTTCGTCGACCACTGAAGGTGGCAAAACTTGTACAACGTTGGCGAATTTTGATTGCTCTGACATTATTCTCCGTACTGACAAAATGGCTTCCAGCTGCAAAAACCAGTTTTTGGTGTTTTGTTCGTTATACGGAGGGAGGTTTGTGAGTGGCATTGCTACATTTGTGGGAGTGTTCTGTTCGCACTCGTCTGTTGCCATCTTGCTCGATCGTAAATATCGGGGTCACCACTTGTTGCGGTGCTAAGCAGAAAAATAATATAGGACAATAAAGATGAGGATGTAAAAGTTTAAGCCAAATTTTATTAAATAATCTGGCAAAGGTATGTACAAATAATCGTTTGCAGGAGTTCAGTCGTGTAGTTAGAAAGTGTCAATTGAAGTAGCGTTGTCAGGTTTCAACGCGACAGCTTGGAGGTAGGCCGAATGGAACAGCGATGTTCGAGGTCCAGTCAATCCCCGGATGTCTGAACTTGTGTAAAGAGTGCGTCGACACTTGAGGAGAGAGAGGATCAATGCGGATGGCGCTGGTGTAGTCTGTTCGTCCTTGGTATGGCTGTCGCGCAAGATCGCAGCTTGGTAATTCTAATAAAAGGCCATTCGTAATAACGCGGCTAGGTTAGTCCTGAAAAGGACTATTGCATATCATGTAGCCGAGGGTAGACTAGTGCATATCATGTAGCCGAGTGTAGGCTAGTGCATATCATGTAACCGGCTGCTGCTGCTGATGAAGCTGGGTCGGCCTGCTGCTGATGATGAAGCTGGGTCGGCCGGCTGCTGCTGCTCTGGCTGCTTTGTGTGGTCAGCGAAGGGAGCACGTCGCTCAAACCCCGAGGCCCAAAATTCGCCGAGAGAATTGGTTTGGTGGAAGAAATCGGCTGTGTTTATATATAGGCTGAGGTCGGCAATGTAGCCGGTTAGCGATATCTTTGGGGTGATAACTGAAAATTACCTTTTACTTTTTGACTGTACACATGGGTTTCATTCGAACACCATGTGTATATAAAGTAGTTTCTGGTAATTGTTTTTGGTTAGGAAGGCTTGTGTATGTAAATGTTTCGTTTGTTTTGAGTTTGTGTGAGTCGTTGACTGAAAAACGCTGAATCACCGGAAGTTAACGGCATTCGTTATGTTTTCTGCAGTGTTGGTTCTTGATGCGTTTCATTACCATAGGATGCCTTGCATGAAGAATATACTTCAGGAGAAGAGGACTGATCTTGTTATTACACCAAGAGGAATGACTGGCCAACTTTAAATAATGGATGTTGTCTGCAACTGCCCATTTAAACAAGGGATGCATAAAAAATGGAATGACTGCATGTTTTCTGGTGTTCCCAGTTTTACTTCTGGTGGCAACAGGAAAAAACCAGAATTGGAATTTATTGTAAAATGGATTCAGGAATCTTGTGATTCCGTCAGTGAGGATGTTAAAGAGAGGTTACAAGAAGTATTGTCTCATGACAGCCATGGATGGCTTTGAAGATGACATCCTTTAGCAAGAGGATGAAGAGGCTGAAGATAATTTTGAACAGGATGGAGATAATATTATGAATGATAATTTGTTTAATGACAATTCAGATATTGATTCTATAATAGAAAGTGGTGATGATGATGATGATGAAAATTAAAATTTCAATAAATTGTTAACTTGATATCCTCTTTTCTTCGAAATTAGCCTTTTTATAGATTTTTTTTATTTTTTCGCCAAATAAAAAATGCAGTTACTGATAAACAAATTTATTGACAAAAAATGTTACAATTATTATTGTTGGATTTAAAATGAAATTTGGGATAATATCTTTATTTTAGAACAAGTATATATTTATTATTATAAATCAATAACGAAAAATATATATTTTGTTTAAACCTATCTATAATATGCACCCCTACTGTCACCTGCAATTTTTTTTACAGTAAAAATATGTGTATTATTTTTGAGAAATTATGGTATTATGGAAACTATTGTCTTAAGAAAAAAGTGCTTTTTTTTTTTTTTAAATAATGTTTACAAGAATTGTTTTCATCATTTTAAAATTTTAATTAGAGAATAATTTTTAAATTCTGTATTAATTTGTAGTGGTCATGTTATAGTTATTAAATTAAAATTGTATTTATTAATCATAAATAGAAAAGCTCACTCCAATTCAATGATCCCCAGTGTTTTAAAAAGATTTTTGTGTGTGTATATATGTGTGGATTTTTGTAAATATGAATGTCCATACATGATAGCAAAAAATAGAAAGGTACCTAATATAAATTAAAAATTTTTTGGTAATTTTCTAACATTTTCTTGACAAGCATCTTCGTAAGGCTGTAAAACCAAAGTAGCTAAAATTCAATAAAATATTAAATTGCTTAAAATGTTTTTTATAATTTTACAAATTACTGGGTAGTTACAATGTTACATAAAAAATGTGTTCACATTGTATTCATCAAGTAATTTCTTTCAGTTCTGTCCCCCTTACACAAACACTAGTATTATAATGAGTTTTTGGTTGCAAAGGAGAAGAACAAACAAGGATTAAGATTTCAACGTGTATTGGCCAAAATTCAGAATATGTACATAGTTGTTTGAAAGGTGGCATAAATTGTTCATATGTGATTCTTCAGTTGCTGTTAGTAAGGAAAGTGATTAGGGTAAGGGTGTTGTTGGTAGGGCCAAGAGTTGACAGATTTCTTGGGTTAGTTGGTTGAGGTCATTGGTGGGGGTCAACATAGACATTTCTTCAATGTTGAAATAGACACCAGTGAATGGTTTGATAGGAGGTCAAGTGATGAGGCCAAGGTGTTAAAACTGGAGATGATTCATGGTAAGGCCTGGTAATGTGCCTTCAGTGGGTTACTCGATCGAGGCCATGGTGGTGGGTTGGTTTGTGGTAAGGCACATGGGTGGGTTGGTTGCTGAGATTATGGCAGTGGTGGCAAAGGAGGCCTGAAGTAGTTGACGATGCAAGAGTTAGGAGATGTCATGGATCAAATGGGATTTAACAGAACTGGGTCACAGTGGTGATGATGAGAGAGGTCTGGAATGGATAATGAAAGTTGATCGAGCAAAATGTCTCTGTTGGATTTTGATTAATGTGGTATCAATAAAACAAGGTCATGGTGGTGACAACAAGAGAGGCCTAGGGTGAATAGTGAAGATTGATTGAGTGGAAAGTCTCTATTGGATTCTAGTTGAATGTGGTGACAACAAGAGAGGCCTGGAACTGGATGTTAAAGATGTTGAGGTGTTAGAAATCATGGTGATGGTGTCTGGAGCCTAGTAGTGTTGGAGCTGGCCTGTCAGCTGCATTCTGCATGTGATGAGTTGGGTGAGATTAGTGAAGCTTGGGAGAGGTCACGGTTGTGGTTAGAGAAGTGATGCTGACAACACACTTACATGTTGACAAGTGGCCTTTTCAGCTTGCTACTGTGTTGGTCGTTTATAAGGGGATTTCTTTTAAACAAATCTGGTGGTTACCAGAGTCATCTTTCTTCCAGCAGGAACGTTCATGATTGGCTGTTGTATTTTATTGTGGGGATTTGTTTTGTGGACCAGATATGATGACCAGAGTCCCAGAGCAGAGAACAACTTTTTTTATTTTGTGTTTTGCTTTCTTAGCAATTACATCCAGCTGACATATAGAGTGAATCAGAAATTGATCTAGTTGCAGTGAAGTATAACATTAGGCTGTCAATAAATCAGCACATCAGAAAAACACCCCCATGTTAAAAAAAAGTACCTTTCTGTGGTATTTAAATGTTCAAGAGAAGAAATTATTAGAATAGAATTTATTTATTCAACTGTAAAATGATGAGAGCTAGTACTGCACTTAAATTCATGAGGTTGAGGTACCAAAGGGGGAAAGCTCATTAGAAAAGTTGCTATGAAAATATTTATAGAAAGGGCACAAGAACGTTATGTTACAGAAGTGAGAAAGTGACTTAATACATCTTTTTGCTTCTGACGCCAGTTTTGTACTAGAGAATGGGTCATACTTTTCCATCATTCCTTTTTCTCAGCTTTTTCATTGGCATTGCCCATTTCATATCTTTCTGTGCATAGAAAACTTTTAATAGGTAGGTACTTTCACAATTTTTAAGCAAATTTTAAAACATTTCAATAACTTAAATATTTTGTTTGAAGTTTTAATTTTTCTATAATGTTAATTTAGTTGGGATTTCCTAAAATTAAATAAAGGTATTTTATTAAAAGTTTTAGAAAATAATACATTTTTCATAAATAAATAGATTTTATTTTAAAATTCTGTCTGTATGTATGTACATAATGTGTCTTAATTTTTAAAAAACTAATGAAATGATGCAGGATATTCCACATAATATTTATAAATTTTACTGGAACTCCAAGTAATATTTCATAATTTAATTAAAGTTATAAAAATATTGATAAATATATTATAAGATCATTAATTCTTTATATAGAGAGTATCGAAAAGTTTTTGGTTTGACCCACTTTCCAAAATCTAGCCTAATGAGCAAACTTCAGATTTATTTTTGGTAAGGGCTTCTTGATTGGGCTGCAAACTTTTCAGCATGCCTTTGAATATCAATTACTCTTTTTTTTATTATTGTATTTATTATTTCATGCTTTTGTTTCAGATATAAGGAAAGAATTAAAAAATGCCTGTTGAAGTCAGTGACCAAGAATTGTGTGAATGGTATGAAACAGGAATTCAGTTGGCTAAAGAATGTGGTCATGTAAGTATTATGTCTGCTGAGTAAATGTCCTTAAAATACTTTAAAAAAAAAACTTACTAAAGCTTTCTCTTATCCTCTACCTTTTCACATACTTTAGAGTTGTTTTTCTTTTGTTTGTTAACTTTTCTGAAGTTTGTATATTTGAAACTAATTTTTATATCAACACAAACTAGTATTTATAGTAAGAATTTTTTTTGTATATTATTTTCTGTTTTTATTTTTCTGTAAATATAAAACTAATTTTTCTTTTACTAGATGATCAAGGATTGTTTTTACAAAGACAAAAAAGTTACCCAGAAATCTTCCTTTGCTGATTTGGTCACAGAAACTGATCAAGCAGTTGAAAAATACTTTACCAAAGAAATTCATAAAAAATATCCTGGCCATAAGTAAGTTGTTAGAAAAGCTTTAAACTGTTTATTATGTGAAAGAGTTTGTTGTAAAAGAACTTAATAAAGCTAGAGTTAATCACAAAGATAGTCTATAACATTTGGATGTGTTGCTGTCTCTATAAAAGGTTTTGATTCTTAACGAATTAATATTACTTTTGTAATAATAAAAATAATTTTCTTCAAATTTCATCTTTCCATATTTATTTTTCTTTCCCAAGCATGTGTTTGGATTATAGAATTCATTCATTGTATTGCTTTTGTTGCTGCCACAGTATTTTGGCTGATTCATTCTATAGCCTTCTTCTGGTATACAATCCATAAAGAAAGGTAGTAAAATGAAATAATTTTTCTTTTTGACTGACTTGGCTCATTCACAGCAATGCAAGCCACACAGACTATGCCATTCTCATTGATAATTTAGTAAATGTAGCTTAGATGTGGAACATAGCCAAATGTATGGAGCACCCAGTGGGGATTGAATTCTCTACTCAGTTGCAATTGATATAGCAAGACATGCTTGCTAACCATTACACCATTTAGAAGTGCCCCTATGTCATTCTCAGTAGCCCATGTAACATGGTTGATTCTATATTTGTGCTTTGCGGATACACTCCAATTTCCTCCCTGCTAAGCAAAGAAATCCACACTGACTTACACTATATTCATCACTTTTCTTTTCTCCCCCCCCCACCTGTTTGTTAATGAGATTTTACTCTTTCAGACCTCACTCTCATAATGACTACTTTCATTTAGTGAGGATGTTTATTTTGAGTTAATGACATTTAAAGAACTTGAGTATCCAAAAGGTAATTGAACATTTCAAGTTTTTTCCTGGTTCTGTATTGATATTGAATGGTCACTGAAAATGCATGATTTTTAGTCTCTTTAAAAAGATTACCTGTGTATAGTGTAACTCAATATTTCTGCATAAAAAACTGATAAAAACTCATGCTATACTTGAATATATATGGTAATTAACTTTTCAGTTTTTATCATGAGAAATACTTTGAAATATATTTTGTAATTTCAATTTATGATATACTAAAATGTAATATTTCTCTTGTGGAAAATTTTTGCTTCAAAAGTATCTTAACCATATATAATTAATTTTTATTCCTGTTTAATTGATATACAAATTTCAAATAGGGTTATTGGAGAAGAAACAGTTGCTGATGGCTACAAAATTAATTTTACTGATGATCCAACCTGGATTATTGATCCCATTGATGGAACATCTAATTTTATTCACCGGTAAGTCTTTAGTTTATTTTTTAGTACTTAAATATTTATTTTAATCTTTTATCTTTTAATCTCAAAATTAAGTTCACATCACTAAAAAGGAAAAAAATTAGAAAATATGTTTGAAATCAATAAATTTTACAATTGTTAAAGAAATCAGAATTTTTCCAAAATGAAAACCATTTTTTATTGAATTTAAAATTAGTAACAAACAAAAGTTAACTTTTTAAAAATACCTCTTAAAATTCATGATAGTGTTTTGAAGTTTGTAAAATTTAATAGATTCAAATATAATTTTGATAAATTTTATAAATGTTTTATATAAACACCATGGAAAGAAAATATTGAAAAATGAAAATATTTAAAAAGATTTTATAGCATTTCAACTTCACAAGCTAATGTTTAAAGCAATTTGTTTTTGTTACAAATCATTGTGGTAATTTTGTTTATTATTTGCTATACACATTCTATATTGTCAAAATGTTTCTGGTTATTCAAGATTACTAGCATCATGGCTGACAAAACTGTACATAATTTGCACTTGTGTATAAAATCAATGAACTTTAGTTTCTTACTAAAAGGCTAGATAAATTATCATCCTGTATTATTGCCATATTCCTTGTTGAATAAATCCTAAGAAATAAACTTTGGTTCTGCTAGAATTTATAAATTATTTGGAACAACTGTCCAGTAGCTTTCTTTTCAAGGACATTAAATTCTAATGAACAAAATGCTCAACAATAGAAAAGTGGGTATATGCTATAGTGGAAACTCAACTGGATACCATGTTATTCGTCTTACTCATTAGTAATCAGTGGCATTCATCTTTATTACTACATCCAACATTAAGGCCTCTGATCAGGAGATTGAAGTTTTGAGGAGCATGGAACCAATTGCTCTTGTTCCCAGGTTAGGGTTCCAGCTATAAGCAAGTAGTGACCCCCGCCACACACACACACACACACACACACACATACATACATACACAAAGAGTAAAATACTGCGGAAGTATAAAAATACAAACAACACATTGTTAAAGCAAAAACACCAGCAGTATATTTTGTAGAATTACCAACAATAAATTTTATAGTAAAATGACTAATAATACATTTTAGCTGTAGTTGAAAGCATAAGAGTGCATTCAAAATATTTAGATTTTGGCATTAAATAACCCACAGAGGTTAATATGCCACTAAACAAAATCAACCAACCAATATCCTTGTTCCTAAACATTCAAATAAAATTAAGAATGATAAAAAGAGGATTAAGCTTGCTTGCCAAAGTTTTGACATAAAGTACAGTCGTAGGAGGATTAATATTAATGCATATGCTTTTTTAGGGCATATTGTGCTATACTTGGCATTAGTGAGTTAATTGCACAACTTTTTTGTCATCCATGTGTTACACAAATATTACACTAACACCAAGTTGAGGTTTTGTGTTGTTTTATAAATTTCATGCTGATAATTTTATTTAACAAGAGAGTGTATGTGTTAATGTACTAAATAAGAACTAGCTGAGATATCCGTAGACATGTTAGCAGAATGAGAAGAATCTACTCCAATAGATTAAATAAAAGGTTCAGTTTGAAATTCCCTGAATGTTACCTGGGTTGACAAGCACCTGATGAAGGCCAGAAGGCAAAAACAGCCAAAAAATTGTGATAATAACAACAAAGATAAGGACAATAGCCTACATGTAAATAATATAACTATTGATAGTTCTTCATCCCAGAAATTTAAACAGAAAAAAGTTTATTTGTTAGACATTCTAGTAGTGACACATCTGGTATATATACTTTGCAACTTTCTTGTGTGAAGTCAGTGAACATTGTTTCTTACTAATAAGTTACATAAAATTTTCATCTTTACTATTCTTTCTTGAATTAAACCTAAGAAATAAATTTAGATTTTACTATAAACATTTTTAAATAAGACATTTTGGGAGAAAGGGCTGAGAACTTTTATTGCCTCTCTTCTGGTTTATGATATTTGCTGGCACCTGTCTTAGTGGCCACATTGCCATACCTACCAAGTTGTGCATCCCCCCACCCCGAAACTCTGATAAAATAGTGCCAAATTTTATCGAATGTGTTAGTATTTATCAATGAGTGTTAAGCAGAAAAGCCTGGAGCTGTAAAACTAGAGTCCAAAATTATTTATCTTGAGTGGTCACTCAGAATGCACCATGGTAAAACCTCTGTCCACAAATTGTAATTTAATTTTTAATTAGAGAAGATAAGAAGTAAAGTATTATAAATTCCTGATTACTTAGTTATTAATATATAACTTCCAAAGTTACTAGGTCCAAGAAAAGTATTAATTGATGAGGTATTTTTTTAGTAGATATTATTTTACTCCAGCCTTGTTGCAAAAGATAAAAATTTTACACTATACAAAATACGATCAAAGTTTAATATGAAGATCATATTGTTAAACATTTGTTTTCATTTTGACAAAGATTGACTATTGGTGGAAGATCTGATGGCATACATTTCTATTAGCTGTCATTATTTCTGTTGTAATTTTTATTATTTTGTCATCTAAGAAGTCACATTGATAAAAAAAATTCTTCCAACTGAAAATTCTAAGAGTTCAACTTTGTTGTTTATTTGGTCATTTGTATACTTTTACTTGTGTTTCACAAAGTGCCAGGGTGTATAAATGATTAGCAGTTGAGTGATATCAGAAGTGACACAGAGTGGAAGAATGATGTTATGGTTCAAGTAACTAGAAGTTGTTATTTTTTTTACAGTATCAATTAGATACAAATACATTGAAAAACAAATGGTGTCCAGTCCACACCGAGAACAGTTCATTATGACCTTTGCTTCTTGTATAACTATCAGTTAAAATTATGTGTTCTAAGTAGTTATAGATATTTAAATAATAGCAACAACATCATCATAAGTAAATTGTCCTTATCTTTACTATAAAATAGTTGAATGAATTTATCTGTCATAATTTATGATTTGTACATATTTAATCTGCATAAGTTACAAAAAATTATAATTATCTTAGACTTCTTAAAAAATTTGAACATCAGTTTTTGTTTATTGCATGACATTAAAAAGGTATTTGTTCTCATTTACTAAAATTTACTTAAAATATTTTTTCAGACTTCCATATACATGTGTTTCTATCGGATTGACTATCAACAAAGAAGTAAGTTATTTGTATTACATTAAAGTCCACAAGTAGTGCCGAAGAAAATGTCAGTAAAAGTGAAGATAACAGTTAATATTTTGGATTTTACAAACATTAATCCAGATGTACTCTCATGATAGCATCCTGGGTATGATGATAAACTACATCCAGCAGCAAGGCCTCTGATCAGGAGGTTTTGAGGACCACTTCTTAATTGCTGTTGTTCCCAGGTCCACCCTGACCTGGTGTGGTAGCATCTGTTAGGGTCTCAACTATGGGCAAATAGTTTTGACTCCTGAACTGAGGTCAAAACACTATGAAAGTATAAAAATACATTTTTATAGTAAAAAAAAATTACCAGCACTACATTTTCATAGTAAAAAAAAAAAATTACCAGCACTACATTTTTGTAAATAAAATTACTAATGCTGCCAAGAAAACTAAATTTTGGCATTAAATGACCCATAAGGAGTTGATAGGTTGCTAAACAAAGAAATACTGATTACATTTTATCACTTATTTGAGAGTTTAATTTTGGAAGCAGTGGTCAAAGTTGGTTGTAAAGAGAAGTCATAGAGAAAGATGCAAGTCATTTGTGAATGGAATTACGATTAAAGTAACTAAAAGTTATTTGCTACTCAACATGACCACTGAACAAGGGCTTACGGCCACATGTTGAAAAAATGATTCCTGTATGATCACCAAAGTTAAGCCTGGTCAGTACCTCTATAGGTAACCACTTGGGAATACCAGATACTATAAGCTTAGATGTGTGGGTGATGTAATGGATAATGACTTGGAATTGGAAATTGGAGAGCTGTTCCAAATCCCATTAGTTTTGTTCACTTACGTGCAAATACCATTGGAAAAGGTATGAATCCACTTTTCTCTCCCCAGCTATGGGTTAATTAGCGAGACTTGTATCACTAAATTATTCTCAAAAAAGAAAAAATTGTGTACAAAATATTTAGATTTCAGCATTAAATAACCCATAGAGATGTTGATATGCTGTTAAACAACCAAAACTGGTGAACAAGGACACAAATCAATACAATAATTGATCAATTGGGAGTATGTTGGTATCATGTAGCTGACAAAGAAATTGATTTTTACAGCTTATCAACCCTTTTTAGTTTGTTTAAAGCTGAAACATATTTCAAATTGTAGTAAGTTACTTACAGTACCTGGTGTTCCCAAGCAGTCCTCCATCTAAGTACTGTTGGGGCTAGATGCTGCTTCACTTAGATGATCAAATGGAAACTGGTGTTTTCAGCAGATGACAAAAAAGCACCAGATACAACACATAAGAAGTGTAGGAAGAAAAATAATTTTACTCTGATCAACCGGTCACATTTGTTAGATTTCCTAAGAGAAGACAAGAGAAATGAAGCCCTGTAATAAAAAATGGAGGTAGGGTACTTAAACAGCTTTCAGTATCAGCAAAAATTGCAAAAGGTTTTGCAGTAATAGAAACTCAAGTGTTACAAATTTTTATCTGAAGTCCAAATTCTGCTATTGTTAGGTACAGATGTAGAAAATCAATGAAAAAGACTAAACTTATATATTGAGAAAAACAAAACAAAAAAAAAAACTCTTTCATAATTGTGGGTTTCCTCTTAAGTTATATTTTAATGAGGAGAGATGAGAAACACAAAGAATTAGTTTACTGCATTATTTATCATGGTATTTATTTATTTTCTATAAAGCATCTTCATTATTTAGTATCTTCTATTTTTTATCACACAATCTAAAAAGTGATGTTGCTTACCAACTGAAAATATGAGGGATTGTTGAACAGTGAAACACAACAGTTTCTGAAGCTGAAACCATTGAAGGTTGGCCAGTCAGTTTCTCTCTCACTTACTCACTTTTGGAAAATGAAACTTGGAAATGTTTTATTACTATTAAAAAATAAACAAATAAAAATAAACATTAGATTGCCAACAGGAATGGTAAATGATTTAAAACAGAATGTCTTCCAGAGTTTTTAAAAAAAACATGAGAGGTGATCAATATCAATTATAAATTCTAATGAATTTTGTTCCACATCAAAAATTTGTAAACTTTTGGGGGTTTTTTGAAAATACTTTGTGTACTTTTGAAAATTGCCTTAAAATAAATACAGAAATATTTTGTAAAGATTTTGGGTTTTTTTTTTTTCTCTTCGATTCAAATATTTGATCTGGTTTAATCATTTTTAATGATAATCCTCTTGTGTCTTTCTCTCTCCAGGAAATCATTGGTATTGTTTATAACCCAATCACTAATGACTTTTTTCAAGCAAGGAAGGGACATGGTGCATTTTGTAATGGGGAAAAACTGTCTGTAACTGGACTTGAAGGTAAGTCCTTAATTATCTATATCCATAAGTTGATGCATTAAAGTTATATATATATATATATATATATATATATATATACACACACACACACACATGATGGACTCTCCCATCAATTTCGACGTATGAGGATCCGACAATCTCATTCAGTTTTTATGTTTGTGTCGCATATGCCACCTCAGTCCTGCTAGTGACTTGCTTACAAGTCCACATATTGTGCAACAGTGAAGCTCCAGGCTGGTTTGAATTCAGGGTTTTCTTTCTCCTAGACTGGTTGCCACTCAATCTATCCTGTCTGTCCTGCATTTTACCCATAGCTGGAGGGAGAAGAAATAGATTCATACTTTTCACAGGGTTATTAACATGTAAGTGAATGTAATGAATCTGACTGGAATTGAACTCAACTCTCTGATTCCTCAATCCAAGCTGCAATCCATTACTCCACCATTCTTGGGTATGATGATAAGCTACACCTGGTAAGTTGGGATATATATATATATATATATATATATATATATATATATATATATATATATATATATATATATATATATAAGAAAGGTAAAGTATTGTTTTTTTTTCTGTTGTGTGTTCAGTTTTATTTAGTTTATCTACAAGATCCAGTAAGTTAGTATCACAGGGATATATTAATAGAGCATCATCAATATATCTGATATATTGATGATGCTCTATTATATATTAATATATCCCTGTGATACTAACTTACCAGATCTTGTAGATAAACTGAACGCACAATAGAATTCACATACAATATATATATATATATATATATATATATATATTAGTGAATATACATAATGTCCCATGTCAATAGCACGACTCGGAGTTTCATGCAAACACCAATCTTGTGCAAAGTTGCAAAATACTTACTGACTGGTAAGCATTATGAAATTTGCATTTTCATGGTGTTAATTTGAAATTGTGTATTAACACTTCTTCATTTTATTATTGTTGCCTATAATCAGAATTATTTAGAATTTATAGTTCGAATTCTTAAGTTCAAAAGACGGAGAATTAAAAAAAAATATTAAATAATTTTTTAAAAATTTGAATTTACGTAAACAACACCATATATGAAGGGGAATAACTCACTTTTTTTGCATACAAAACTATCATAAGTTGTAATGGAAATAATTGCTGCTTATTAAAATATAAAGTAATGTCTTATGGAACAAACTTAGCTCTCAAGATGTTAACTTAATTATAGGTTAAGACTATCTAATGCATTTGGAACCTGGCCATATATTTACAAGGGTGAAATTACATATACGCATGTCATAAATTAATCAAGTACGATCTATGATATGGAATTATATACGTGTATAGATATATAAAAAATGCTATTAATGATGGGTTCTATGAATATTAATAGGTGTTACATATATTAATATTTGTAAGATCTATTTTGAAATGGGTCCTGTTCAGCAAGTTAGAGTTAAGTGTTTTAATATAATAAGCTTCTACAAACACAAATTACATCTGTCTCCCTTTCCATAGTATGGTTTAGCTTTTGTGATTATCTCCCAGCTAATGGATGACTTCTTATAGTTGTTTTTTTAATTGCCAAAAATACTTTGAGTGTTTTGCAGTTTTTGTATTTAATATTGTTCAGCATCATTAGGTGATGGTAAAAACACAATTTCCAGTTGTTCTTGTTGAAACCAAATAATATTTAACATCATCGTGAGAATACCAGGTACTGTAAGCTTGGATGTGCAAATGGTCTAATAAATAAAAGCTTGGAATTTAAAATCGAGGAACCAAGTTCATTATATTCACTGACACACAAATACTGCTGGAAAAGGTATGAATTCACCTCCTTTCCTCCAGCTATGGGTTAATTAATCAGACTTGTAAATTATTATTACCTTAAAAAATTTTCATACTAGCTAAAAATGTTTTATGACTTTAAATAACCTGCAAAAAGTTCATAAGTTGCAAAAATTAATATTAAAATTACTTTTAGAAACTTTTTTTTTTTTTTTTGTCAACTGTATTGAGAGCCCCAAACTGGCCTTGTTCTCATTCACAGCAGTAGTATGCCTGCTACTGTATGGCCTATCACTAAGATCGATTTCTTATGATTGCTATTTATTCTACTGACACATTTCCTTACTATACTGACATCAAGCTTTTCCATAAGCATTCACTTATATGCACGCTTTCTCTTTCTCAAAACAAAAATTCTATGGCAGTTCTTTGCTTTCTATGTATATCTTGAGAGGACAACCATTTTGAAAGAATTTTGTGAAAGAAAAGGGAAGGCAATTTAACAATTTTTCCCTCAGTTTCTACATACTTCATGTTTTATAAGCTACAACAACCCCTAGAACGTTTAATACTTTTAAAATTAAATAAGAACAAGTAGTACTTTTTGACTAACCCTTGTGCATTTACATTACAGGCTGTAATGTAACAAAATAACTAAAATACCAAAGGGGTGGCGAATACTTTCACAAGGAATTGTATTTATACAAATGAAAACTTTTGCATTTCTATTCTGTTTATTTAGATATTGAAAAAGCGATGTTTATCATGGAATTTGGATCCAATCGTGACCCTGACAAGATGGCTGTGAAATTTAAGAACCTTTTCACATTGAACAAAGCATCTCATGGGTAAATACTATTACCAATGCTTTTAATCTATATACAGATTGCAATGAAGTGGAACATGCTAGAATCATGAATATGTAAGCAGCCCTTCTTTTTTTTTTCTTTTTTTTTTTTAAAGATTTGCATAAAATAAGATCTTGCTTGTTTAATTTTGTTTTGACAAAACTGGTCGTAATAAGTGGCTATTCCTTGTAAATAATGTTTTGTTTAATTAGAATCCACTGAAATTACAAAATAGAATTCTTTTTGCTATGTATGCCTCATTTTATTTGACATTAAAATTAATTTTTCCAATTTAAAATAAATTTTATTTATTCACTGTGGCGGACATGAGACAGAACCTGGGACGAGCACACCTGTTGCAACTTGCCTTGTCCTCGCCAAAAAAGAGCCCGTATTTACTTAGCATGTAAAGCTAATGCAGTTGAAATGAGGGAGAAAAAAGCACTTACCGCTCTGCCGTAATCCGTCCTCGGCCAGATAATGTAAAATTATTTATTGCACAATGTACAAATGTGGCACAAGGCCAAGAGGGGAAAGGGGGAAAGGATGGTCATATTCTGTCTTAACTTTAAACTTAGCTAGCCACAATCACTGACCCAAACATACAAACAATGTTCCTTTCACCAAAACAGCACATCCATTACATACCATTCTTACTACATCCACCAAAATGCCTCAGAGTCTCTATGAAGTTCTAACTAGTCCCCATATATACAATACATGTGTCTGTGGGGGGGAGGGGAATAAAATAACAATCTAAAAAACCCCAATGAATATTTACAATGAATACAAAACTATATACAAGAAACTAAACAAAAATTTTGTTAGTAGTAAAACCCCCCACAGCCCTAACTGTGGCAGAGACATCAGTTAACTGGACGAAAACAATGCGGGACTTAAAAAAGATAATATAAAACATTCATACCATCCATGCACTCACTAAAAACACACACTCAATCGGACACAACAACAAATACGAAAGACATACTCGAAACGAAAGGTGACCCGCACCCACCAGAGAACTGATACCCTTAACCACCTAACAATGGGAGGGATGGGGAATTAAACAAAAAGAAAAAAATAGGGCTAGAAAAAAAGGGGCCAATGAGCATACACACCCTAGCTAAGTTAACATGAAAAAAAAAAGAAAAAACTAACTAAAACAAAACGGACCTAAACTAACCTATACAAGGGAGGGGTAGCCAATGTTCACCCCAGCGATCCCAAAATTCTTAATGCCTAACCGCATCAAAATGCCACTCAAGTCAGCACCTTTCACTCTGCAGAGACGGGCAAGACTCACCCACCTTTTCGCCAAATTCCAATGGATGGAGTCGCTTTTTTCCGTCCTGATCTTGACTTTAAGCTGATGCTTAAAGAACAAGATCAGTTGGGAAGAGAAAACTTCTCGCGCCCATGAAATTCCTTCTGTCGCGTGCCGTCCATATCACGACTCGCATAACCCCCAGTAAGCAAAGGAACACATAGTGCTCAGCCTTAGTCAACGACGGTACTATATTGCTACAGACGGAACTGGCCTCGAGGACAAAGAACTTTCCGCAAGCATGCGAACCATGATATCTTCAACAAACTTGCACAACGGAGCTACGACACTACAATGAAAGAAGGCGTGACCAATGGTCTCCACCTCCCACTGCAGCGAACGCAGTTTGGCGACTTAGCCAAACCCGCTGAGCGAAGTCTTTGGCTGACCCAGAGGGCTCCTCGAATCACCAGCCAGGTGAGCGATGCCTCGGGATTAGTGAGACACTTCAACCCGGGCGCCTAAGGCCATATGCAGCAAGCCTCCCGCTTCGCCAGACCGAGCTCGCCTATTAGATCATCTCGAACGTTCCCCTAACTAACACCTGATATAATGCCTTACGGGACAACGGGTTGGACGTCGGAGAGGCCATCCTTCGCCCGTAAAGAGTCGCTGAGGGCAATCCGACATTCACGAGTAGAAAGAGCCTCGTGATCGAGGAGTATGACCGCCTCCTCCTCACACGAAGCGCACATTTCTCAAGGATGGAAAATGTTTACGGGCGTCTTCCTTCCAGAATTCGCCGCCCCTCATCCAGTTGCATACACATCCGGTCTAGATAAGTACGCGGACGCGTATGTTGATGAGTCTCAACGCAAGGCACCCCCAGACCGCCATCAGAGGGATGGAGGTAACAGATCTCGCGATTGACCATGGCAGCCTTGCCTCCCACAAGAAGGAGAACAAGAGCCTTAGAAACGCCAATAAAGTGTCAGACGGGAGTGGAAGCACAGAAAGTCGGTAAAGGAGAATCGGGTAGATGTGCGAGGCACATACTTCCGCCCTCCCCCTTCAAGGAAAGATTCCTCCGGTCCACAGACGCATTGCGAAGCTCGGCCTTCTCGCACCTCCGACCAATTCATTTCCAACTGGAGGTCGAGACTGAACCAGACGCCGAGTATCTTGACCGCCCCTCCGTCCAGAGGGAAAGATCCGAAGAGAAACTCCTTCCACGAACCCAACCGCAAGCCAACAGACTTATCGCGGTTGATCTTGGCCCCTGTCACCGCCTCATAACCCTTGATTTCTTTGTTGACTTCGGCAATTTCGCCCTACTGACACCAGAACCGAAACGTCATCAGCATAGGCGGAGTACCTGGCCGAGGTGGTAGCACCAGGTAAGGAAATTCCGCCAAGGACCAGATTCGTCTTCAACTTACGCGGGAAAGGTTCCAACGCAAGAACGTGCAGCAATGGAGACAGCGGACAGCCTTGACGAATGGAGCGAGACAACATGAAAGGTTTCGATCTTACCCCATTCACTTCTACCAGCGCACCGGGGACGATACAGCAGTCGGATCCAAGAGCGGAAGTGCGGTTCAAAACCGGCGGCCGAAAGAACAGCCTCCAGAAACCGATGGTCAACCCTATCGAAAAGCCTTGGACTGATCTAAATTGATCAGCGCTGGCATCACTGTCGACTTTCTCGATGATCAAGCGAACCAAATGAAGGTTGTCCTGAATAGTCCTGCCCTTCACAGCACAAGTCTGCTCGGGACCAATCAGACTAGAGAGGACAATCTGCAAACAGTCAGCTAAGACCTTGGCTAAAATCTTCAACTCTGTATTTAACATCGTCAAAGGCCGATAATTATCTATCCCATCCCCACCGTCTTTCTTCTGGTGAAGCGTTGAGGAATAGACCCCTGCTTCATCCAGTTGTTGAAGATCAGTGCCAGCAAAGGGACAAAGACGGGCGACTGCCTCAAGTACATTTCATAGGGAAGACCATCTAATCCGGAGTCTTGTCCAGGCCAACCTGCTTCAGCGCATCCCAGATCTCAGACTCTGTTATGGGCCCCTCGCACCTAGGCCGCTTCAGCCGCCTCAAGGCAGGGAAAGTCGGCTAAATAGGGCATCGAACTGACCAGAGCTCAGACCGGGCTCCCTGGTAAAAAGCTCCTGAAAGTAGTCACGAAAAGCCTCGCAAATGCCCACGTCTATAGTCACAGTCCGCTTATCCGGCAATGTGATGCTCGCGATATGCCGATTAGTTGCCCTACGAGCTTCCTCTGAACGCAAAGACGCAGCCATATTCGTAGCCTCACAAGACATTCTTTTTATCCTAGCCCTAACTACTAGACCTTGATCCTTCTTGATAAGCAAGGAGGCCAGCTCCGCCTTAGCTACGGGGCTATGTCCCCACTAACACGGGATTTTATCGCCCGATCTACTTTGTCCTCTAGAGACTTTTGCGCTCTAGCCCTGCTATATTGAGTCGCCGACTAAAATCAGCAGCAAAAGCCCTAAGTTTAGATTTCAAAAAGCCCCACCACTTATTCCCAACCACAGCCCCGGCAATTCCCGCTGTAGCATTAGTAAAAGCTGGTCCCGGAAATCTTGCTCACCAAATAATGCTGAGTTCAATTTCCAGTAGCCAGCCATCTTAACCCTAGGTTATCTAAGTTTACCCAACCCGGACAAGCCTATGATCCGAGTAAACTATAAAATGGAAACTTGGACATTCTAAGAGCCCCATGTCGACTCTCTTAACTAGAACTCGGGTCGGCGTAGCTTGCATTCACAACCGAATCTGAACTGCCACACCTAGTCCAAGTCCATACTACCTCCGGGTGTTTATTTTATACTTATCGGCGAGATCAGACCTGTCGATAAAGTCCCAAACGATTTCACATCCGGATTGTTAGTACCCGGTTTTCTTCCTATAATGATCTATATCGATCAAGGACGGCATTCCAATCACCGCTAAAACTACCGAACGAGAAGTCGTCAAAACGGCTCGATCCACCGAAACAAACCAGGTCAAGGCACATGGTCATTGGGCGATAAACCCCAATGAGACGAAGAGCCTTGTCCTTATGGTAACATCCAGCACACAAAGCCTGCCCGCGGATCCGCTGAAGACAAGAGCACACACCGCATCCAGAGACTTGCTCACCAGCCAGGAAACACCCCTCGAGCATCCATCAAAACATGCTGAATAGAGGACGAACCTCTTAGACAGAATGTCCTCATGATCGCGAGATAAAAAACGGGTCTCCTGCACACAACATACATCCACCCCGAGGCGCTGAAGATCGCGATCGAGCCTCGCCCTTCGAGACTCCGACCTCACCAAATCTAGAAGTTGTACATCAAAGGTAAAATGAGAGGAGAATAAAATTTGGGTACATACACCCCTGCTGAATTTTGAAAAATCCTTATTGTGATAATCTGATGCCTAATATTTTGTTGTCATAAATCACCCCACCGCATCCCTCACACACACTTTTTCAAATCTTGTTCACTTTCAAGGCATTTTGAATTCAAATTCAGCTTATAAAGTTTGGAAAATTCCATCTCTACATAAATTTGTAGATGTTATTGTAAATAAATGACAAAATCTGTGTCACACATCTGAGAGCCGCATCATAAATACATGTTGCTTGTTTCAGAATTCGGGCCTATGGATCAGCAGCATTGAATTTGTGTGCTGTAGCACAAGGGCGTGGTGATGGTTATGTAGAGCATGGTATTCATTGTTGGGATATTGTTGCTGGTGCTGTTATTGTAAGAGAAGCTGGAGGAGTTGTTCTTGACCCGTCAGGTAACTGTTTCCACTTACATATTTTTTTTCTAATTGATCCATTTGTCTTTTCAAAATGCTTGTCTCAATAATTAAACCTTTTTTAAGTAATCACAAATCATCGTCAGACCCATTACAGTTCACATGTTTGTGAAACCTTTGTAAATGTTTAATCAAATGTTATGAAGTTTAGAGAATGTGGCATTGATAGCTAAAGGAATTTGTTATAATGCTTGTATAAGCTTGTAGTTAATTAATAATATTCCAAGGAAAACATTGGAACAAAAGATTAGTGAAGAAACAGTTTAATCACATGGATTAACAATGCAATGAGTAGTTAGTGCAGTAATACAAAGAAGTCACTTTGCAACTAATGGTCCTATGAATTGACATTCCTCTCGTGAATTGAAGAGTGTCTTTTTACAATTTAGTGTAGTGAAGGTTGGTCATTTTTCTACATACCTCACTTTTTAAGATATGCATTCACAATATGAATATGTATTTCCTTTTGAATTTACTTCCAACACTTCCCTTGAATTTCTTTTTCTTTTACTCACACTGTGTTTTCAAGAAGTTATAATTGCATTTGGCAAGTCAAAAGTATTGTACAACACTTTCATAGGTAAATTTTTTTTCATAGGTAATTTTATTTCCGTAGCATATCTTGGTTTTAATTGGTTTAAATGCTTTTTATGTTGCCAATTTCAACCTTGTACCATATACATCATCCTGCCAATGGGATTTACTATTTCATCATCTTCCCAAATTTCATTTCCTGCCTTGAAAATCCTGAAGAAAACCTTTTTTTTATTTTCCTTCCATGTAGTAATTTGTCAAACACTGATTTAATTTTCCTGGTGAACATTATTTCCACTGGTGACATCCTTGATAGAGTATTAGGGTCAGGAGTCAGCCTATAATGGCATAAAACTCATGGAGCATTACTTCTTCCATCTCCTCCTCATTTGATTTCTTTAATGCCCTTTTGAGTATATCAACAAAATGTTCAGCCTGACCATTTCATCTTGGGTGGTATGGTGGCAAAATATTTGCAAAAATTTTGAAAGTCGCTTGAAGTAAATTACATACCATTATCAGATACTATAGTATCTGGAACTCCAAATCTCAAAAAGAATTAATGAAGAAAATTTACAGTTCCAGTAGAAGTAGGTCTTCTACACTTAAATATTTCAGACTATTTTGAAAAATTATCAATGACAAGCAAGTAATAGATATTCAAAGGTCCCATGTAATCAACATGCAACCTAGACCAAGTATTAGGCCAGGATTGATAATTTACAGCTGGTAATTTTGCTGCTAGAGCACAACCTCTGCATGACTTAACAAAATTTTGAATATCCTGATCCATCTTAGGCCAATATACTTAACTTCTGATAAGGGATTTCATTCATGAATGCCCAACATGAAACTGCTTTAGAAATCATTTTGGTAAGGAAGCAGGAATTACTACTATTTCAGTATATATCAATACTTAGATGGAAAAAGACTTATTATTTTCAGTAACACCTGGTTTAATTTTTCTTTTTTTTCCATCTCACTTTTCCCTTTTATATCATCCATCATTTTCAAAATGTAATCATCCAACTTGGATTGTATTTTAATTTTGTCCAAAAGTCTTATTGTGTTATACAAAACACTTTCTCTCATTTTTAGAAATTAAAGAAGCAATCACTGTCACCTCAAAAGGTTACTTAGATTCTGGGATTAATCTTGACGAACCATCTGCACGTCTCAATTTCTTTGATGGTAAATACTCCATCTTAAAATCATAGTTTAGTAAAATTGTTCCCTAACGTTGCAACCTGTTGGCAGTATGTATCAGAATATCTTTTTTAGAACTCAAAATAGTCAATAATGGTCAGTAATCTGTTTGTAGGATACATTTTCTACTGTGTATCATTTGGTGAAATTTTTTTACTGTAAATGTAATAGTGTTTCTTTTTCAATTTGATCATATTTTTTAGCCACTCAGCATTCTAGATGCATGGACAACTTCTTTTATTTTACTGTTATGGCAAATAACAGTTCCAATGTCATAATTGCTAGCATCTGGGACTGAGATAGCTATGTAACACCAGTGTTTTTCTCAGTCCACAGCAGTACTCCTGACATACAGACAAGAAAAATACACATTTATCAGACTGATTCCACACAGCACCATTTTTTTTTTTTTTTTTTTTTTAAAATTTATTTAAAGGTGGTCTCAATTTGTGCATGTTTGGCACTTAGAGATTGCAATAGCTTGCAAGCCCTAGAAATGATTGTAAAGTAGCAACGTTTGTCAGGGCAGGCATATTTTTAATATTATTCCAAGGAAAACAAGTAGTTAGTGTGGCAATGTGGTCAACCCACTTTGTGACTCCTGTTTCTATGAGCAGGCATTCTTCTCATAGTGAATGGAAGAGTCTATGTTCAACAATTTAGTGTAATGAAAGTTTGTTGTCTTTCAACCCAAAAGAATTATTAAATTCTATTACCATAAGAAACTGATTTAATGGTTGATTAACAATGTGGTGTCTATAAAAAAAAAAATTATATTCTGCCACTGAACTGAAAAGCTTTTTCCTGCCCCTTTTGAGTATTTATGTAACTTATAAATATTAAAATAACATCATAATGCTGGTATTTCTTTGTAATATTACAGATAAAGAATCCTTCAACTTGGTTGCTTTAAACATATTCTACTAGCAGGATTTCACTTCTATTTTGATAATATCTGTTCCCTTGTCAAATTAGCTTTGCACCTTTTTAATTAAAACTGTGTCAAATTAGCAACTTCTTAACCTTTATCACTCTGTATGTGACATCATTTGCTGTATCCTGCCACTGAAGGTGACTCTGAGCACTGCACAATAGTGTATTTGAATTTCATAGTTGTGTTGTCATATCCTGCAATGGCAACAGAAAACAAGTTTTAGTGAAATTAACAATAAGGATACTGCAATTGAGAGGCCTTAAAAATAACACAGTAGAAAGGGAAGTAATATTGGGAAGTGTGTGTGTGTGTGTGTGTATATATATATATATATATATATATAAATAAATATAAAAGTGAACATAGAAGTCAACACTTAGAGGCGACAGTCTGTTTCATGCTATATGCAATCGTCAGGCCACATATGCTGTTATTTTTCTCGGCTATTTATATATATACGGGTTAGTGGTGCATTGTGGATATTCTACTATGGCGGTTATTTTTTACGAAGTCGCTTTTGTTTATTTATTTGGGTCAAATTATATTGCTTGTTTTTTTTTTTTTTGTTTCTTATTTTATTTATTTATTTATTAACGTAGTAAAATTTGTTTATATCACGTATTTAACAGTTTTGTTTTGGTTTGAGAATTTGATTAAAGCTATTTGTTCAATTTTGGGGTTGGTTGTTGTAGTTCATTCTAACTATTATTTTTTTTTTGGGAACAGTTTTAATTTGGGATTGGTTTGAATTTAGGTCAATTTATTTGTATATTTTTTTTTTTCGGTTTTCGGTTTTTAAGCAACATAGTATTTATTTATTTTATTTTATTTTTTTTTTTTTATTAGTGTATTTGTTTGTTTTTTTGTTTTTTTCGTTTTTCATTTTTTAGGTTACGTAGTAAAAATTTATTTTCATGCCTGCATTTTGAGATGAGCTCGATCTTTTATTTAATAATTTATTTTTGTCGGGGAAGGTAATGATAGCTATTTTTTCCTCCAAGCAAAGTTTGCAAGTTTTTGATTGGTTGTTGTAGGCTGATGACTTTTTCCTTATCTTCCAAGATATTTTTTGTGTGATGTGCGTTTTGTTTTTTATTTCCCAGATATACTTAGAAAGCATAGTACTGTTTGTATATTTACTGTTTGATATTAAATACGTGATATAAACAAATTTTTACTACGTTAATAAATAAATAAATAAAATAAGAAACAAAAAAATAAAAACGAGCAATATAATTTGACCCAAATAAATAAACAAAGCGACTTCCGGTAAAAAATAACCGCCATAGTAGAATACCCACAATGCACCACTAACCCGTATATATATAAATAGCCGAGAAAAATAACAGCATATGTGGCCTGACGATTGCATATAGCATGAAACAGACTGTCGCCTCTAAGTGTTGACTTCTATGTTCACTTTTTATATTTACACACGCTCTATCTCTGATATTGAGCACTTTATCCCATAAATATAGCACACCTTAAGACTATATTTCTTTTATATATATATATAAATATATATATATATATATATATATATATATATAAAATATATATATATGTAGAGAGAGAAAAAAGAAAGAGTCCAAATATAGATCGGAATCCGAGATGATGATAAAATAAAGAATAAATTGGGAATGTATATCAATCTAACTAACATGTTTCTTATTTGTTCTTTATCTTACATAGTTTCATGAAAATCTCATATAATTTTACTGTTTGATAGTACTGACTGATATAAACACGAATAAATCTTAGCCTGGACCAAATCAGTACCAAGTGCTTCCAGTCAGGTTGACAATATTTAAAATGTTTTTTTTATTGTAAAATTGGTTATTACAGAATGTTTATAATATATATATATATATAATATATATATATATAGTTCTTTGGTGTGTTGTGCATGATATTATACATATTTCATGTTCCTAATATGAGAAGCTGTCTAAACATTTAGGAAACAAAAACTGCTTACTGAAAGAAAAGAAAAAACTTGATAGAAAATAAGGTTCATTCTTTCCTGTTGATGTGATTTTGGGGATTTGTGAAATGTCCACTGTCCAGTGAGGCATAGTTCAAATTTTTCATAGATAAGATAAATTTTTTTTTTTTTTTACATACATACAACTAATATTGTAATATTTTTTAATTTCTTATATGCCTTGAACTCGTGCTCTTATATTTTGTTAAAATTTCTTATTCTTTTAGCTTCTTTTTCTTAACTGAAAACAACTTGTATTTTCTAGGACAAAAATTTGATCTCATGAGTCGCTGTTGTCTTGCTGCTGCTAGCTTGCCACTGGCCATGAAGGTGTCATCTTTGATTGAAGATCCAGGGTTTGGGAGAGACTAGATAAACAATATGAGGGTAAGATAGGTTACAAGACAAGTATTGTTTTCTGTCTATATTTCTGAGATGAGCTATTTTAACTATTTACACAATTTACATTGTTTGATCTCTTGTCCTCATCTTTATTGTCATATTCTCAACATTTTGGCTGTTGTATGCTCCAGTCGTCTTCATGTGATGTACATTGGAATTTCAAACTGAACCCTTTATTTTATCCCCAAAGACACATGGCCCAGTGAATAAAAGCATTGGTTGAAGTAATCCAAAAAGTGACTTGACCCAAAGAGTTGCGAGTTCAATACCTGGCTATAGCAGAGATGAACAAAAACTTGGAGAGTTGACTTACTAAAGAGAAATAACAGAAACTGGGATATCCATTAATGGCATGGCATGTGGAACTAGAAAAATCTACCCCAGTGGACTAAATAAAGGGTTCAGTTTGAAATTTCTGGGGTGTACAAAATGTCATGAATATAACAATAAAGATGAGGACAATAATCCAAACAATGTAAAAAGTATTGTTTTCTTTCTTTTTTTTTTCCTCTTTATCAAAGAGAAAACTTTTCTATTTTATTTTATCCTAATTCTTAGCAAGTTATCATAGAAATAAGTAGATTTTCAACAGATTACAACTGAAAGTAATCATTGTCTTTTGTCACAAATTATCAAACATTTCCATCGCTATGTGTATTTACTATTTTTAGAGTGTAGAAGTCCGTCTGCCTGTCCGTCCATCTATTTTCTTGTCATTGTAGAATTGAGTTACGCCATGTTGTTACATTGTTACATCTCTACTATGGATTATTTACAGCATGTTTGTTAGCATCTAAATAAAAAAAAACAATCTGTGTAGATCTTTGGAAATTATTAATTCACAATTTTTCTCTTATGGTGAACATTACCACAAGAATGAATGCTCCACTTACAGATAAATTTAAAAGAATATCTCTACAAAATAGACATATTTATCTTTTAATAATTACAAACAACTACATCACTCATAAACCCGTTAGGTTCCTTTTAAAACCAGTTCATGGTACAAAATAATGAAATAACAATATTATTAATTTTATTATTAATTACACATTTTTATTTGTACTTAAAGACCATAAAAGAAGGTTTATTGTTTCACTGGGCTTCATAATAGTTTGCATGAAAATTTGGAGATATAACTTATAGCAGGTGTAGTTTTTTTTTTTTTTTTTTTTTCTTCAAAATAAGAATGTTTTATATTATTAATTAAGAAGTTTAAAAAAAAAAAAAATTTCCGGACTGAAAACGAATGAAAAGCACCAAAACGCCTTAATGCAAATATATCCTGATTTAAAGTATGAAAATAAATTATTTTATGATATCAATAGATATATCTTTTACTTCTTTACATTAAAAATGTACTTTGAATACAAAATTAATAATTAATACTAAAAATGCTTAAAAGAAGGTTTATTGTTCCACTTGGCTTCATAGTTAATACATTGCATGAAAATTTGAGGTAATAGTTTAAAACAGATGTAGTCTTTTTCAAAATAATATATTTTTATTATACATACATCTTTCTTCCTCACATTTATTTCAAAATATGTAACGGCAGCAAATCATGCATCTATTTATTTACCATCATCATGTAACACATATAGCCTCTTCACCTTTCAAGTAATTGTTTATAAAACAAGTTCTAATATAGTGTAGTGAATGGTATAAATATATGTTGTATTATGCATATTTAAATTTATTTAATGTTGTTGTTAATAATGTATTATAAATGTTTATTATTTTTCACATACTTAATACTTTATTTTTTCACATACTTAATAGTTGGAATATAATATATAAGTGTTTGTTTATATATGCAGATTGATATAAGAATGTCTATCAAAAACAAATACTGAATTTCATATTAAAAATGATGTAAAAACAGAAAAAAAATGGGCCTAGCACAAGAACCCCATGTCTGGTTTTAATGAAATTTGGCACTGCACTCAGCAGGGGTTCAAGATACAATATGCCCCTAAATTGGTTGGGTTATTATGTATCGTTTAAGCTGTATCTCGGGAATGCACATACATACATACATACATACATACATACAAGATTAGAGCTTTAGTATTATGTAGATATTTAAAGTTAACTTTGTCAGACTTTTAAAAGAAAATAATTTTTCTTTATTAATGCATCAATGCTATTGGCTTTAAGAAGTGACATTGTTATGCTTGTTTTCAACAAGTATTACATTTAAGCTGTTGTATTTTTTTATATATGATCTAATGACATTTTCAATTAATTCTTTTACATTCCAATTTTCTTTTAAAGATATCTTTACATTCTAATTTCCTGTTGAGGAAATATGGTTCATCATTGAAGATCTCTCAACTTTGAAAATTTTAGTCTAGTCTTTCCTTTTTGTAACAGCGGAAGTTTAATGTACGACAATAGAATTCATTGATTTTCTGTTTTTCAGTGTTTTAAACTTTTAGTCACATGTTTTTGAAATGTGTGTGAAGAAAAGAAAAAAACAATGATGAAGAAGTTTTTAGATTCATCACATGCTTTTTAAAACAATCATTTTGTTATATTCAACATATGGCAATAATAAAGCATTTAAATTTGTTTAGAAAATTAAAATGTATATAAAAAGTACATTTGCTTATAATGTCATTTATTTATCACCCATGTATATTATTATCTTTTGTTAGTGAAATGTATTCATCTATGTCAATGCAAGCCTGTTTTATTATTGAAAGGCTTAATCTCTTGTAGCCAAGGTCAAAAGATTCAACATCCCAACCAAAGGAAATACATTGTTGTCCCCTGCACTGTGTAAAAGAAATGATAAAAAGAAAGTGACAGAGATAATAAAAATAAATCAGGGGGAAAAAAAAAACAACTAATCCTTACTAGGTGCCTACACTCATTAACTTGATTTACTAAGCTAACCTTAGTAAATCCATATTTGACACCAAACACTGCTTGATAGAATGACTTCAGGTGTAAAATGAAGAGACAAAAAGGTATGAGGGGGAAAGGGATCATTATTGCAGATTCTTTACAAGTCCTGTAACCCATTAGGATCACATATACTGCCACTGCAGTAGCAATGGTGTTTCCTGGGCAAGCTAGCCAGACACAGCCCAACCCTCTCCAGTTTTCCTTCTCTTAGACTGTTTGCCACCCATGGCTATAGGACCCAGCCTGTCCTGCTATTTACCCATAGCTGAGAAGGGAGGGAGATGGATTCATACTTTTCCCAAGGTTATTAGCACATAAGTGAATGGAATGAACTTGGATTGAATTCAAACTCAGTTCTCACATTCTTCAACTCAAGCCACTATCTATATGTGCTAGTACACTGAAATGGAATTGGATATTGTGATATTTAGAGTAAGATGTAAAAACAACAATTGTAGTGTAATTCTAGTTACTTCAGTAAAATGTTTTTGCATTTACAATTTGCCAAGACAAAATAGGAACTTTAACCATTGGTCCTTTTCCTAATTCAGTAGATCCAAATGTAGAAAACTAAATTGATACGGTCTTAATTATTGTTATTTAGTAAACTTAGTTGAGAAAATGGGTAACGGTAAGGTGGTGAGTCTCATTATTTTTCAGTATAATCTTAAGTGCAGTAACTAGTGCCAAGTGGATACACTTAATTAATACAACATAATCTCCCAGAACATTTTTCTTATAAAATTTAAAAGTTGGTTGGGCCTGTTAGATGACTAACCTATTTCCTACTGACACAACTAATAAGTGTTTGAGTTCAGGTAAAAGTCAGGATTTTATATGCTGCTTTTTTAGGCATACTGTCCCTTCCTACATAGAAGATTGGCACAATACAATTTTCTTCATTTGTTGTAAATTTTAAAATAGCTCAGTTTTCAAGATACGTGAATCCTGATTGGGTATGCAATTTAGTGACACTCTAAGACTGATAAAATGTTTAGCCAAAAGTTGTCTTACATTCAGAGACCATATTGTTTTCTTGGCATTTGTAAATGTAGTAATTTACATACTTAATTTATTATTAATGTCATTTAAATACTGCCAATAATGGTCTATTTTTCCTTATTTGTAAAATTGCAAAAAAGTCCAGTTTCTTGAATAAAAGTTAAATTTTACAAAATGTTATAGTTTTTGATTGTAGTGTTTTTATTATGCATAATGTCAAATTTAATTTTATCAATTTGCTACAGATGTGAAAATATATGAAACTATTTCTAAGAGGAAAAGTTAGTTGATGTCTGCAATAATTTGCATTGAGCTGCTTTTATTTCTTTTCAGATTACAAAATGATGTAAAGAAAATAATGAAAGTTTTGAAAGCTGGTTTGGGTTAGTAAAATATTTGATGTGACAAGTTTTAGTGTCGTATAAATTATGACATAAATTAAATTTTCAACATGAAGAAATTTCACTGGAGACAAAAATTACAAATGAAAAATGAATTAAAATTAATGTATATGATACAAATTTAAATTTACTTTATTTCAAATTTTATCTGTTTTAAGCTTCAATTTTAGACAACTGGAAGAAAAATATTTTCAAGAATAATATAACATTTTTCTCTAAGAAAAAAGAAACCATGTTCAATGGCTACTCAACAATTAAAATCAATCAACAGAACAAAGTATTTTATTGCAAATATTCTTATTTGATATTTATATGGAAAAAATAACCACCATTGAAAAATGATTTTTCAATTTTGTTTCTGAATATTCTTAAAATATTTATAACTTGTTTATTTTGTCATCTCTTGAAATGCTGCAAATAGATGATACTTTCATTAAAAATAATTAAAGAACATTACAAATTAACTTATTTTTCAAGAATCATTTTACATTAAAAAGGCTGCATGTTTTTTTTTATCCTTCAAATTACATTTGTCCATGTATTTATTTTAATTTAAATCAGGCTTCAACTTAACCTTTATCACTCTGTATGTGACTTCATTTGCTATACAAAAAGTTTATCCTGCCACTGAAGGTGACTCTGAGCCCTGAACAATAGTGTGTATGAATTTTATAGTTGTGTTGTCATATCCTGCTATGGCAACAGAAAACAAGTTTTAGTGAAATTAACAATAAGGATACTGCAATTGAGTGGCATTGAAAAATAATGCAGTGAAAAGTGAAATAATATTAATAATGCAGAGTGTCAAAGGTTAACAAGTGAGAAATAAAGAAAGGATAATATAAGAACTAAACTTTCCAATCAGTTTTTGTGACTTCTTTTTGTTTACTGGAAATAAATTGAATATTTTACCTCTAACATTAGGGTGTATGATTTTAAACTCATTCTCCAGGTGAATGTCACTCATTAAGTCATCTTAATTTGGGCTAGATATGAAAATATATTCTCAATAGAATATAATTTACTTGATATCACTTTTATGAAGGACATATATGAGTACAGGTCTACCCCAACTTTATCTGAAGTGGCATCAAGTGTGGAAGTATTAATTACCATTAATTTGTAAGTGAAAATCTTTTGAGTGTTCCCACATCCAACAAATAACCTTTTTCTAGATCTGCCTGTCTCAGTTTCAAAAGTCAAATTTCATCATCTGATGTGGCAAGTCTGAAATATAACAGAGTCTGCTTGACTTCATATATTTTATAGTGTTCTTTGTAGGTTGTAAGAACATTGTTCAAATGTAAATTTCTATTAATTTCAAAATTAAAATCATACTTTGCAATCATTACAGCACTTCTAATTGTAGTGAAAATACAGACGCATGGGACTGAGGGGTTAAAATGAACAGTTGATTTACCCAAACCAAGAAGATTAATGAAAGAGGATAATGATGAGGTATCACTCAGTAATTTTTAACAAAATAAAGAAATTATTTACAAATTTACATGTGCCTGAATTAGTGTCAGTAGATCATGTTAGGAAATAAATCAGAAATTTTTAAAGTCTGTTGTTTTAACAAATTATCATGAAGAGAAAATCTTCATACAATAGATTAAATTATCTGACACAAAATAACATTAAAATATGTTTAAACAAAACAGTCCGTTGTTCACAGAAGGAATATTTGGTTTGCATACCTTCAAAAGCAAAGAAAGAAAGATAGTTTGAAATACTTACCTTTCTTGGATTGTTGAAATAAAGTTCTTTGAAGTGTCACGTGCTTGGTTAAGGCTGATAATATAATTGACGTTTAATTTGACACTAGAGGAAACTTCAAGCAAGACGTGAAAAGAAATGAAACCTTTCATGTGACTTCAGGCACTCTTCCCTTGTTAATTAATAGGCTTGCTAATTTTTTTTAATAGGGTCAACAGCTGATCTCTGTGAAGACAAGGTTTTCATTGGTCCAAAGAAAACTTCACATAGGCTCATGTATTTGTTTCCATCTTTTTCCCCAGCTCACCCAAATTTGAAGCTAAGGAAAAAGACAAATCCATGAGCTTATGTGAAATATTTTGTGGGGTTTGGGAATGCTCTGAAATGTTTCCTATAAAAATTGCTTTTATGCATTATATCATTTTGGCTTACAGCATGCTTCACAAGAACAAACATCTTTTGGCAAAATGGAGTGAACAGGTATTTGATGATAAAATGAATCTTTTAAATGATTTTAAAATGAAAAGAAAAACTTCATTTTATCTTGGATCTCTTTAATTTTTAATGATTCAAGAAAGATAAATGACATCAGGTAATAAAAAGCTTCAGTGAGTGCAGTCAAGCATGACAAGCAGCAGCACTCATAATCAGGCAGGTTAGGTTTAAGACTCCAAATTCTCCACAAAGAATTATCCCAAGAGACAATAGCCTAGTGAATTAAAGTGTTGTTTGTGAGTTCGAACTCTAGGCTGGGCAGTGTGTATGGAAACAGTTCGAGCAATTACTGATCAGTACTAAATAGAGAACTGGACATGAGCAGTGGAACAAGAACAATCTCCCCCTGTAGATTAAATAAGGGTTTGGTTCAAAATTCCTGGTCTACATTGCTTACTTCCATTTAATACAAAGCTGTGATCTAAATACTAAGTTGGACACTAGTTTTAGTATGGAATAATGGCTTTGTTTAAATAAATAAGCAATTATGAAAGCCAACAGTAAAACATTCACTTATTTATAAAGATCACAAAAGACCAAATTGGCATTGAATAATAAGTTATTTTTTAAAAATCTGCTTTTTAAAGTTGAATATGTAAATTAGTTATTTCCATTGAACAGCTAAGTTGTGCAAGATATAAGACATCTGCTGGTTGCTATAAATGATAACACCACATTTATTCATGCTATAAATGATAACACCACATTTATTTATGCAATATTTTTACACACATAGACAACCAAATTTACAATTAATGTTCAGTGTTTCAAGCAGATACATTAACCTAATATATTTGATCTATCAATAATTTTATTGAAAATGTACAAAGAATTCATATTGTCTTGACAAATTAATTTCATAAAGATGAGTCTTTTATTAATGTTTACTTTTTATATCATAAATATTTTTTAGGTTTCGGTTTATTTTTCAGTTTTTCATTATAGAATTTCATTTTTTCCATCAACGCCATAGATTTACATGAAGATGTGTCAAACTGTGATAATAACATTACAAGGGTATTTGGTGTAAATGCAGCATTTTGGAGAAAGTAAATATTATTTTGGATGTGCAGGTAATGTAGTGATACATAAAGTGAAAGTGGCAGGCCAAGTTCAAATTCCACTTGAGGTTTTTCTTTTTTAATTATTTCACCCCAAGCAAGGCAATAAAGACACTAAGGTGCAAGGGGGCTATTGAATCAGATAATATAACAAAAGAAAGCATTATTAAGGAGGAAGAACAATAAAAGAACAGGAAAACAGAAAACAGAAGATAATGATTGACCTTGCTTTTAAAATTTGAAGATCAAAGTTGACTGGAAAGCAAGAAGCTAGGAGGGACTCCTACAAGTGAAAAATATGAGAACTTACCGTTAAATCTAGCCTTTCAACTGTAAAATGATGAGACCTTGCTGCCAATCTAGTACTGCACTTAAATTCATAAAGTCTAAATACTAAAGAGGAAAGATGTTCATCAGAAGAATTACCATGAAAATATTTATAGAAAAGACAGAGGGAAGCTACATTATGATAGTGGAAACTGAGATGCCAGGTCAGGGCCAATAACATTGCAGATTCCCCTTTGTATTTTATTGAGAATCTCTAAATAGATAGTAGAAGATCCAGACCAAATGTGGCAGCAATATTCACTGCATAGATAAATGTTATACTTCATTGTGTTCACTTTCACACAAATACCCTTATCATAGCTAGGGATTATTAGCAGGTCAAAGTAGGCCTTGATTGGCAATTAGTCTAGAAGTTGGAATGGGATTGGTAACACCACCCTATAAAAACCTGCAAAACCAAAACAGTAACACTTAACATGATTTGGTTGTGACCTTATAATCTACAGAGGTTTCTAATGCCAGTAAGAAAGGAGGAAATATTATTGGATCACTTTTCAGGTTATATGATAGCCAATGTAAGGTGGAGTGATTGATGGCTATGTCTCAAATTTTTCTTTTGGGGTCTGTTTTGGGCTGAGGTAGTTTTGTATTTCCTATTGGTGCCAGTGGTCATTCAAGCACAGGTGAGATTTATTTTGTATGCTGATTTTAAAGGCATATCCCATCCAATATACACACACTTGAAGGATTGATGCAGTCTTCAATTTTCCTTTGTACTCTACTCAAACAAAGCTTAGTTTTTGTTTTAGAAATTAAAACTATTTAAAAACAAATCACAAAATTACCTTAAGTTGCAAAATAATGACCAATATTTCCAATCCATCACCTGTTTTGGTCACATACCCAAATTTATTATTTTATACTGTATTTTTTTAAAATCCTTTCACCCTAAGCAAAACTTATCTCAGTCTCTAAGATGCAAGGGGTTACTGAGTGAAAGAATCTGAGAAAAAAATTATTAAAGAGAGAGAATAATAAAAGAACAGAAATTAAGAAGACAGGTGATGGTGATTGACATCGCATTTAAATTTTTGACATTGACTGGAATGCAAGAAGCTAGAAAGAGTTCCACAAGCAAGAAGTGCAAGAGAAGAAACTGTTAACATAGAACTTACTGGTACATCTAGCAATTTCAGTTGTGAAACAAAGAGACCTAGCTGCCAATCTAGCAGTGTTTAAATTCATAAAGCAGAGGCATCAAAGAGGATATATATAAAATATTCAGAAAATTACTATAAGTGGGTCATATTTCATTTGATATGAACTTTTGGTTAGCTTTATATTAGTCTTTGTATATTTTGTTATTGTTATTATCAACAACCTGTTATGATGTTCATGAATACTCAAACATAATCCAGCATGTAGGTGAGGAAGATACATATTGAATAGCTTATGTAGCTGCTGGAAGATGAAAAAGCTTGATCATCTTGACAGTTCATATATGTTTGTCTGGGAGACAGATAAGATTTTTGCTGATATGGAATCTTGTTTTATATCACTTGGTAGGATACTGAGACCTGCTTAACATAAACTTATTTTTCAACCAGTCAATTTATATATATATATATATATATATATATATATATATATATGCACTGAGTTCTTGTACAAATTAAAAATGCATTTAGATACACTTTATATATGCATGTAAAATGTAATAACACTTTGGGATTGAAAATTAGTAACCCCCAATTGCCTTTGTGACCATTGTTCCTTGAGATGAAGATGCAAAAAAAAAATGAAGCAATCTAAAGGGAAACTGTCACATGAACAAAAAACAATGCCTCAGAAGATAACTCACAATTTCTTCTATGTCAACTGAGAGAAAGAAACGGCTTGAATTTAAAACACTCGGCAGATTTATTGAATGCATAGTTGTGAATTTGTCTCTCCCTGTCTTCTGGAGCATTTTTCTCTCAAACCTTTCACCAATCTTCTCTGTGGTCTTCAAACCATATCTATGGCTCTTCTCTACTTCCTGGGCTTGAATTCTAAGAATAGATAGATGTTTTGTCCTGTCATGTAAAATTAGCATCCACTTGAGGCTTATCAGCTATTTCAAATTCTGACCCCATCTAGAATTCAGAATTAGAGATTCCAATCCAGAAGCTACTCACATTAGTTTCACTTGAAGTAATTAAAACATTTTGTTCATTTGATTTATACTTATGTTCAACTAACTTGCTATTGTGTTATATGATACTAGTTATGGTAATATGTTTAATAACCTGTAGGCTTCACACACAAGAACCAACACTTTTCCTCGATTTTATAAATTTAAAAATTAGTTTCATTGAATCCATTTCCATCCAGATGTAGTACAGAATCAGACTACATGACAAAGAGAAAGAATAATGGACCAATCAAGTCATTCTATTTTGTTGTTCAAAAATTTCAAGCCTGGAGCATCTAAAAATCAAATATAAGTGAAGTTGGCAACCCAAAACTCAGTACACACACTCACTTCAGAAGGTTTCCACTTTGGCTATCAGCAACTTCAAAGGAACTGTCTTCAATTGTCTACTCATTTTCACCAGTAAGCTTACACCCACTACTAGTTAATGCCTGGATGGGTAACCACTTGGTAATACCAGTTGCTGTAAGCTTGTATGTACATGTGGTGTATTGGATAATGGCTTGGAATTGAAAATCAGCAAGCCGAGTTCAAATTCTAGTTGGATTTGTTATATTCACTTACATGCAAATACCCTCGGGAAAGGCATGAAACCATCTTTTCTCCCACTTAATTAGTATGATTTCTTTCAGTAAATCATTATCTCCAAAACATTCTTACAAATTCAAAAATGTTTTATGGATTTAAATAACCTGCAAAAGTTTGATAAGCCATAAAAAAATCGATCACTTAATCAAAATCTTTTCTTTATCAACCATCTTTAAATTACATCTACTTACTTTACTTTACTTTAGTTGTTTTGTTTAAACTATAGGTAGAAAGTTATCTTTATTATTATACTATTAACCCATATATGCACCGAATTCATTTATTCTGAAATAATTAAAATTTTCTACATTTTGTTAGGGGACCAGCAGGGATGTAGTGATAGAAAATAAAAAAAACTCACGTTCACTATTTTAAGAAAAAAGAAAAATTGTTCTCAATTCCCTGACCTGAAAGTTGGCAAACCATTTTGGTTTGCCATAAAGAAATAAAAACAAAAACATAAGAAAAAAAATAAATAAAAGAGGCCAAAAGGTCATTATTCCTAAATGTAGGTTAAGAAAAAGGGGATTGTCAAATGAATCACACCTGTGAACCAATCAAGAAGCAAGATTCTTAAATGAATTCCTTTGTCTCGAAAAAAGTGTAAAAAACAGAGAGAGACAACCAGGCAAAGGAACCAGATAGTTGATGAATTAATTTTGTCTGTTCTCCCATTGCCCTACATTATCAGACACCTAAAAATGCCACTCAAAAGGATTTCTACTATCAATGATATATAACATACATATTTGGAGTTTTAAAAAAAAAGGTATAATTCTTTGGGTTATTTTGTTCAAACTCCAAATACTTTTTGAATTCTTGTTCCTGAAATAAAAGTTACAGAGGGAAGAAGGAGGCAGAGACACTGGAAAATGAATTTAGGAACTTTATTACAGTAACAATGGTCTGTTGAAGGAAAATGCCTTCCCGAGCAAAAAACACGTTTACTTATTGAAAGTTCAGGGGAAAAGAGAACAATTCTTCTCGTTTGTCTTTGGCACCAAGAAGCCCCACTTTTCTTATGCATGCATCATTTGTTCTTCCTGTCAGGGCATCCTGGGAGATTCTTCTTTTTATTTTTTGTATTTCTTTTATCTTATTGTGTTTTTTTTTTTTTATTTTATCAATATACAATCCCCACACATACACATTTACAAGGACTCTCTTCTCTTTATTATATGCTAAAGGACTTAGACATCTATACAAGAACTTTCTGATATGAAATTATGAACTCTTTAAATATTGTATATTTTATTTAAGAGATATAAAATTTTATCAGTACATACAAAATAAATCTTTGTACTAATTGTTGTGACCTTATCAACAAAGCTGACATACTTCTGGTCATCCTCACACAAATCCTGACATGTGCACACACACACACACACACACACACACATACATACACACCAACAGGCACCAAAAATCTTGAAATAAAAAGTTTGTTGTTATCCAATCATCAGAGTGTCGACTTGTGTTTCTTTATTCCCGCTTGACGAACTCACAATTACCCTTTATAAAGCTGGTTTATAAAAGGCTTAACTATAAACCTAATTTGCATTTATTTTTAATAGGCCAAAAATTGATATATATTGAGATTACGTAAGTTATCTGAAGATAACCACCTGTAAACACCCACATAAATCCAAGGGAACTTATGGTTAATCTAAAGGAACCTCCATATATTTAGGTTTCCCTTTCAAACATAATTTAATTTTTAGAAAATATAAATTACCTTTCCCAACATATGCCTGAATAAAGAATTTTCTTAAATGAAATTAAATTGAGAATAGTACAATCAATATTCTCTAAACTATTAAATTGTATCACAAATTCATTGTAGTGTAATATTTCTAACCATAAGAATGTCTAATTTAATGTAATAGTTAACATGCTTATCTCACAAATCATTAACTCTGAGTTAAGTACCCCCATTGAATCCAAAATTAATGGGGAGGCTCATTTAGATAAACACTGTGACCTCTAACAGAATTTGGTAGAAGAATTTCAACACAATAATTTCAAAAAATTAAATAAATTCAACACATAAAGGGATTAACAATATATAAGAATGATAATTTTATCAATGGTGAAAACAAACATTTAAAATACAAAACCAACATTGAATTGGTGTAAATTAAAATCTCTTAAAACAGGAAAAGTTTTGAATTAAACGTTTTGTTAACTATCTGTATGTGTATACGTGAATAAAGAATTTGCAACAACTCATTCCAAATAATCATTAAGGAAACAAACACTATTACAAGAAATTTCTCCCATTGCATATAAAAGAACACTTAACTTTTTTGTTGTATTTTACAAAATGATCTTTTGGAACAACAAGTACTTTTGGTGTACCTCTCTGATATTTTGCTTGTATGGCTATAAAGTCAACCCACATCTGAAAAAGAGAATTTTTTTATTTTAAGGTAAAATTTTCTTTAGATATCAGTTTATTAATCCTTAAATGAACCAATTTTCTTTGAATAATAAGAAAAAAGATTTGGATGACATTAAAATACTGTGTCTTCAGTTCCTCTTGTAAAAGGAATAAATGCATGGAAGGTCTTTCTAAAAAAATTAAAAGCACATGAAAATGGTCAAAGCCATCAACACTACTTGCTTCATTGGTAAGATCATCATTTTGAGCTGAAAAGAAAAGTGGTTAGAGATATAAAAGATATAGTTACTTTGTAAGCTGAAGGGTTTAATTGACATGACTTTTTTCTGAAAGAAATAGCTTTTCATGCAAGAAATTTAAATTTCAGTTTTCAGTCAAATAGTAATTTTTTTGGATTAATAGCTTTGCTTGTGAAATATGAATGTCCAGAAGAAACCCTTGAAGTGTATAAAATAGAGGCTTGCTGCCATATATGGGCAGAAGCTGCTCAGTCATCACTTTCAATTGTTGAGAGAGTTCAAAAGCATCTATTTGTCCTTGTTTTCCACCCTACAACCCTTTTTCAACATGAAACATTGCATGTCTTTGGCTGATTTATTGCTATTTCCATGGAAAATGTGCAAACTATATTCCAGTTCTCACCTTTACAGCTAAGAGCCACCATGCCATGCACATTGTAGTGAATCACCCTAATTCCATTTGTATTCCATTGGTGAGATGTAAGTGCCACTTGGGCAGCTTCTTCTTATAAACCACTGTTTTGTGGAGCTGATTCCCAAGGGAATGCTTCACTGATCACTATAATCTTAACTTGTTCTAGGGTCAAACATTATTTTCCCTACATATCCCTATAGGATGTGCCTCTTACTCTGGAACACTCTACCTCGAGTGAAAAAAAGAAACTGGTAAAATGAATAGTCATTATTTAAGTAAAGATAGAATGAGTTTATCAGTCTTATCTCGAAAATGAATTTGTCAAGTTTCTGATTTAAAATGTACAAAATGCTATTTAGTAATATTCACCGAAATCTTGACATATCCTACTTTTTTAAAAAATGTCTGCAATTTTCAGATACATTCATTGTAAGTTTGGTGAAGGTGTAAGAATATGTGAATCTTTTTTTGGTTTTCACACTGCAGATTGCATAACAAGAAAGAAATTGAATTTTTTTATAACTATTAATAAAAAATGTTTTTTAATCATTTCACCCCAAGCAAGGCAATAAAGCCACTAAGACACAAGGGAGTGAGAGAATATGAGTAAAAAACAAATATTATTAAGGAGAGAGAACAATGAAATAACAGAAATTAAGAAGACAGAAGATAATGATTGAAATTGCATTTAAATTCTTGAAGATCAAAGTTGATTTGAATGAAAGAAGCCAGAAGAGAGTTTCATAAGTGAGAAGTGCAAGAAAAGAAACTGTTAGCATAGAACTTATGGTTACATCTCACCATTTCAACTGTAAAATGATGAGATCTTGCCGCCAATCAAGTACTACACTTAAATTCATAAAGGCTAGATACTATAGAGGAAAGTTCTTCAGAACAATTACCATGAAAATATTTATAGAAAAGCCACAGAGAAGCTATGTTACTGCAGTGGAAAGTTTGATTTAGATTTATTTGACTGCCCTGGACAAACTTGTGACAATGGTGCCAATATGGCAGGCAAATAGAAAGAAGTTCATTCAAGATTACTTGAGAGAAATGAAAAGGTTTTATTTGTTTTACGTAAAGCACATGTTTTGAATCTTGGGTTGTCAGTTACTGCACAGTCATCAGTGGATTCTGTTACATGCAAGGGAAGGCTGAAAAATTCATAAGCTGACTATGAAGGCTTGTTGCTAGAGCGATGAAATATTGCATTAATTTCAACTCTTCTTATTAATAACTACATTGTTTCACTACTAGTTCCTTTTGAAATCTTCTTTGAACAGCCAGATGTCAGTTTACTTAGAAACAATGCAGTTATGAATAAGAAGAGTTGATATTCATGCATGAAAGATTTCACAGCTGCAGCATCGCTCATTCATAGCTAATGAACTTTTCAGTCCATCCTTATAATAAGATATTTCTAATAAAAATAAATATTATAATCTAAAATTTACCTGGTATATTTATCATATAAATATTATATTCTTAACATGTTACAAGCAGGGAAGGTGATGGCCTCAAATTTTGGAATGCAAAATGCATTGTGTTTATTGGCTATCTTCAAAAGGGCCACACCATCAATAGAGAGTGCTATGTCAATTCACTGAGACAGTTTATGAAAGGCTATCAAGACCAAACACCCAGGAAAACTGACAAAAGTGATCTTGTTACATCAGGACAATGCTCCAGCATACTAGTCTTTGCTTTCAATGGCTGCTGTGTGTGACTGCCTTTGAACTGGTTGATCATTCTCCCTATTCTCCTGATTTGACTATCATCTGTTCCCCAACAAGAAAAAACACTTGGCTGGGAACCAGTATCACAGTGATGAAGACATCATATCTGCTGTTGAGTTTTTGACCAAAAAGAATGAACATTCTTCTTTGAACAGTCAGATGTCAATTTACCTGGAAATAAACAATGCAGTTATTAACAAGAAGAGTTGAAATTAATGCCTGTAAAATTTCAAAGCTCTAGCATCACCCCTTCATAGTTTGCTTATGAACCTTTCAGCTCGTCCTTGTACTTTGGTCTCATTAATCACTTATGTACATTATTTTCTGTGTTGACCTTTTATGGGAAGATGCAGTTAAAGAATGTGCCTATTTCTGTGAAAGCACAATATGATACAAGATAGGAATCATGAATCAACACTGTGAAGAAACCACTGTATTATTACCTTAGAAACATAAGGAAATTTCTTATCAAATCTTTGGAAAATCTTTGCTACAGCAACTGAATTAACATCACTGCTGGATTGGATTTGTACTTGGAACTTTGTGATTATCATTTGGTACCATGTTCTGTTTCACATGAACAAAGTGAGTCAATTGTTTCAGCTTTTGTATAAATCTCAATAACCATGTCGACTTTCAAATGCTTAAAGAACATTTTTCCCAGGACTTCTTTATATCTTTTATTGACGAAGGCTTGTCCTCAATGAATTCATTCAAAATTAAGAATATCTTTTGAACATGACGAAGAGTGTGAATATGGTTGAACAGTCCAAATGGTTTCCTGAAAAAATGAGCATCGAAAGATTGAACCTTGAGATCAAAACATTGCTTCAATTCTGCAATGAGAATGGCAAATCAGGAACAGAAAAAGTTGAGCTAAAGAATACCTATGATTTTTTTTGATTCCTTTTTTCAGAAACACTTAGTCAAACTTGAGCCTTGAATTATGACTGTTGTTTACTATGTTGAGGTTTACATGCTGTTTACAGGTGGTTATCTTTGGATAATGTCCTTAATCCTAATATATAATAATTTTTGGCCTATTAGAAATGAATGCAAAGGAAAGAAGGAGCATAAACCCTCTTTTGTTTTTTTGCTTCAGTTTGTTGTCATGACAATAGAACACTATTTTCCTTGAGACTATTTAATGTCAACCCAAGCATGGGGTGTGCTTGCACAAACACAAACATACACTTTACTAATTCCATAAATGTCTTTTCTTTTGTTGAATTTTCTGTACATGTGTAAATATAATTTTATCTGTCTCTCTCTCTATATATAAAATCTTCTCATATTGAATTTGTTTCTTTTGAAAGTTGTCAACCTCTCTCCATCTCAATTCCTAATTCAACCACGTCCATCAAAAGTAGCACCACTACACTACAAAGGTCATCAATACATTTCCTGACATTGAAGGTTGTCAAGTCAAATTCATTTATCTCACTGGCCATAATGTAGAAAGTTTTAGGAGGATGATAAGGAAGAAAAGCATACACAGCAATATTTTACACTATTTACATTGTTGTCCTCATTATTGTAATATTCATGATGTTTCAGCCATTGTACTCTCCAAACTTCTTCAGGTGATATATGTTGAAATTTTTAACTGAACTCTTTATTTAGTTGACAGGGTAGATTGTTCTAATTCCACATGCCATGCCATTTTTGGATATCTCAGTTCAGTTAATTCCCTTTAGTAATTCAACTCTCAAAGTTTTTGTTCACCTCTGCTGTGGCCAGGTATTGAACTCACAACTCTTTGGGTCAAGTTAATTTTTTTGGATTACTCAATCAATGCTTTTATCCATTGGGCCATTGAGTGAATTTCTCCAATTTATAAACCTAATGTCTCAGTTTTCTGTTTTTACCAGAGTTCATATTATAATTTCTGTTATTGTTGTTTTTCTCTAGCACTCTGTATTAGTGGTTCCCATATTGTATTCATGTCTATGATTAGCCAGCTTTGGAGATTTTTGTGGCCTAGCATATGCACTGATTCCTTAAGTTTTTTTATTTTCCAGTGATGTTTTCTGTCTATTATTTCAACTTCATCCTACAGAGAGAAGTGATCTTCCTTTCTCTCCATATATTGTCAGCCATACCTGAGTTTTCTATTTCCCCTCATGTTATGGCTTTATGGTGTTCTTGCAAATCTTATCTTAAAGGGGCAACCTGTTTCTCCTTTATCTTTTTTGCCACAGCTGCATGTGATAGTTTACACACAGTACTTAATTATGTTCTCCTCTATGGGTGGTCTTACTTAAAAGAGGTGACTGTGTAGTGTTGAACCACTCCTGAAGTTTGTCCTGATGTTATATGGACCACAGATCTTTTCTGATAAGCCCTTCACATAGGGTAAGCAAACTTAGGCTGTTTTCTGAGTGTTGTTATCATCTTGTACACTTCTATCCCAGTTTGTGGCGGCTACTGTCATATACCTAGAGTAGTTGCTATGTTGTAGGGTACTGCTTATACTGACAATTTCTTGTTCATACGTCTCTGGGTCAACATTTATGATTTTGTTCAATGTTGTATTCAATGGACGATCCCTTTCTTTACACTGTATGGGTAGTGGGAGTCGAAGTTGAGGTATTGTTCTGTTCAAAATATTATTACATCCAGGAATGCTAGTTTGTTGTTGTTTTCTTTCTCCATTGTGAACTGTATTGGTGTTTTTGTGTTCACATAGCCTACTAGTAGCTGGACCTATTCCTAGTGAGGCCAGTGTATGAAGCTGTCATCTATATATCTCTGCCATGGTTTTAATGATATTGATTCTAATGCCATTTTCTCAAAGTATTCCATATATATGTTAGCCATTGCTGGTGATAATGGTGAGCCCATTTCTAAGCCTTCATCTTGTCAATATATGTCTTCTCCCATTCCAAAGTACAAACAATCATGTGTAGAACTTGTGTACAAAAAGTCAGCATCTTCATCAGGTTATCTATGGTATACTGGTATATTCTCCAAGAGATGAGTCCTAGGCCAGTCTGTCCCTGACTACTGATAGTACCTCCTCCATGGGTCCCTGGATGAACAAACTCACTATGTCCAGGCTCACCATTTGGTTGGATTGGATGGAAGCATTTTTTAAAAGTGGATAAAGTTTCAGACATATGATAGTGACTTTCCTATGGGTCAACAATATCCACAAGGAAGCACCTCAGGGGGTGGCACACAGAGCTTATGCTGCTAAATAAACTAAATAAAGAGTTTGGTTTGAAATTCCATTTGTATATCACCTGAAGAAGGTTGCAGTGTACAATGGCCAAAATGTTGTGAATATGGCAATAAAGATGAGGACAACAGTCCAAACGATGTAAATAGTTACAAAACCTCATCTCAGAAATATAGACTGATAGTAATATTTTAGTTTTTATTTTGCTCCACTGGTAATGTTTTTTATTTTACCCAACTTAGAAATAATTCATGATATTATTTCTGATATAATATTATACTAGTGATGACTATTGTACATAATTAGGTTTCAATAACATTTGAATTTTATTGGAAATGTTCTTTATAAAAATTTAGTGAGGGTGCCGGCACTAATTAATTGAAATGGTTAAAAACTTCAAACTTATGAAATGTTTGGGTAACTGAAATTAATTGGTAAGGGGGATCAGTGAAAACAAAATAAAAGTGAAAAGCAAGTTATCGCCCCTTTGTGCTAAAGTCCAAACACGTGATAATCATGATAAGAGTACGATATTTATAACGGGATGTTATGTAGTATATAAAAATTGCCGGATTTTCATTATCAAGTCTTGAAATAATTGCAACATGTTTAATGCTACAAGATTTTGTTGTATTCTGGCGGCATTGCTAATTTTATATTCTCTCGTCGTATGTGAAGCTTTTATTCCTCGAATGATTCATGGTCGACCGAAAGGTGGTATGGTGAGGGGTCCCATAAAGAAAAATGTTTTTAACAATCATACTTCAGAAGATTTATGGTTTATTCAAAAACTCGACCATTTCACACCTTCCGATACACGTACTTGGAAACAGGTGATATTTTTATTTATTTATTTTTTATCATTTTTACTTCATAAAAATCGAAAAACTTGCAGCTGGAAGGAAAAAAAAATAGTAAAATTAAAAACAAATTTATAACTTTTTCTAAACTTCCAAATTTTGGTTGCTAAATTTTCGATAACTTTTTTAAATTCTTATTTTAGCTTTTTTTTTTTTTTTTTTTAAGTAAAATTGCAATCTGCTGATTTGTATAATAGAACAAAAAATATTGACTATCAGGACCGATTCTGGCTATCGTTAATTTTTAATGAAAACATTTCAAATCCAAAGGAGTATTATTCGGAATACGAGTCTCATTCAAGAAACTATTGATGAAATAAGGGAGATAAATCAGTATTTTCGTATAAAAATCATTTGAAATGCTAAACTGAACTATATTTGGAGTGCATTATCGAGGAAAATGTTCCAAAAGTCAAAATAAGAATATTTTTCCTACAAGGTAGCAAATCTCATAGAAAACAGACGGGATTTTTTCCCACGGGTAATAATAAATAAAATAGGGGATACGAGTGAAATGCAAAGTTTTCGGATTTATCCAGCTCCCCAAAAATAAAATGTAACCAAACATCAGAATTTGAGTGAGAAGGACTTGGCAACATTTCAACAATAAGGTGTGTTTATTAGTGTTATTCAATTGTATCACAAAAAAGGTTACCTTTTTCAAATGCGATTTTATACAGTTACACGTACTTACTAACTTATCTCTCTCTCTCTCATATATATATATATATATATATATATATATAAGAAATCAAGGTATCGCTGATTAAACGTCCAAAACTATTTCCTCCGTCAAAATGCTGAATTACCTCCCTTAGATATCACTACTTATCTCTCACTAATCACACTTTTTTCCACTTCAAAAAAATAAATAAATATAATTCAACATTTTGTGATCAATATTACTTAGAATTTGTATTTTTTAAAACTAAAATAACTGAAATAAAGATCATAATTGTATTCTTTGGATTTTAGAAATCTTGCATCAGAAATAAAACTATTCTTTATTGAATTCCAAGTACATGTCATGCATGTGTTTTTATCACTTTTTGTTTTTGCCAAGTTTTCAATATACTCGCAAGACATCTTCATAACTTCATGTTTATTCCACATGACACAACTTTCACATGACAACTGATTTATGAATTTTCCTGTTGCAATTACAATATTTTCTTTCACATGAATCGTCAGCTAAGATTAAGCATGATATCATGACAGTGTTAAAAAAAAAACAAAAATCAAAATTGGATTTTTAACACAACTTTTAAAGCATTAATCAGTGAATTTTCTAATTTCTCTCATTTGTTTATTTATTCTTAGCCCATTTGGAATGTTTAAAATTCCAGTGAATTAAGAACTCACTGATTATTTTTTTTCATTACATTACTCACATTATTACTTCTGACTGGTACAAGGTTACAAATATTGAGCATCCAATGAAAATCAAACTCACTACACAATGGTAATGGTTTGATAGACTCACATGCTTGCCCTTAATACCCCATAAAAACATGTACATATTTTCTAAGTTTAGTCTGGCACAAGGCTATGAGTGATCACAACTAGTGAGAATCAGCCTCATAACAGGAGTAATAAAGACTAGTTTGAATTTGTGGTGGTTGTGAATATAAACTTTAAAAATCTATAAATTATGATTTGATACAACATGCAAATTATACAGATTCAAATTCTAGCAAACCCATTTATTAGAACATATTCTATTAATTAGTTTCAGACAAAATAAAAACCTCTCTTTAATGAAAATTATTAAGATACAATATCCCAACTGAGTGGATATCAACTTAAAAAAATATTTAATTAACTTATTTACAAAAAAGGAGAAAATTTACAGTGTTTAAAACTTGAAATTATTAAAGTTTCAGCTTTTAAGCATGTATAGTTATTAAGTTATTGGAAAATTTATACCCTTAAAGTAACACACTTTCAAAGTGAGCTGAGCATTTTTCAGTTAAGTATGTCTACTAGCTTTTCATGCAAGGCATAAATGAAAGGACAATGTATAAAGTAGTTGGAGTAAAAGTCTGAGTAGAAGTAGGAAAAGGAGTCAGTAAGAAATCTTCTAGTGTCTAGTTTGTTACTAGATTACAGTAAAAATGACATGAGAGTGTATGGTAGATCAAATTTTGAACTATGAAAGTTGGGGTTGTGTTATGGAGTGGTTTCATAGTGAAGGCTTGTATTTGTACTAAGTCGATCCTAAAATAGGTTCGACGTACAAAATGTTAGGAACTTGATATAATAGGTAATGACGCAGAGTAATCTAGTTGCAGTCGCTGATACTTTAGTATTTGACTAACAGTTGTCTGGCATCGACTGACTGACCCCCCACTGAGCGACTCCTCGTTACTCTTACTACTCCTACTTATTATAGGTGGGAGAGTCTATTAACTATAGAATAGGTGTGTTCCACTATAACAGGTTGCACATGATAAATAACAATACAAAATATTTTTTCCAAATCATTACCGTTTATTGAGGAGACAAATTTAAAGATTACATTTAGGTTCAAAACTGTAGCATTGGAATTTCATTCCAGTGATCAATGAAATCTTTATAGCACAGCCTTATAAAATTTACAATTTACTGAAGCTTTGCAAGTTTTATATAGACAAGATGCATGGCACAATCACATTATTACTAAATCATTGTGCCATCAAATATGACCTTCATTTACTTTAAAGGAAAATTATACTGGACAATTTAGCTATATTATGAAGTGCAGTAGTTTTAGTAATTTTCAGTAAACAATGCAAATTTAAAACATTTTCTCTTATAATTTGTGCCCATCAGTATTTTGATGTTATATACACGTTTATTTATTTTTTGTTTTTATTAACTATCTAACAAATCTTATTCATTGAGTAGCGTTTTTTTGTAATCTTTTGCATTGCATATTTTGCTTGGACTGATACATAATCAGAATTCTGGTTTGAATATATTTTCCATTGAATGTATCTAAATACAAAAATATCAACTTTATTTGGATTTCTTCTTGAAATAGTAAAATTTGAAGTCAGTTTCTAAGTAAAAACCTGCAGAAATTAAGTATTTAGATACATTTTTTTCAGGTAATATTTAAAACTCAAAAATTGGTGAAAGTTATGAATGTAATTTTTGATACCAGTGCTTATCACATCAAACTCCAGCTTTAACCTGTCGGAGTTAACTCCTCCTTCACTCCGTTAACCCTTTCACCAGGGGTCTCTCTTCCCTGGCTATAAATAGCCGCTGACTCTTCACCTCTATCTCTTTTTCCTTCAAGCCTGTGCACTGACACCTTGAGGTAAACTCTCTTATTCCTAGAGAATTTTCAGCTATCAACCTCGAAATGTAGTCGCTAACAAGGGATAGCGTGGAAACACGCTATGCACAATATTCACGCACGCACATACAGAATATTCACACACACTTTGTCCTTTGTACTGTTTCCATGTATTGTAACTTGTTATTAATATATATTTGTATATACATATATTATCGGTCTTGTTTTGTTTGCTTTCTTTACCTTCTTCTTTGGACTTAATCAAAGTCCAACCTTTTTATGTAGTTGGGCTCGGCGGGCAGGAGTATCTGAACCTTGCATTTCTTCTACTTGATTATTTCTCTTGTTGTTGTCTTTGTTACATTTGATATTGTAAAAATTGTAGAGGGTCAGTTTTTATTTCTATTTATAACCAATACAAATAGGCTGACCCACTATAAACCCTTAGTGCAATGTTGATTTTTCAAAAATCAAGTAAAAAATTGACCTGCCCTAATGAAAGAGTAGTTTTGATAAATATGACTCTATAACGAGGTGTTCTTTAGGGAAAAATAAGTTAGAAAGTGTTGTTTTTTTTTTTTTATAAACCAAAATGAAATCATGAAATTGAAAACTAGCAATGAAAAGATAAATGGCAAGTCCAGTGTGAACTTTAAAAACTATTGATTCTATTTTTTTTTCTCCCAACCTTTCATAAAATTCTTCTTACTCATGCTTTCTCTGCCCAAATTTCTTAAGTATAATAAAATCAAATAGAAACCTAAGGTCAAACGTCATTCTATTGAATTACAAAGTTTAAAACCTACAAAATCTGAAACTCATTGTGATAAAAATTAGTTTCATGTTAGCATTTAAGTTGAAGTTGGATTTTAAATTTTTGTTTCAGCAATGATTGTGCAATTTCATAAATATTAAAAATTCTTATCAATTTCCTGACATTCATAGCAATAATTAATTTATAGATTAAAAGAAATCAGTAATATTAAATGTCACTGCAAATAAAATTTTTTCAAAACTTTATTTTTATTTTTTTGTTTGTATGGTAGAGATGTACAATAGGCACTGTAGCTAGAAATTATATATTTTCAAAATTCTTCAAATCATGAATATAAAAAAAAAGGTAAATTTGATAAAATTTAATGGGGGGGGGCAGTTTGCTATGTAAATTCATTGCAAATTGATGTTCCTCTGGAAGCCAAAACAAAATATGTGACTTCTTAAAATGTAAAAACAAAACAAAAATAAAACAGTTTTTGAAATCATAATCTTTTTTTCAGATATTACAATTGAATAAATGCTCCAGATTATGATATTTTTAAAAAAATTATGTTTTTTTTTCCTCAGACATCAAACAATATGAACATATTTATTTTTGGCCTTCCATGGTGAGGGTAGGGGGAGGTCAATTTACAATGAATTGATATAGCAAACTGGACCCCCCCACCATTAACCTTTCTAAAATTTAATGCAATTTTTTTTTTATATTCATGACCTGAAGTGCTTAATCTATATTAATATGAAAGAAAATTTTAAAAAATGTTTATTTTTGGTTGCATTGCCTATTGTATAAAATTATGGGATATTCTAAAAGCAAACTTTTTTTTTAATGATTTTATATATATATATATATATATATATATATATATATATATATATTTGTGCACATGAATCAGGGATGCTGGTAATTTTTAATTGTTTTTATCTCATGAATTTCATTTAAATTCTTTTTCTTTCCATCTTTTTTCTTAGTAGATATCCCACAATATGTCAGGAATGGTGACATTGTTATAAGAGCCAGAGTGCAAATTTACTGTAGATGACCCAGCAATCAAGTCACTCTCTAGACATTTTTGTCATAGTCAATTGTTTTCTCCTTGTTCAGAGTAGCATTTTTTATTTCCAAATTGTGATCAGTCTTGTTATGGTGGGCAACCAACACATTTGATGTATTATTTTGTAAAATGTCACTTTTGTGTTCATATAATTTTTTATTTAGATTCCTTGAGGTTTCTCCTATGTATTTTTTGTGACAATTATTACAGGCAATTGAGTGAATTCCTCCTTCAAGTTTTAGCTTATTGTTTTGTTTAGTATTGACTAAGTCTTTTATTGTTTCAGAGGTAGTAGTAACAAATTTTATGTTGAGTTTAAATAGATTCTTTCCACTTGTAGATGTAAGAGTGTTAGTTGGTAGGACAATATATTTTTTCGATTCATTGGATTTGTTAGGGGGGGTGCCATTTTTCTATTTTGAAATATTTTATGAGCTGTTTGTTTCACATTGAATATAAAATAATTAAGGTACTTACAATTTCAGCCAAGAAGTACCCCCCCCCCCCAATTTCTGAAGTTTGGTTATTTGGCCTCATTTTAGGAAGTATAAGGTCAGGCAGGCCAGGTCCAAAACTTTTTGGCACTCACTTGTAGAAAGTAATGTAATGGTATGTGAACTGAAATACCTTCCTTGCACACCTTTGGGGAAGATACAGTAGAGATGAGATCCCCACTGCATTACAATAACAATCCAATCTTTCTTTCATACAAATGAATGTTCAAAAAAATAATAATGTATTAATTAATATATTCATCTTACGATAAGTTAAGGATTGTTAATAATAATTTACAAATAAAAGAGAAACATTTTCTCCTATGTTCCACATTTAATTTTATCCAATCAGTTATTATTAGCATTTCTAAATCGTTTGCCATTTGTGGCCTCATTTCTATTAATGTTTATTGAGGCCTAATTTATTTCAGTTTAAGTAAATAGATGAAATTAATGTTGAATTTAACATTGTTTTTGTCTGTCTCAAGCTTATCAATAATTGAAGTTGTGATAAACAGTTGTAGCCAAACGGTAATTTTAAATTTTTTAATTTTTTTTTTTTTGACTAATATATCTTAAAAACCCAGACTCAGCAAGAAAAACTCTGATATGCAGCAGAAATTTTGTTACACTCATCATGACTTTCAGTCAGAATTTTTATAATTTTGCAGAGTCAGAAAGTCTGCTGGGATTACATTCAAATTTTAAAAATTTTTTTAAAAATACTAGAGAACAAAATGTGTTCACATGAATTTTTTTTTTTTTTTTTTGAAACCATGGGGAAACAAAATTAAAAAAAAATAAATTGAAAATAAAATATAAAAATAAAAATATTCAGTGTTCTCAAAGATTTTCAGTAAAGAGAAGCTGATTTTCAATTTCAGGTGGCTGTGAGCTTTTGCACACACCATTACAGATTTTTTGTAAATTTACTAAGTAAGAATAGTTTCCTAATCTCACTGAAAAATCTTTTTTTTATTTTAAAAATGCAATTATCCCACAACTTAACAAAATCATTTAGGTGATTAGATTACTGACCCTGGTGATAATCACAGCCTGCAACATTTAGAAACACACATTACAAATCAGATTTTATAAGAGAATCTTCAACCTGGAGGGGAGTAGTTGTTAGATTACCACCTCCTGATGATGATCACAGGCAGAGAGATTTTGAATTGTCATCCACTGATTACAGGTGGCAAAAAATCTGAAAGAATCCATCTCTTTCTGTGATTTTTTTTTTTTTTTTTTTAATTGCAAAAAGATGTATTCTTTTTACTTTTGTAAAAATGTAAGTACCTCAACTGCAGATGCTGACGGGTTACTTTGAACTTGCCACATTTAATTTAATTTCTCATTTTTCCTTTTATAAAATGTCCTATCAATATATTTGTTAATATTTCTTGGTTTATATTCTGTCTTATTTTTCCTTTAGACTCTCACGAGTCCACGAAAAATTGTTTGTCAGTCAAATGTACCAGGAGCATGTAAAATCTCATTAATTGTTGACACCTGCAACAAGGTGCAATGCATGGTCTTCAGTGGCATTTCTTTGAACATTTGAACAATGAGGGAAACTTGATAGTACTCATCTTCTCTTCAAATAACATATGACGGGTTGTTCTGTGTTCTATGGTACCAGCAACCTAACCTATTTTGAGAAAAGGAGACATGACTTTTCTCATGAACACCAATATGAAGTAAATGCAATCTCAGATGAAATTTTAACTTGATTTGCAAATTGCATTTTTCATGCTGCTGTTAGGCCATATATGAACAGGAGCTGACCAATCTTCACTTTCCAGACTCAATAGTCCAAAAGTGTCTACACGGCCTTGTGGGTGATGGATTATTTCCTGCTCTACAACTCCTTTCTCTCAGACTATACATTGCAAGCTTTTTGCTACTTTATTGCTATATTCATGGAAAGTATTCAGACAAACTACATTCTTTAGTTCCAACAGTTCTAACCCTCATAGCTAAGACCCGCCATACCACGCACATTGCAACAAACCACTCTCCTTCCCTTCATATTCTATTGGTTCCACTTCAACAGCTTCTTCCCACAAACAGCTACTTTGTGGAACCGACTCCCAAGAGGATGCTTATACAATCATTTTCAAGTCTAGAGTTATCTTCCCTACATATTCTCATAAACTGTGCTCCTTATCTCTTACTCTGTAACCCTCTGCCTCGAGTGTCTCTTGGGCCTTGTACAGAGTGAACATTATTGTAAAAATAAAAAAAATGTTAGCTACACACATCCTAATGCCATTTTCTTTCTCACTTGCTAATTTTCTCATCATGCAACAACAATAACAATTATTACTCATTATAAGTTCTTTATCATACACTTTTACTACAGCCTTAAAGTATGTGATGATCACACTGGAAAGTCATTAATTTTATATGTTAACTGTAGTTTCCTCCATATAGCTGATAACATTTGACTGAATAAATGTATGGAAGATAGAGTGAGAAAGAATTCTTTAATTTGTGAAATCTGAATGACTGCAAAAACTATTAATAATAATTAATGCTAATTACAACATGTGGACCATTCATTAATACATTAATTACTATTTTCTTGAAGTTTAATTTGTATTAAAGAGAGATTGGATGTTATTGTTATGCAGGGGTGATTTCATTTCTGTTGTATTTTCTTCAAAGGTGTGCAAGAAAGGAATTCTCATATTTTTTTTTATAGTATATTTCATGTACTTTGCTTCCCAAAGTGGTGTTGAATGAGTGTTTGTCAAAGGTTACTTGATTATTAAAGCTTTGATTGGTCAAGTTTTGTTGTCTGATAATGATCTTAGAATTTTTGTTACTAATTATTATGTATTTGTTTTGTTTTTAATTTTATTTATTTATTGAACTTTAATCATCACCTTATATTATTTGTCCTCCTGTGTATAAAAAATTAAAAAAAAAAAAAATTTGCTATTGTTCATGATGTTAACAAGAAAAACAAATTCAAATAACACATCAATTTGTTTGTCTATATTTTTGAAATGAGGTATTTTAATTATTTACACTATTTACATTGTTCAGACTGTTGTCCTCATTTTTATTGCCATCTTCACAACATTTCCTTTGTCGTACACTTGTTCTAACCATCTTTAGGTGACATACATTGGAATTTCAACCCAAACCTTTTAATTCATGGCAGTGGATTGTTTTAATTCCCCAAGGATACATGGCCTAGTGGATAAAAAAAAGCATTGGTTGAAGTAATCCAAAAAGTGACTTGAGTTGTGTGTTCAATACCTGACCACAGCAGAGGGAACAAAATCTTGGAGAATTGAGTTACTAAGGGGAATTAACTGAGATATCCAAAAAAAAAAGCATGAAATGTGGAATTAGAACAATCTACCTTTGTGGAATAAATGGTTCGAAATTCTAATGTTTATCACCTGAAGAAGGTCAGAGCATACAATTGCTGAAATGTGAATATGAGGACAACAGTTCAAACGATGTTACTAGTGCAAATAATATCAATTAGTTTCTCTCATTTTAAAAAATTTTTTTTTTTTATACAGTAAAAGGCGTTCAGGTACTTAAGAAAATCAATATTTTTATTGCTACTCAATTAGTAGAAACTAATCTGACTTTTGTATCTCTCTACCTGTGACACTTATTTTCTCTTGGAAGTGTAACATGTGTTTAGACTGATTCTCTTGAGAAACTTTTATCAATGAAGCATTGACTTTGTGGTCTGTGATATTTCAAGACTTAAATTACTGTATCACTAAATCGTTTCTATATAATGATTTTTCAGAGAAAGCACAAATGTCACATCTGAAAAATGAACTGACTAATTTAAAATATCAGCTAAAGTATTTGAGAAAATCACATAGATCACAAAAATAGCATTAAAGCAGAAGATCACCCACCCTCCCTAAAAAAGAAAAAAAAAAAAAATTCATACACAATTCGTTCATCTGTCAAGTTATATAGTATTTGCCCATGTCTTACCAGATATTTCAATCATTTTTCAAAATCATTCCCCTAGAAAAGAAAATCCTTATTTTCTGTCAATTTTTGGAGAGGAGGGGGAAGCCATTTTATGCCTTAAACTAAAAATTCTGAGTCAGATTTTGTATTACATTTAAAACAATAACACAGATTAGAGTTGAAGTAACGATGGCCAGTTCGAGCCACAATGGCGGTTAAAGTAGCCATATTTTAAAAAAATAGGTAAAAAATTGTTGTATAATTTGTGATAATAGTTATAAAATTTCGTAATAAAAAAATGTCAACCAGTGTATTACTAGGAGAATGTTTTTAAAGCAGCAGATTTTATTTATCAGTCTCTCAATCTCTCTCTCTCTCTCTCTCTCTCTATATATATATATATATATTAGCAGAAACCGTGAAATTTCTACAGAACAACTAATAGAATTTTAAGTAAACAAACTTCTACATATATGTATGTATAAAAATAACACATTGAAGAAGGAGCAATTTAAAACTTGACATATGTAATAGAATGAAATACTTAGGCAGAAAATATTAAAATTGCTTATATTTGTACAGGTATATTTACAAATACATAAAGTTTAACTGTTAAATCTATCCTTTTTAACATACAATACTCATAGGCTGGGAAAATAACACAGAAAAACTTGGGAGTGTCCACCATGTGTGCAAAGATTGCTAATCAGTCTGTGGTATTCCCCACTCCCAACATAGGGTGTATTTTAATAGGTTCAAGTAGCCCAATTGCTAAACAATGCGATTTTCTATCAGAATTGAATCAGTTGAGTGCAGTGCCATGTTTTCTGCATGGTTTGCATTAAAACCTTGGTGTAAGAAATCTTCAATCTTGGATTCCTTGTGAGTTGTCCACAGGATTCATATATGTGCACAGGGCAGCTAACCTAACACACAACTGTAAGGGCACCTGACAGGCAGCAGCTTCTGGCAATGCATGTTCCAGTGTGTCCTCATTTGAGAGAAGACCATATTTCAGGCATGCTACCTTAAATGTTGGCAAGATTTCTCCTCCTATGTACTGTAGAAGAAGAAATTCTGGAAACTCATGGCTCTTAAAACATGCAGCAACACTTGCAAGTGAATTTTTTCTGTGTTTCTAGGGCTCACTGTATATATTCTACTGATGTATTCCTTTGCCTTGGTGTCCATGTTCTTGTGCACTTATTAAACACATAATGCAGCAGAGTGTCAGGGTACAAGTGGTTCCTTACATCATCCTCATGCTTATTCAGTTTTAACCATGCAGTGAGAGTAGTGTCATGATTCTTCTGTGCCTGAGCGGCTTGCTGAGCATTGCCTCTGTGAAGTAAACTCTTTGCTGGTATTCAAGGTATATATTGGATCGGATTTCCTACATTTTTCAACAGATTTCAACAAAACTTCACAGGACTACATAAAATTACTTTGCGGTGGTTCTGACAGCGCCAAAAATTGGAAAAACACAATTGTTTTTGCATGAAATCAATTTGAAAACACGATTAAGAGACATCGCGAGAATGAAAGGGGGACAACTCATATCGAGTTATACTTATTATAAAACCCAGGTTGTTTGTGTGTGTGTTCGTTTATATATGGGATCGGATTTCCTACATTTTTCAACCAATTTCAACAAAAACTCACTTTTTTTTTTAGCAGGTAGTGTTTCTTATTGTCTTGCACACATTTTTCTTTATTTTTATATTCAGAATGCTTTAAAAATTCCATTTACAAGACAATTGTTTATAATAAAATTCTATTCAATCGGTAGACACATAACGATTGAAAACAATGTTTTTGTTTGAGTTTGGGTTTGACCAATTCGTAAAAAAAAAAAAAAAAATTAATTAAGACATGCGTGTCCGTCAACCTTAAACAATAATCTTTGTCAATTTTATTTTTCAGTCTTTATGATGGTCGATACTTGATCTATCTCTTACTGTTACATCCCCGGGCAACGCCGGGCTCTACTGCTAGTTATTACTACTACTATTATTATCATCATCATTATTATGGTTACCACAACTGTTATCATAATTACCATTGTCATTATTATGATTATTGTTTCCATCATCATTAAGGCTAACTTTACCGTTTATCATGACCAATAACACATCAATTATTAATATCAGTTATTATTAACATTAACATAATCACAATCATCAATAAAACACCAGCAGTTATTGTTGCTAAAAATACAAACATCATCATCATGATGTCCACAGACAGAACCCAATTTAACCAATTTAGTGGTAGTGGACCCAGATCAATGAGTGTGGGTATGTGTCTACATATATGTGTAAGCAAATGTGAGCTTGCCTGATGGCACTGACAGCCAATCTGAAAAACATCAAGAGCACCCCAACCTGTTCATTGTTAAGAGAACATTGTTACATATGTAACACTACAATCTTGACACTGAAATAGAATGACAATTGCATATATATATGTATGCTTGAAGGTATGGATGTGTATCTGCGCCTAACCTCAGATTACTTATATGGATGTGTTTGTATGAACTAAAATGCATACACCTGTATGTATGTGAAAGTGTCATCCCAAACAAACACAGAAGAAAATACCCCCTCCACCACGCACAAATAAGCATAAATAGATCCACTTTTGAAAAAATAAACCAGTTTGTCTGATGATCACAAAAGCATGAAACCCGGGTTGCAAACTACTATCTATACAACTGTATATGTTAGCTCTATCACAGATATTGAGCACTTTCCACTAAGTATCACACATATAAAATATACAATGATTGAAAAGTAACTCTCTATTTTACGTATGAGTAGCCAGCTAGGGGTCCTGACATAACACCCTGGGACTTTTTTCTTTAGGGTTGGTTAAAGGGGCAAGTCTATTATACCAAACTAAGATTTTAGAAGAACTTGAAGGGCAAATATAAGAAGATATGTCTCCCATATCAAAAGAATTCCCCGTGAAATCAGTTGACATGATTCCTGGGTGGCTCAAGAAGCTGGTAGTGAAATCTGGTGCCCATATTGAATTAATAATTGAATAATATTGAATTAAAATAAAACCTCATGCTAAATGCTTTCCTTTCATATCCATTTTGTCTAAAAATTATACTTAATAAATAAATTATAAGCATTTTAAAATGGGGAGTTATTTTTCAATCATCATATATATATATATATATATATATATATATATATACCACACACACACACACACACATACTGGTAGTTGACAAAATGCAACTTTTCACAGAATATGCAGTAAAAAAAGTGCTATGTAGAGCTTATTTCAAACATTTGTTCAGGGATCTTCAGGTTATAATTTTACAATTATAAAATAGCTCTCATAACTTAGGTGTTTAATTAAAATGGACTGCACATGATTTTTGTTTTATTGGATGGAAATTTCATTCCGGTTCCATATTTGCCAGCAAATATTTTTTCCACGTGTATGCATCCTTACAACATTTGGTGTTAAGGAACATCAAAATTGTTAACTTTTCTTAACACAATTTACAGAATCTTTCTCCCGCTGTATAACTTTTTCTTATTATGTTACACTGTTCCTCTTTAATTTTCCAGATGTACCTAGATAGGACGATGCTGCTGCAATATTTACTTAATTTAAAGGCTGTTAAATTGTTATATATATATCTTTTTCTTTTTCTGTTGAGCCAGTATAGTTCATGTTGGAGAGTCATTCAACTTTAGCCTTGTATATGATATTGCTAGTCAAACATTGTCCATTTAGGGAGCAATCTCCCAGTTTTCTACAATTGCAAGTGGTTGTTTTATTAGTAACTTCAACAACTTTTGTTTATGCTCCTTAATAATACGCTTTATTTTGGGCATTGTGCATTATCTAATTTTTACAGTATTCTTGTTGAAAATTCTATAGAATACATTATTTGCTGGAAAATGCTTATTTAGTATTACAAAAAACCTCAAGCTAATTTTTTTTTTAACCTGCACATTGAATGGGTGGGATTATTCTCTGCATCTACTTGGTCTAAGGTTTTCCACTGACCTGAGGTGGAACAACTACATTGAATCAATAGCTTCATCTACTGCAAGGAAAGTTGGTTCTCTGTGTTGTGTCAGAAGGTTTTTCTAGTCTGATTCCATCATTCAAATCTACAAATCTACCATACATCCTTGCATTGAATACTGCTGCAATATATGGTCTGGTGCCTCCTGTTGTTCATCTCAAAGTCCTCGACAAAACCCAAGGACGGATATGCAATGTGATATGTCCTGAGCTGACATCCCAACTACAGTCACTTTCACACATACATGATGTGGCGTCCTTCTGTTTTTTTTACAAATATTTTCATGGCAACTGATCTGATGACCTACTTTCACTGGTGTACCCCAACTGCATGAATTTAAGTGTGCTACTAGGATGGCATCTCCATCCCACCCTTTCACTGTCAAAACAGTTGAATGTAACCACCTCTTCTACTCCAACAGTTGAACTCCCTTCTTCTTGCTTGCTTCCCTGATAGCTATAATCTTCAAATGTAATGTCAATCGACATCTTCTGATGCCTTGATCTTGATGCCAGTCCTTCTCTTTATTCTTTCCTCAAACATTTCTCTTTACTTTCACTCTCTGTAACCCCTTGTATGCTAGTGGCACTCCTACCTTGCTTGGGGTGAAATGCTTAATGAAACATTATTTTCTTGAAAATAAATCAGAATTTTTATTAACGTTTTAAATTTATTTTCCAACAGCGATATTTTATTAATAAATCCTATTTCAAATCTGGCGGCCCAATATTTCTGATGATTGGTGGTGAAGGGGAAGCAGATCCAGTTTGGATGACACATGGAGACTGGATAGAAAATGCCAAGAAATACAATGCATTTTGTATTCAAGTTGAACATCGATATTATGGAAAAAGTCATCCTACAGAGTAAGTTGTTTTATCTACATTGTTGTTGATAATATTACCCTATTAATACTACAGGCATGGCCAAAAATTGAAGACCACCCAACAATTTTTAACAAAAATCTCAATTGCATAAAAATAAAAGGCATTATTTATATTACTACAGTGAATTTATTAAAAGCAGTTTATTTTCTCTTAATTTCAATAGAAACTAGTATTTTGTATGGCCACTACTTCAATTCAAGGTATGCTGGCTATGACAATATTCTGCTGAAATCCTAGAAGTCCTTGATAGCATCTGTCAAGGCCATTAGGACCTGGAGTTTTGGTATTGGCTGGTTGCTTTTCTGCAGCTTTATTCGTTATGCAATCCATAAGTTTTCTGTAGGTTTGAGATCAGGGCTGTTGTTAAGCCAGTCCAATGTAGTGACCTTGACCCTCTTAAGATATTCTTGCACTTTGATGCATGGTGTGCAACTTTGCATTAGTATGCCACAACCATCTATGTGCATGTGCATCTCTAGATTATTCTACAATAGTTCCAAATACTTTTGATCATTCACGGTTGATTCTGGAAATATAAACCTATAATAGAGAAATGTTAATTTTTGCCAGGCAGTCTTAAATTTTTGGCCAACATTGTATACAGATATAAATTTTCAGATTAAATTGCTTATTTGATAATGTTTCATGAGATTAATTTTAATGCATATCAGATTAAAAATAAAATCAAGATATTATGACATGATAGCAAACTATATAATAATCATCAATGTGTATTTATTTATATATTTCCTGTCCTGTATGAGGAAGGGAGGTAAATCAAGTTAATAAATTTATGAGTGATTACTTCCCTTAGTTATTTTAATAATCTATACAAATATTTATCTGCATTTAGACAAAATTAGTTCCTGAGCAAAATTAATTATTGTGTTGGCAATTTCCTGCTGTTTTTTAAATTTAAATTTTTTCAAAAGTTTAATAAAAAGTAACAACTAATTAATCAATAATGTATTCTCCCTTGTTGTTTACAACTTCTTCTTCAAATGCTCCCACACTGTTATAGAGAAGCATCTTCACTCGATGGGAAAGGTTCAGAAGTGTCCACATGCTTTAAGTGACAACAGCAAAAATCATTGAGCCACAGTCTCTGCTGGTTTGCTTGTTCATCACTGCTCAACTCATGGACACAAGCAACCATTTCTTTATAGAATCATTACTGGTGGCGAAAAATGGTGCCTGTACATCAATATGAAGCAGCACAAGGAATGGCTTAGCCCCCAGTAAACAAGTGATACTATGCATGAAACAAGATCTACATCTCCATAAAATGATGTGTGTATGGTGGGACTGGAAAGAGATTATTCATTATGAATTGCTTGAATAGAACCAAACGTGGAACTTTGTTCAACAGATGGAATGATTCAACATGGCTATTCAAGAGAAAAGACCTAATCGGCAGCATGGAGTTCTTTTGCTGCATGACAACGTCCACACTCATATCACAAGTATGACCAAGGAAGCCATTCAAATGCTTGGCTGGGAAGTGCTGCCATACATGCCATACTTTCCCGATTTGGCACCAATGGATTTCCACCTCTTTCAAATGCTATGCACAGTTTCGTTCAATATATGCAAAATAAGGGTTTATGAATATTACTTATAAGTCCATGCACTGTCTATCCTCTTTGGGGATTAACATGAGCTTGTACTTTTACATGCATATAGTAGCTGAATACTATTCTGTAGCACATTAATTTGCTTCTTGCACCTGTTGCTGCAGTACAGCAAATGTTATAGAAGGACTAATTGAATGAATCAGATGATGTCTCCTCATGTCTTATTCAATAGAAGATAGGTCACACAAACATACAAGCTAGGGAAGTTACTGAACATCTTCCATAGTGTGTTGAGTAGCTTGGGAATCATATAAGTGAGCATTATCCTGCTGGAACAACATTTTAACCTTGGGTTACAAGAAAGGCATTAGAATGAATGTACATGATACTCTGGAATTGAAATTAATGTTGTCCCTTCAGACCAGGGATGATCAGGTATAAGTTTAGAATAACTGTGATGATGCCAGCATAATACAAATTTTTTCATTAGAATTCCATTATATTTATTCTAAAAGCATTGAGATGAGGTATTGTAATTATTTACATTGTTTTAACTGTTGTCCTCATCTTTGTTGCTATATTGTTCTAGTTCCATGTGCCATGCCTCTTCTGGATGTCTCGGTATCAGTTAGCTCAACTATCCATGTTTTTGAACTCACAACTCTTTAGGATTCAGCCAATGCTTTTATTCACTGGGCCATGTATCCTTGAGGACATCAGTGTATGAATTCTTGGTACTTATAAACCTATAATTTGAATTTAATTATTTGACCAATGTGGTCAACATCAATGCTCCACCATGCTATCATATCCAACTTGTGCAGCAATTCTTTGAAATGCTACCCTCAAGAAGGCTACAATTTGACTTCACTCAAATCACTGTAATTTAACAAAAAAATACTTATACATCTCTCTGACATGACACCTGGTTGGACTGAACTCTTTCACCACAATGATACTTCTGGCTGCATTCATTGCTGTCTGTGTCATGGTGCACTGTCATGAGTGAAAGATTTTTGAAAATTTATCAAATTATCCACTATCCTCTGGCATATACATATTATACCCAGATCAAAATCAGATTTGTCCTTCAGGATGTTGGCATTTTACTTTTCATATACAGGCTGTGTCAAAAGTAGCATCTGATTTTTGTTTTTACAACTATCAGTTGATTATTTGTTTATATTTGGACAGAAATTGTCAGTTGACTGTTTATCATTGGTATTACAGTGTACCAAAAGGTAGAAATGAATGAATGAAATGTATATCTAACCATTTACTCAGGCAGTTGGGAATTCTTAAGAAACTGTACCAAGCTGTTTTACTTGCAGTGTTGATATTCATTTCCTCAAACTTTGCAATGATCTGAACCTTTAGTTTCTGAATGGTACAATGCTATTCATAATAAATAAGGTCTTTCATGAGCTCCAAAAGAAATTTGGAGTTATGTCTGGAGAGTGTTCCAGCCATTTTCTGTGAAATCTTTCATCCAGCTATTTACAAAACAATAAGAATTAAGAAAATGAATAATCTGTAAGACAAATATTGACAACATGACTCCACAGAATCTGAGTGCTACTTTTGACTCACTCTGTAGAATCAGAGATGAGTATGCAGTCATAAATGTTTTTCATAATTTTTTACTTTTTTTATTACAAAAGAGCTCTACATATTGATCCACATTATGAAGAAGCTGGTCGTTGTCTTCACTACATAGGCTACAGTAACAAAGTAAAACATCTTTTCAATGTAAATCTTGATTGTTTTAATGGAAGAAATTATTAAGATTTTATTGTAGTGTCATTGAATATCAAAAAATTCAGACAATCTAGAATTTATTTAAAAAATAATATCTAAAAATTGATTCTGTTTTCAATATTACAATTTCCATTTTTCTACCTGTGGTTAAAGGATTGACTTTGCTGTCTTTTTCTTTATCCTCACACTTTCTCTAACTACAACAGAAAAAAATGGTTGAATAAGAAAAGACCACACTTAAAGTGTGGAAATAGTTCCATAATTGTTCAAAGAACAGGAAAAGTTGACATTGTCTATAATTTTGAGAAGAATCTTCATCATTCCAAGATTTATTTAGACATTTGAACTCATACTTTATTTGGCTTATATTGTTCCTACACTGTTTTTGCCCATCCATTTTCCAGCCTAAAATTGAATTGAAAGAAAAAAGCTTTTTTTTTTCTATTTGCTATTGTTTTCTTTCTTGCACTCCTTGCTCCCTCCATCCGAAAAAAAAGACCCTCACTTTTAATGCAGATAGCATACCTGAAGATGGCTGTAGATTGGCAGAAATATTGTGAGAATAAATAACAAAGGATTAGATCAGTTGTCAGAATTTCTCTTGAAATGAAAAGTACTGATTTTTTTTAATGATTATGTATTTGTATTCTGAAATGAAGACTTGATATGTTATTCTGTTAAACTCTTTTAAAAATATGAATTCATTCAAACGTTAAGTGTTATTTATCTTGTTTGAATTTTTTAGATGAAACATCATTACTATTAATTTTTGGCTAATTTTATTTTTGCTGTTTTTTATTCCAACACACACGATAAACCAAATCAAAATTAATGGCGTCATCATCTAAGATATTCACACAACTTAAGACTTGTGTCTCCTATTACAAGATAAGAAACAAATGGGGCATGTAGTAAAAATTTGATGATGAAGAATGTCTTATTTGGCTTTCATAATCTAATTAGTAAAGTGCTCCCAAGTAGAAGAGGTGCAAACTCCAGTCTTTCATTCTCTATTTTCAATTTATACTGTCTAATGGAAATCACTTTTTAATATATTTTCCTTCGAATGCTCATTTGAAAACACAGCTGTAGGAATGAAATCCTATTTATATTTTTTCAACCAATAAAATTCCATCAGAAGGTTTGTTTGATTACAAGGACAAATACTGCCAAAATATGTAGTTGTAGACCTAGTAAGTGTTATTTTTGGACCATCTAGAAAATAGCAATAATAACTCCTTTCACCACTCCTGCAAATTTGAGAAAAAGATTTTCATAAGCCAGTATGAAATTATTTTCTAACCAATGTAAACATTGTAAAATTAAAATGTTGACACCTATGTGAAATTAGATTCTGAATCCCTTTACAGATATAAAAATAGAAGCATGCTGTTTCTTGGGCTCAAAATCATTTTGGAGGCCTGTTTGATCTATATGTGCTTGCACACACAATCATATACATACACTGGGAGGGAATAGGCAGCAGCTGCTAAGCTTTTGTCTATGCACTTCATAAAATCATTAGGCTGACTGTCATGAATTCATCTGTACACACTTCTCACAACACACTACGGACACTTAATTACTTGATAAAACAAACTTCACTGCAAGGAAAATTGAATATTTTATTGTTATTGAATGTTTCTGAAAAGAATAAGTGTCATTTCAATTGACATTCTGCTTCTGTTTTTCATCCATAAAATAACTTTTTATATGTTACATTTAAAAAAGGTGTTGTTGTTTGGAACCCCAACACTCAGATAGCAACAAAAACCTAAAACTATTTTAGTAATGAGACACCCTACCAACTAAAGCAGTTTAAGAAGCAGAAATGATTTATAGACAAAATTAGAGAATGCATTTATTGCATATAAATACATTATTGCCAATTTTGTTTTTAATATTTTCAGTTACAGCTGTCACGTCCAGTTCAGAGTTTTATGACTGTTGTCATACTTAACTTCATACTTTAAATGGCAAATAACAAGCCTCCAGAAGCAGCAGTTTGGAATGTGTTGTCAGCCATGCTTGATCTCCTCTGAGTTGTTTTGGTCATTAACTGTCCTCCCCCAGCCAAACCAATCCAGGGGGTGAGGATGATCTTAAAATGATTTATTAATACTTTTTAAAATTTTATACAACTATCTGAATGCTGTAATCAAAAGTAACAACAATACAAGAAAAAGTAATCACAAATTACTACTCAAACATTTTAATAGAATCTAACATAGAACAGTGGGTCTTAATGGTCTTAGTTGGAACGTGGCCACTAGGCTTGCATGCATTTCTCTCTTTTACAACTATAAGATGTAGTCACACATGGGGGGGATACCCCCCCCCCCGGGACATTTTCATGGTTATACTTTCCTATCTTGAATTTTTGTACTCTTTCACACAGGTGTCTAGCATGTAGGTCTACACAAGTTTTATGCACACAAAAACACATTCTCTAGTTTAAATGTTTTCTTATTGTAATTCTTTTGTCAATACATGTGCTGTCATTTGTTTTCTAGTGTCTTACTCATTTATTACTTGGACTCACATTTGAGTATGCAATAATTGTATTTCAAAAAGTAATGCTTGTTATGTTTTCTACCTAAACACAACAAGCATTCCTATCACACCCTTCTTTTCTACCATTGTGGCATGCTAGTAACTTGTCTGGCAATGGGATAGGGTATAGGGAGAAGTGGATTCATGCCTTTCTTAATAGTGAAAAGTAAGCATTTGGACTCAGCAGATTCTCTTTTTTTGTACCCCTCGTGAGATTCATTCATTGACACACACACATGGCAGCAGTTAAGAGCGCATGCTATGAATCATCCTGCAGAATAGTTTCTGTTTTACTTTGATGCTTTGTGTTTAAGAAAATGTTGAAAAATCAAAATTGATTAGTTTATTGAAAATAAAATATATATATGACTGTGAAAAATAAATCACCAAATTTAATGATACAGTAGAAAGCCCTTGATGAACTCTAAAAAAATGTTAGAACATCTTTTTAATGTTAGAAAAAAAAATGTTATTTGTGTGTGCGTGTTTTTTTTAATATTATTTGTTGTATATTTTTAAAAAATCTACTTATTAATAGTTTATTTAATCAACAAAGTATCATATAAGTTCTATGACAAGATTCCAGTAATACTAAACATCCAGAGGCTGAAGATGAATGACATTAGATTGTGTAGCCAACTTAATTTGGATTTTTTTTTTAAATTATAATTTTTTCTTTTTTTTTTTTTTAAATAAATTTCTTTTTCTTTTATTTTATAAATATTAGAAAAATTAATTCTAAAACTTTCTGCATCTTTTTTTTTTGTTATAGAGACATGAGTACAGAAAATTTAAAATACTTAAGCAGCATGCAAGCTTTAGCTGATTTGGCTCACTTTCGTAAGTCCATCACAAATGAATATGGCTTCACTAAGAACAAATGGATTTCTTTTGGTGGATCTTATCCAGGTAAATAGGTTTTCATTTATTCATATTTCTTAAAATACAAAACTGGAAACTGAGGTCAACATCAAGTAGTGACAGTATGTTTCATGCTTGAATGCAATCTTCAGGCCTTGCATGAAACACTGTCATCACTTGATGTTGACCTTGATGTCCATTTTTATTTATTATATATATTGTTAAACAAAATTTTCTTTTAATATTTTACATTGTATTACTTATATTTTCACTGCATTTTTTTAACTCTTCCCCCACTCCAAAAAATAGCAATAGAAAAAACTGCAATGGTTTTGTTCTTTATTACATTCAAGCTCAATTTTACTATTGGCATAGTAGGGGTAAATGTCTCTTTTTCTTTTTTTGGTCTTCACTCCTTGTGTCTCTTATTCAACTCTTGTTTCTAAAACAAATAACTAATATTGACCATCTTCCTCTTTTAATAAAGAGGCTTCCAGGCTTATCCTACTTCCATTGTCTCTCTCTCTCTCTCTCTCTCTGAGAAAGAGAGATATGATTTCTCAAGTGCTTTTAAGAATTGCACTTGATGATTCATCTTTTGTGAGCACATCTACCACTTGTCCTCTCACTCTACATCCATAACAATATCACCTCCTGCCCTCCCTCTGTCTCAATCATTTTGCAAACAATTGATATTTCAACACTGTCAGATGCTTTTAATGACTTTTAATGTTTTTGCAGTATTATTTTCATTGTCTACCTTTGAATGCATAGATAATATAGTTGCTGTCATCTATCTTATAAAAGAAGAGCTGATAGTTTGTCCACCACACACTGTGTATGATTTTACCTATGTGTATATAATGTATATGCTTATGTGTCCGTTGTGCATGAGTTTTATATAAGTAAATTTAGTTGATTTGAAAATGTTATCTGTGACATGTTTCCTTGTCTGGGTTGTTCAGATAATTAATCAGAATATAAGTCCCAAAAATGTCTTGTCTCATCAATAACATAAAAAGCCATGAAAAAAAGAAAATCAATTCTTGGTTTAAAAAAAAAACAAAACAAAAAAAAACTCTTGCAAAAAGAAATAATTGTTAAAGTTGGATTATAAAAATATTTTCTTTTTTGTTTGCAAATGTAATTTTTATTGTTTTTTTTTTTTATTTGAAGGATCACTTTCTGCTTGGTTTCGTTTAAAATACCCTCATCTGGTAAATGGTGCTGTGGCATCCAGTGCTCCAGTCAATTCTGTCTTAAATTTTAAAGGTAATTGTAAAAATGCTTCCAAATTCTTCTCTGCTTTAAAATATCAAACCTGAAAGACTTCATATGAAAATGAATTTATATATTCATTATAAGACAGCATGATTTTGAAAAAGAATGCCAATAATGTTTTATAGGTAGATTTTCATTTGTATTTATATTTATTTTCTGTATTATCATCATAAATCTTTCTAAATGATTGCATACTTTTTGACCAGATGGTGGTGGGCTGAAAAATATTGACAGACCTAATTTCTGTGAAAGCCTGTTCAATAAATTGTCTTTCAAAATGAGGACTTTATAAACTGCTTTACTGTATAAACCTACAAAAATGAGAAATTGTATGAATGTTAAATAAAAATCTATATTATTGTATTTGTACATGGTCTGTTCAGAAACTATCCAACCACTTTGAATATATCAGGGAACCAACTGAGTGGCCTTGCTGTCACTTTGCAGCCTATCAAAGCAGATATGCATCAAGATTTTTTTTGAAATGTGAACATTGTCTGTGGCAGCTACTTGAATGATAAAGAAGGCTTTCAGAGATGATTCAGTCAGTGAAGCCAAGATAAAATTTTGGTAATGGTGCTTCAAACTTAGGAATCTGTTGAAAGTAATTCACATTCTGGACAGACATAACCTGTGAAAATGTTGAGTGGTATGCTGGCTGCAGTCAAAGGTAATCGATGATTAACAATGAAAGAATTAGACCTGGGGATTTCACTATCTGTTTGGACATGTATCCAGTCATTCTAATAACTTTGTTTTTTTTTTTTTTCTCTTTTTAGGTTGGGGAGAGGATACTTTCTTTTTTTTTTTTTGCAAAACATTGTCTTACTTAGTCCAAGATGTAACTCCTTGCAAATTTTGTCTTTTTTCCAAAGCTAAAACCATTTTTTAAAGGGATGAGGTTTCAGAACATAAATGAAATTAATGATAATGTAAAAAAACAGTTGATACTGATCTTGATGGAGAACTTTGCAAACAGTTTCACAAAGTGGTGATGGGATGGGGTCTAGGATAAATATGATAGAAAGAGGTATGTACTTTGAAGAGGACTAAGGCATCATTGCCCTATGGAAGCTTTATTCATTTTTGGGTAACTCCTACAGAGTGGAACATCACTTAAGCAACCCAGTGCTAATGCTATGATTGGTCTCTTGTGTTTCGCTATTGTGGATTTGTTCATGGATTTTTTTTTTCTTGGCAACATTCAACCAAAAAACAAAAATCACTTTTTCATGTTGTTATAAAGACCACAAAATTATGGCTTGGTCAAATTTCATCTTTTCCTGGCTTCATGGATTTTATTTTTAATTCACATGAAGTTTCACTTTGACAAAGTTCTCAATCGTTGGTCTTGCTTTTTCACCATGACACAGACACTGTAAAATCTTACTTTTCTGTATGACAGTCAAAAATATTCACTTTCCTAGAACAGAGATAGGAACAGCAATATAAACACCATTTAAAAGGACACTCAGAACAAAGCCATAGAATTAATGATCACATTCTAGTGAATTAAAACATTGGTTCATCAATTTGGTGGCATAGTAATTGTGAGTTCAATCCTTGGGCTAAGTGGATGGCATAATGGATAATGAGCTGAGTTCAAATTCCAGTCAGGTTTGTTAGAATCACTTGTGTGCAAATACCCTTGGAAAAGTTATGAATCTCTTCCTCCCATCTGTGGGTTAAATAGTATGATATATCAGGTGGGAAAAAATCATTATTCTAAAAAAAAAAAAAAAAAAAAAATATATATATATTATTACAATCTAAAATGTTTCTGCTTTAAATAACCCACAAAGTGTTGATAAGCTATAAAAAAAAAACCTAAAAAAACAAAAAAACAAAACAAATAAATCAACAATCAATTTGGGCTGAGTAGTACAGACTTTAAAGTCAATGGAAACTGGTTGAGCAATTACTGAGAAGTACTAAATAAGAACAAGACACCCCTAGACATGGAGAGCAGAATGAGAAAAATTAAATACTTCTGTCCAAAGTTCCCTAAAATTTTACTTAGATTGACAAGCAATTTTTTGAGGAGTAGAAAAGAGAACATTAAATCTCTTATTGAGTATTATGAATGGTGCAACAAAAAAGACAAAAGTTTTCCATTCAGTTGTGAAATTTGAAAGAAATTTGTATTAAATGTCATAAAAAATAATAAAAGCACTGAATACAAAAATTTACAAAACAAGTGTGCATAACATTTTCCTTTGTGCACCAAACACTTAGACAAGGTAACAAGTTCTAATTATAATTTTGTTGGGCTCTAAAAAACAATTATAATTATTATCAACAATATGTTCACACATTTCAATTCATTCAGCTCTTGAAAGGAGTTGAGAAGGATAGCAAATTCACAGGCACTGTTGGGGTTCTGGCTTGTTTGTAAAACAATTCATTTTTACAAAATGAGATGAAACAAAGTTCAAAATCAAGGTTAATACATCTAATTTTGTGATAAACTTTCACAAACAACTATAGAAAGGTAATCTTATATCTCTTTAAATTTCTAGAAACTTCTTCTACTTTCTTTTTATGTCTTTCTGCTTCATCACGTTCTTTTTCCTTTGTTAATTCCTTTTCTCTTTTTTCTGTTACTTCCATTTTGTCAAAGTCAGCAGTGATGACTTTTAGTTTTTCTTTTGTTCAGATTCATGAACTTGCTTGCACTCATTCACCAATACCCTTCTGTTTTCTTTTCTTGGAAACTGCAAATGACTTTCACCTGTGATAGCCAAGTCCATTTTGCTTTGTCAGTCAAACCAAACTTCTCAAAAAGCCACATATTGGCTCCAATTTGAATCGGAAATTTGATACTTTGGGTTCTTAATTTACTTCCCCATTGGTTAGAAAATCACAGCATGTGTTTTCTCTTAAACCACACCTGTTTGCAAACTTTATTTAGGTGGGTTTTTAGACCCATATAGCTTGAGCCTCTTTTTTACACAAATTTGAAAAACAAATTTTATATATGTATCTTTTTCATAAAATGTGAGACTTCAACTTGAGCCTCACATATACAAAGTTTTACCCATCAAATTTGAGCCACTTTTTACTAACAGTGTGGTTTCATTATAGCAGTTCTTTATTAAATGAATACATGTTAATAACTTTCTTTTATTAATAAATGTTTTTGTAAAACATTCCCTAAAAAGAAAGTGTAATAAACAAACAGTCTATTGTATATTTTTTTATTTAACATTTAATTATTTTTATATAATTTTACATTTCTTTTTTATTATATAAATTTTCATAAAGGAAGGCTAAAGGGCACAACAGCTGAAACATTTTGATAATAACAACAAAGATGGGGACATTAGTCTGAATGTAAATTTTTCCTATGGTTTTAAATCTTAATTTTATTTTTATTTATGCGTTAAACACTATTTAAAGTGACTGATCAAGCCAATCAACTGCTTTACTCTTCATAAGAAAAGGAATAAATTTATTGATTTATTACTGTTCCTCCATCAATTACAACTGATTTATACTGAAACGTCATAAAATTGAATATTTACAGAAACCATGAAATTTTGCTTGAATTATCCAAATTTCAGATAATCAGTATTTGGATAATCAACATTAAAAAAATAGTTGTATTCTAAACATTATTGCGGTGGTCAATTAAAAAAAAAAAACTCATTCCAATTTTTTCTTAAAATCACTAAGTGGTTTATATCTGAATTTCTGGGATGAAGAGTTATCATTATTTATACTATTTATATTTGAACTATTGTCGTTATCACGTTTCATCTGTTGTGCCTGCTGGTCTTCATCAGGTGTATTACACCTGATGTCTTAAATAAGTTTTAATAAATTTTTAATGTTTGTTGTTGATAATTACAGTTTAAATTCAGATTATTGTTGTCTCCTAATTACCTATTAGCAATGATTAAATTCCACTGATATTTTTTTTATCTTAATTGCTTTTCAGTGTAACTACTCAGATTCAATCTATGGCCATCAGTAACAATGGATTAGGAAGAAAAATAAATAATCTTTTGGTGAAATTCACACTCACGTCTTTCATGGAAAATCAAAACAAAATCTCATCATAACATTACTACTAATTCTCTCTCTCTCTATATATATATATATATATATATATATATATATATATAATAAAAGCAGTAAGATCAAAAATAGTGAGTGGTCAAGGAGAAATAAAACACGAGTTAAATTTGATCTTCTGCTTGCTATGGATATTGTGGATATGCATGTAGTGTAGCAGTTATCAGCAATGGAAAGTGGGATTGTTCTGTTGGTTCAAATCCCAGTTGAGGTCATTGCATTCACTTTCATTGAAATACCCTTTTGTAAGTTATAAATTCATCTATTCTGCCCCCAGCTATAGGTTAAATAGCAAAACAGACTGGGATCTCTAGCTTTGCTTCACAACCAGTCTAGGGGAAGGACAATTTCAAATTCAAAATGGATCAGCTGGCAACTCCACTCTGTAAAAACCTACATTCTATGAAAACAGCAACAATACCATGGTGAGGCTGTGGTCCTATACTCCACCGGAGTCTACTCAAACTGAAGTAGAGGAGGGGCTAGCTAAAGTAAAATGTGTATCTTTAGGCAAAGCAATGTAAGTTCAAGTCTTGCCAAAATCTTGTTCTTCATTTCTGATTTGGACAATTGACTGATGGCTGTACGCTAATTGAATAGTTGTAATAAAAAGCAAGAAAAACTAGGATGAAAGAAATAAAAGTATAAAAAATGTAAAATGGTTGACACAGTTTCATCTAATAAAAATTTAAGATAAGATTATCACTACTAATACTACTAGTATATATGAAGCAAGTAAAATTATGAAAGAAATCCTAGTGAAAAATGAGTAATGGTTGACAAGACTTTATATTATAAAAATTTGTGATAATATTCAAGATAATATTACTATTAATACTACCACTAGAGTTAAAACCAGTGAAATGATGATGAAAGAAATCTTAGTCAAAAATGAATAATGATTGACAAGCATCTAATAAAAATTCAAGATAATTTTAATATAATAATTAATATAATAATTATATTAATTAGATAATATTAGTTGTGATCAGTATTTTAGAATTTAGTATGGACCCTCTGCATTTGTTATCTTTCTTATCCAAGACTCTAAAGGAAATTTATTTTTCAGACTATCTGAATGTAGTCAAGTCTGCTTTGGACATGGTGGGAGGCCCTCAGTGTAGCAAGAAAGTTAGTGAAGCTACTTTAACAGTGACGGAATTGTTAAAAACAGACCTTGGTAGAAAGAAACTTCAGAAGATGTTTAGGTAAGTTTTTCTTTTTAGAATTATTTGTTTAGCATTTTTAATATTAGTGTTTTATTACTATAAAAAGTTACATTTACATGTTTTGAGTAGACGTTCCTGTTTTTATTTTTGTTTTTATATTTTTTGAACAGTGAAATTTTTACCAGCCTAGGGATTGAAAGTCTTATTAAAGAAAATACCCTTCCTGACAGAAGTAATAGTAATAAGAGATAATGCCAGAATAGAAAAAAAAAATCATTGCTTAAAAATTACTTTTTTTCATGTATGAAAATAAAGTTAACAGACTTTGAACGGTCTCAACAAAAAATGTGCATTTATAAATAGAGTATTTGAGTTGTACTTTGCTTCTTGTGTCTCAATGGTAAGGCATAATTGGCATGAAAGTGGTTTCCCAGATTAAAAAGAGAATACAGGTTTGTTTCTTGTTAGGAGACATATTTTCTTTAATGAGACTCTTGAACTCTATGCTATTAATTTCATTGTTTTTAAAAAAAGAAAACAAAAAAAAAAAACAACTGGGATGTCTACTCAAACATGTGTACAGACTAAATATATCATTTATTGTAATAAGAAATAATGGCTGGTTAAAAGAATCTATTAATATTCATGTTTAATGTTTAATCATTCTTAATTTAAAATGTTATTTGTGAATTAAAAATTAATTTATAACAATTTTTGTTTGAATTTTTGAGATGAGAAATTGTAAATATTTTGCTGTTTTTTTTGTTTTTTTTTTAATATTATTCTTATCTATCTCCTTACCCCATTCTCATCTCGCGCATCTCCTTACCCCGTTCTCATCTCGCACATCTGCTTACCTCGTTCTCATCTTGCCCATCTCTTACCTTATATATAGTGGCAGTTACTGTATGTGCTATATTGTTTTGCTGTTACACTAAAGGAATGTTTGTGAAAATATTTTCTTCAAATGTTACAGCCTATGTGATTATCCAGATATAACAAATCGTCTAGATATGGCAAGCCTCTTCTCTGCTCTCTCTGGAAATTTTGAAGGTGTTGTACAATATAACAAAGACAATCGCAAATTTGAGGTGAGTTAATTTTCAGCTTGGTATTTATTTCAAGTTTCTGATTATGGTGACTATGTGTTTTGTGACACTCTTTATAATTTCCTACGTTACCTGACCATTTGTCCATAAATTTTTTTTTAATATATATTTTTTTTCTTTTCCTCTCAGGGAGCAGTTGGCACCAATATAACTATTGATACACTTTGCAATATTATGGTGCATGATACACATCACAGCCCAATTGAAAGATATGCCAAAATTAATCAAATGCTACTAAACACTTACCATCAAAAGTGTTTAGATTTCAAATATGATAAGATGATTAAAGATTTAAAGAATACTAGTTGGAATGCCAGTTCTGCAGAGGGTGGTAAGTAATTCCATTAATAAATATATATATATATATATATATATATATATATAATAAATTAATTTTTTAGGAGTAATGAATAGCAGCTTGGTTTGAGGAACTTGAGAGCTGAGTTTGAATTTCTGTTGTGTTCATTACATTCACTTACATGCAAATACCCTTAAGAAAGGTATGAATCCATCTCTTCCCCACTCCCAGCTATGGGTAAATAGCAGGACAGACCGGATACTATAACCCTGGTCATTTAAGGCCAGGTGGGGGGTCCTCTAATGGGAGTGTGATGGCTCCAGATTTGGATAAGTTTTAGAATTTATCATTATTATTATAAAAAAAAAATTAAATTAATATTCTTTAGTTTCAATTATATTTTTACAGACAAATGACCTAATGCTATCTGTTATAGCATACCTATGGACGATAATGGGCATGTCCCCATTCACATAAATACAGTAGTAAATACTGTATGTTGGTCTGAAGTTGGAGATTCATTGTGAAATTCACTTGACTCACTTCTAGTAATTGACTACTTCTATGCGCCACTGGTGAATCTTATATGTGTTGTTCATGTCCTAAGTATTATCGTTCATTACCAACTTTCATGTAATTATCCTATTCAGTAACCTTCCCTAGGTTACAACACTATCTTTGAAAAAAAAAAAATCTGTAATGGGTTCCTCTCTTTCTTTAGGTCGACAGTGGTTATACCAAACATGTACAGAATTTGGATATTTTCAGACGTCTGATTCAGATACTCAACCTTTTGGGCATAATTTTCCTCTTGAGTAAGTATTTTTACTTTTATAAAAGCCTCAGCAAACTTTAACTTTCATGCCCACAAAAAAATGGTGTGTCAAAAGGATGTTTTTTTTTCCCCATGACACCACTATTATTTTGTACTACTCTCACACCCTTTACAATGTTTATTTCCAAGGTTATAAAACTATGTGAACCAAGCACAATGCAATGTTTATTATTTACCATTTTATAAAGAAATAACTGTAAAAAAATCTTTTTATTCAAAATTTTTTTTAAATTAAAAAATTATCAAAATATATAAACCATTTACAATGCATTATTTATTATTTACCATTTTATAAATAACTATGAAAACATGATTTTTATTCATAATTTTATAAATATATCAATAAATTGTTGTATGAAAGAAATGCCTGGAAAATGCTATTTTTGCAAAAATTTATAATTACATTTACTTGTTATGTGTTTGTTTAAATTTTCTTCAAATATTTTTTATAAATTTATAAATAAAAACTTATTTTCATATTCATTTCTTTATAAATTTGTAAATGATTGCATTGCATTGTATTAGTTGCATTTTTAGAATGTTGTAAATATCAAATTATTCTGGTAAAGAAACAAGCTAATAAATAGTGTTTACATTATTCAGACTATTGGCCTCATCTTGGTCGCCATATTTATTACAACGTTTCGGCCATTGCATGCTCCGGTGGTTGGAATGTCAAACTGAACCCTTTATTTCGCTCACTGGGGTAGACTGTTCTAGTTCCATGTGCCATGTTTTGATGGATGTCAGTTATCAGTTATCTCCTGTTAATTTCCCTCTGAAAGTTCTCCACTGCCTTAACCGGGTACTGAACTCGCATTCTTTGGGTCCTGTCACTGGATCTAACCAATGCCTTTATCCACTGTGCCATGTGTCCTGAATTTCTGGGTATTATAAACCTAATGTCTTCAACCATTTTTACCAGTGCTCATATTGCAATTTTTTGCTGTTTTTACCAGAGCTCATATTGCAACTTTGTTGTTATCATTGCTTTTCTCTGGCACTCCTTATTACTGGTTCCCATATTGTATTTATTTCTATGCTTGGTCGGCTCAGGAGATTTTTGTGGCCTAGCATATGTGCTGATTCCTTAAGTTTACGAATTTTCCAATGGTGTTCTTTGTCTATGATCTCAACATGATCCCACAGAGGGCGGTGATCTCCCTTCTCTCTCCATATGTGGTCAGCCACGCCTGATTTTTTCCACTTCCCCTCGTGTTACAGCTTTCTGGTGTTCTTGAAGCCTTACCTTGAGGGGGCGGTCTGTCTCTCCTTTATATTCCTTTCTGCAGCTGCACGGGATAGCATCTATGTACCTTAACCATATAGTTGGCTTTAGAGATATAGATTCTAATGCCATTTCCTCAAAGTATTCCATGTATATATTCACCATTGTTGGTGATAATGGCAAGCCCATTGCTAAGCCCTCATCCTGTCGATATATGTGTGATCCCATTCTGAAGTGTATTGTTTGTGTACAGAAAGTCAACATCTCCATCAGATTATTTATTGGAATACTGGTCCATTCTTCTAGGGAAGAGTCAGAGACCAATCTGTCTCTGACTACTGAGAGTGCCTCCTCCATGGGTACCTTGGTGAACAAATTCACTACATCCAAGCTCACCATCTGGTTGGATAGGATGGGAGCATTGTTGATTATTTCCACGAAGTGGGCAGAGTTTCAGACATATGAAGGAGACTTTCCGGTCAATGGGTCAATACCCAGTTAAGGCAGTGGAGAACTTTCAGAGGGAAATTAACAGGAGATAACTAATAACTGACATCCATCAAAACATGGCACATGGAACTAGAACAGTCTATCCCAGTGAGTGAAATAAAGGGTTCAGTTCGACATTCCAACCACCTGAAGAAGGCCAGAGCGTGCAACAGCTGAAACGTTGTAATAAATAAGGCGACAAAGATGAGGACAATAGTCCAAATAATGTACATAGTACCTCATCTCGGAAATATAGACAAATAGTGTTTAATATTTTTGTTGTAAATTCTCAAAGAACAAAGAAAATGTATAACTTCACTGTCATATTTTTGGCTTTATTAAGATTCTAATCATCGCTTTTTAAAACAAAAGCATTGCTGAGGGAGTGAAAGTAGTTAAAATAGTATGTGTCAAGAGAAAAACTTTTGACACAGTGTTTTATTACAGCTGGCACAAAGGTTAAAGATTGCCAAATCCTAAATCTTTTATTGTTCAGCTTTCATTGTTACTTGAGGCGTAGACACATGTGAAGGGGTACCAATAAGCTCTTCCCAAACATTTGTCAAATTTTGTGAAGTGGGCCAGGCCTTTACAGTAACCCACATTAATTTTTATTTATAGATTGTCTAATAATATTTTTTGCATATTTACATTATATAATTTGAAACTTTTTAATATGGGTAAATAAATGTATAATTTATTTACATATATACAAAGCGAGTAAGTTCTGTCAGTTGTTATTGCTCAATGGAGGAGAGAATGATGAAATTAGAAGTGAAATCAGTGCTGGCTGTTGTCAATGGTGTTTCTCTCTCATCATGTTGGTGTTGACTTCAAATGTTAGTGTGTATCATGTCTCTTACTCAGCATGCCGGTGGTGACATCAAATGCTGGTCTGTTTGGGTTTTGTTTGAATTAGAGAATATATAGTCATCAATCGGCTCCAAATTAAGGTTTTGGTTTTTGGAGCTATCTAGTCTTTCACTGGTCATATTATATTGTTCATTTTATTTTGGTTAAAGCAAATGTATGCAAGGAGTTAATGCGCACTAAACGTATTTACACAGTCTGCTTTGTGTCGTCGAACAGTCAATATCTGGTTTGTGAAGAAAATGTAAGAGGCACAACATTGTTTTATGAGACAATTTGCATATTTTTCAGAACCATTTGGATGTATTTTAGGAAGTAGCAATTTGCTGAAATTAGTGGAATTTTTCATAATCTGTAACAGATTGGATAGAGCAATTAATCTGTGTGAAACTGACCCAAGTAATCACTTTCCCAACTGACAAAGTCTCTCTGTGTATGCAGTACTATGTTCATGAGTGTCTAGTTGCTTTTTCTCTCTCATGTGGTGTTTTTATGCCAAGCTGATCTCACAAAAAATTTGCATATGCCCAACCACTCTCACAATTTCTCCTAGCTCTGAGACTGTCTTTCTTAAATTAAGGTGTTAGGGTGGCCATATTTCTTTTTCTTTTCCTTCACTCATTTTGCACACCAGGCATATACGTGCTTGTTTTTCCACACGAGGTAAGTCATCTTCTCATCTACACACCTTCTTGATCTCCAATCACATAAATGACATGAAGATAGCAGTTGTCTTCATCGAGTGCTTCTGCGTAAAGGTGAACGGGATCCGCCCATCTCTTCTCCATTGTGCCCACTTGGTCTCTCGTTATTTGCATCATCATTGTTGTCTTCAGCATCTGTTTCCTCTGGTTCCATAGATGAATAGTCTAGCCATGCACTGAAAACAGTGGCGAATTTGAGTTGTTCGCAGATGACTTATCAGTGCTGTCATCTTTTGACGAAGATTTCTGATGCAGGCGAAGATCTCTGATATGGCATTGCATTCCATTAATGAGAACTGAATGTGGTCTATAGACCCCTGTCACTGTTCCTTTTTTGAATTACATCAAACATCAACCATGTGGGGTTTTTATCCATAATGCATCTCCTACTCTGTAGATCCCAGGATCTGTGCGGGCTTGGTAGTTGTATATATAGAGTTAGCTGGTGCTGACAAAGCTGTTGCATCATCTTTTGGCATCATGTTAAACCAATATAACTCCTCTATAATGGAACATTCTGACCGAGCAGCAATACGCTTGATGAAGCGATGGCATCTCTCCCAATGCCATTTTCTGATGGTTGACAGGCTTACCAGAATCTTAGTCACATGCCCCAGTTCTCTGCAAACTTTGCGAATGCCTCTCCACAGAATGCTGCAGCATTGTCGATGAGCAGCTCAGCAGGTAGCCCTCTCTTGCAGAATAGCGACTCCAGCTGTTGGATGATGCTGGCAGTGTTCTGATGTGGTAACAGTCGCCAGCTGGAAAACCAACTAGGGCCACAGTCTGTCAAAGTCAGGTAATGCCAGCCTTTATAATGTGTTATGTCCATCCCTACCCTGCCCAATTCTCACACACATCCAACTGTCCAGCTTTCCAGTGCACTGGCTCTGGGTCAATGAATTGACACACTTTGCACTCTCCAATCACCACATGAACTGCTGCCTTCGTGACCTCAGGGTGGATCTGTCTTACAAAATACAAGGTGCGCTTCAAACCAGAATGCCTACTACATTGATGGATGGCTTGAATGTGGGTTGATTCCTGCTCTTCTATCGATGCATCGAAAACTGGTTCCTTTTCTTTTCAAACTGCACCCAGCCATTGGTAAGCTGATTGGCTCGGTTTGCATGAGATCTGATGAGCTCTATGTCAATAGTCAATTTGTATTGCTCCATGATTTCCTTGGTTATGCTAAGCTGATGGCTTATTAACATTTCTGTCGCTGTCTTCGTGCACACTGGTGACTTTCCAGACAATGTATCAGAAACCCATCGATGCACATATGTTGAGTGAACCACAGTTGCTCTTCATTGCAGTGTCATGTTGATGCCTCTCAAGATCATGTCAAGCTTTTCTAGGTTGATATGCTTGTCTTCGCATTCAACAGGCATCTTCAATCAGGGATTTGCTGCTTTCCACAACAATGCCAGTGGCCAAGGAACTTACATCATCCTACACAGTAACTTTGTGTCCATCAACACATCAATCACCCTGTGCTGGATTCTACATGTGCCAATTGGGTAATGATGTTGGTTAGTATCTGAGTTAAGAGGTGGGTCCCACACCTCATCGTGACAGCCTGTCATCACAGAGTTTGTGCGTTGTTTTATAAATGTAATTATGACATGGAACCAGTCACATACTGGCAAATGTCCAGTCAAATTCCCACACAGCGAAAAGATGTTCTGCTGATTTAGGCAATGGTGGGAGATCACTCCTGCAACTCCATTGCAATTTACACTGCTCCTCCCAGACACGCTATCCCAGCATGTGGGTACCACTCTCTAAATTCTCTGGATTCTTACTTGTCAGTCCGAATTGCTGAAGATGTGCCCTTACACATGCTGCATTGCATACACTCTCATTGACAAATATGTCATCAATATATGAGGACGTGGCCCTCTGAATGGTTTTCTTCTGTGTGACCACGTCATTCACAATTGTTCATAAGATTAGCGGTGTTGAGCCCAAAACCAAAATGGGTGAGGCAATATCTTTGCCCATTTATCTTCACTGTTTGAAAGGGCCATAACAATTTGTCATGATGGATTTGCAAATAGGCACAATGCAAATCCAGCACAGAGACATCCAAACCTTCCTGTTGTCACTCCCTCAATTTTTGTGCGCAAACATCTGCATCTAACCCTAACCCTGACCTTCTGTTTGTTTTCCTGAAGCAAAGCCAGAGGGATCAGTCCTTCAACACAAGTTGTTTCTGCTCACCAGACCACTTCCAAGACACAACCCAGATCTTCCTGTTCTCATCATACTCTGCATGGAAGTCAGGCCTGTTCATAGTAATGGCTGTGCCCAAAGGTTGGTCAAGTTGAGGAAAGCTCACAGTCCCCTCATTGGTCGCACATACACCTCCCAACTTCTTGATGATGTCAAATCCGAGCAGCAGGTTGAAAACCAGCAATTTTCCATCTACAACCAAAACCTCAACATTGATAGGAGGCCTGTTGTTCATGTCAAGTTGAACAAGTCCTATCCCAGAGCACCTAAGAGTCCTTTAACTAACAGTGAGCATGTCCACTTTCCTCTTCCAAGAGTGACAAAGCAGTCTGATTATGAGTGACTGTAAACAACTTGTGTCTAGCAAGGTTAAACTCTTGATTCTATTGATGCATATGGCAATTGTGGGCTCCTTTATTTGGAGCTCAGGGAGTAGACTGGTGCTGAGGCCTATTCCCCTGGCTCATTTCCCGAGCAATTGTGGACTACATGGCCTATTGCATTCCCTGGTAGGAAGCTTCCTCGCCTCATCCCGTGTTGTTTGTACCACCACAAAAGCCAGACCCTCTTCCAATACTTCATCTTTCATGATTGCTTGCACTTGAACCAACAGCTGGTCGATAGACAATTTGTCAATCTGGGTTGAAGTGTGAAGGAGATGTTTAACCTGGTCTGGTAACCCTCGTACGAACGCACATACCAGGCTGAACAGAATGGAAAGTTTTCGTAACTCTGTCAAATAGACATCTACCGATTATCTAGGTGGAGCCATCGCTCAGCAAATTGCTCATAAGCTAAAAGACCATCCATAGCAAAAGCTGAGTACAGTGCAGATATTATCTGGTTGAAATCCCCTTTTTCTTCTTCTCTCAGCTCCTGGTAGACAGCAAACACGCCATCCATTAGCCTTAAAGAGACTACATGTTCTGTACATCTTACAGGCCAACTCAGCCTTCTCAATCCATTCAACTACAGATGGTTCAGATGCAGAGCTGTTGAACTCTGGAATGAGTTTGAGGTCAAATTTTTCCCACCGTCATTTTCACTGAAATAGCTTGTGTGAAACTGACCCAAGTAATCGCTTTCACAACTAACAAAGTCTCCCTGTGTACATAGTACCATGTTCATGAGCATCTAGTTGCTTTTTCTCTCTCGTGGTGTTTTTATGCCAAGCTAATCTTGCGAAAAATTTGCATATGTCCAACCACTCTTGTGACTTTTCCTAGCTCTGAGACTGTGTCTTAAATTAAGGTGTTAGGGTGGCCATATTTCTTTTTCTTTTCTTTCACTCATTTTGCATGCCAGACATACAAATTCTTGCTTTACTGCATGAGGTAAGTCATCTTCTATTCTACATTATCCCCACCTCCACCCTCTTTAAAAAAAAGTAGGTACCATTAAGGGGTGCTTTATTTTTTTGTATATCAAAAAATATCTTAACCAAATATCTTGGCACTGTCATTATGCTACAATGCTTGATGGTAAAGTGAGTGAAAACCATTCTCCTATAACTATCTTTCCTGCTCAGATCATGGCAGAAAAAGCAATTACTTTGTCAGCAGTTTAATAAATCTAGTTCTGCAATTGAACATTAAATCTATCTCTTCCTTTTATGTTCTTTCAGAAGATGGGCAATCATGGCTCTCCACAACTTCCTGTTTTTGTTGCTCTATGAAATTTTCCACCTCCTTCCCATTCCTCATTGTTTCTATTCTACCATTCATTTCAACAGACTCATTAAGTAGGTGATCATAGCTCTCCACATCTTCCTGTCTTATTTCTCCATGAAACTTTCCTCCTTTTATAATCTCTTTGTTCTTGTTCTGCCATCCATCCATCTGTCCTCATTAAGTAGGTTATTCACTCTTTCTTGCTACTACTCTTACCTTAGGTATGTCTTGTGTGTCTTAAATTCACTTGGCTATCTTTTCTCATGAGTTCTTTTTTTTGATTGCGTGTAAATTTCTTTGTTTCTGTTTTCCTTAAGACTTCCTCATTATTCACATGATATCCTTAGAATTTGTCAGTAGAATCATATCTTTTTGCTTCAAATTTCTTCAACTGTGAAGAAATTTTCTATAGATCAGATATTTCATAGCAGTTCAGTACCCTTTTCTTTTGTTTCTAACTATATTTTCCTATGTCTTAATAGTTTTCTTAGTTTTTTTAAAGACATCTTACTATGTTGGTTACAATTTCTGTCATATTTTTTGTCTTCTCTTAGTACAATACATAGTTAAATTTCTGTACTTGCTTGATTTTGACATTCCCAATATGTAGTTCTCAACTTGGGCTGTTTTATTTGCTGACAACCATGCATTCTGTTTTACAGTTAATAGTCTGTTGTATCCTTAAAGAAGTTTACAAAAGTGGTACTCAAGTGAAAGGAACAGCAACATGGGCATAGATGAAATAAAGACAGGTTTATTGTAAAAAATAAATTGATTTGCTTTGGGAATTACTAGCCTGCTAACCTATTCTCTGTACTGAAAGACAGGGAATTGGTTAGCAGGCTAGTAATTCCCAAAGCAAGTCAATTTATTTTGTACAGAATACAAAATTGTGGCAGAAGGCCGAAAAGGGAAATTGGGTTGAGTCTAGTCGTCACTTGCTATCATAGGATATCCTAGCTAATCCGATTCATGACCCATTCATTTGTTACAATTGTCACATTCACCATAAAAACCCATCCATTGCCAATCAATCCTCCATGTACCATAATACCGCAATACTTTCAGGGGGACCTACAAAATGCACTCCATGACATAAAAACCTCAAAATGTTAAAATTTTAAATACATAAAAATCTATGGATGATATGAGAGGGGAGGGAGATGAACCCCTAAAACAAACTAAAATATATCAAAACAAACAAAATAAAGATAACTGATGTTAGTTGGGCCCATCCAGTTCTCAAAAAAGAGAGGCTGCCATATTCTGCCTTTAGACAGAATCAGGAAGCTCTCTCTTTAAAGGGAAATGGAAAAGGTAAAATAAATATGTTCAAGGAGAGAGAAAAAATCTGATCCAGTCGAGATGAAAACAGGGGTGCAAAAACAAACTGGGGAGGTTGAGAATCTCAACTTGGATCATAACCAAAGAAGCAGCCGGGAACAGGCCAGGAACTACATTTACTTACATTAACAGGGTACACAAAGATTGTCTAGCTTAACCAGGGGAGGGATCGATAGGAAACTGCCCTGATGCTACTTAGGTTGGACAAAATGAAAATTAAGGCTAGCCCGTTCACATGAATCAAGCTTGCCTCAATTACCCACATTTTGCTGAAATCTGTTGAAACCAACAATCTTCTATCAGTTCTAATCTTCATCTTGAGCTGATGCTCAAAGAATTGGATTAGATTCTGATGTGAAAGATGATCACCTCGCATGACATCTTCCTGCATTCATGTCATCCAAATCACCATTCGGACTGTGTCCAGCAATGATAGAAATACCATTCATTTCACCCCAGAATACGGGGGCGACACAATTGTCACACACATATGTGTGACCAATGAGCATGAGCTTTTTGGGAGCGATACGAGCTGTCAACTCGCCAACATGGTCCCATAAGGGGAAGACCCGAGGACAATGGTAGAAGTCGTGCAAAGCCGTTTCTTCTAAGCCAAGGTCACATCGTTCACAACAAATCTGCCAAACCCCATATGAAGGCCTTTTCAGTTTTTGAGTTTGTGACTCTCCAAGTGTGACATTCCCAGCCCTCCATGACACAGACATTGTGTATAGACTTCTCTGTTGATTTTATGCTTACATCCGCCCGACAAGATGGAGAAAAGCAAGCGATCGATTGTCTTCTTATGTTGCTTACAGAGAGGAAGTACAGACAAGCAGTAAAAGATGAGAGGAAAGACACAAGTGGCACATGCCTCAGCTCTGTTCTTCATGGACAACCTCCTTTGGCGCCAAATTCAAACCAACTCTCTGACCTTTGACTGTACTTCTGACCAATTTTTCTCCAGCTAGAGGTTGGTTAGAACAACCACACTCCAAGAATGTGGACAGGACTGTCCGTTCAACCAAAAGGCCCCAGAAGATTGACCCCCTTCCAGACACCTAACCGCAAGCTGAAAGACTTGTTGCAGTTAATCTTGGCCCCTGTCACCTTTTCATACCAATCAGGCGCCTTCAGTACCACCTCAATGTCACTGCAGGATGACACAAAAGTGGATACATCATCGGCGTAAGTGGAAACCATGGTTGAAGCCCCACTAGTGACAGCGATTCCACATAGGACCAGACTGCACACCCTGTCCCTCAGCTGACAAAGTAGAGGCTCCAATGATAACCCTGACGAACCGACCTAGACAGTGCAAAAGTGCCCAACAGCTTCCTAGTCACTTGTACTACAGCACTGGGGGAGCGATACAGGAGGCTAATCCACCGGCAGAACTCAGATTTGAATCCAGCGGCTTGTAGGACAGCAGCAAGGTAGTGATGAAATCAAATGCCTTGGACTGATCCAAATTGATCGATGTCCTTAACAATGGGATCCTGCTACTGTTGCTGTGTCACCTCTTCACACCGCTCATGCAGTGGTGGTCCATGTTGCCTTGGAGATGGAACCTCCTGCTGCTCGGGAGAAGGTGTGTTTGTCGCTGCCTTTCCCTTCTTTATATCTGTCCAGCCAGAGTTGGGGCTCTTTTCAGTTTCTGTTGCTGCTACTGTTGGTGTTGTTGCTACTGATGCCACCGGTTGTGGTTGTGCTGCTACCTTCTTCCCAGGGTATGACTTTGACATGTGCTCTGAAGCACCACACATCCAGCAAAATGGTCTCCGTTCTTCCACCATGACCAGCATCCATTTATCATAGCACATCAGCACGTTGGGGATCTCACCAAAGCTCTGTTGGGTGAGGGTTGTCTGCAGAACGATATCCCCAATGCCAGACTTACTCGTAACTGCACTGACCTCATCCACCTCTCTGTACGTCACAAAAAAAGGCCCCCATCCAGTCTTCATTAATATCTGCCGGCCCACCATGGACAATTACTTGAGTCCTATGAGTCCCCATATATTCTGTTTGGAGTTTCACTGTCTTGCTCATTAGTATATTCCTAGTCAGCTTTTTGGTTCCTTCTTCGCTAGAATGTCCCATATTGCATTTGATCTCCTCACTAAGACCAATGGGGCAACATTCACAGTCTTCAGCACTTCTTCCATGGTTTCCCTGCTGATCCCAGTTAATTTCCAATTCTTCACATCAGTGGTCAGCAGGGAGATTGTCTGTGTATTTATGATGTTCAGTGCCTCCGGAATTGTAAGGAACCCATTTCCCTTAATGTATTCCTCATATTTTGGTCTTTAAACTAGCATAGTAAGCCACATCTTTTTTCAGACTTTTTTCTTTCCAGGCTGTTTCTCTTATTTCACTGGATTCCGGCGGTAATTCATCTGGGTCACTCATTTGTGGTACTTTTTTTTTTTTTTTAAACTTTTTTTTTATAATTTTCAAACAAAACAAAACAAAAAAATGAACTAGAGTCAAGAGTGGTTCAGCAAGAGAAAAATAAATAAAGTTGACTTTGTTTTTTTACATCTGACTTGTTTTTTTTGGCAAACACAAAAATTGAAAAAATAAAACAACCATGTCACACGTATAAAAGGATTACAGTGAGATGAGGCGAAAAGATTGAGGGGACAACAAAAAATTAACACTTGGTTAATAAAATCAAGTGGAAACCAAAAATTTACAAACTAACGTGGTGGTGGTGGTGGTGGGGGGGAAATAAAAAAATAAAAACTTGACTAAGAGAAAAATGAAAACAACAAAAATGGCAAAAACACCAACAGGTGGAAAATAAAAAAATTAAACAGGAATTAAAATGAAAAATAAAAGAAAGAAAAGCTTCAAAAGTAAAAAAGAAAAATTAAATACAACACTTAATATGAATTCAAGTCCATATGCCAAAGAACTAACGCTGGACAAACAACCAATTGTCAGGTAATTCATGAAGCAAGTCTGCCAGGTATATCCTGTGCTTACTATATATATATATATATATATCTATTGATATAGTCAGTCTACAGTAGGCGATAGGGAGAGTTAGACATTCTATTACAATATAGTCATTTCTTCTTGCTTTCCATTTCTACCTTGTCTAAAACTTCTTTCAGTTTTCTTTCTGAGTTCACTATCAACAAAAGCCACATGCATGTCTTATGTCATGAAATTGATAAAAGCAAATTATCAAATATTATTGTAATTGTTTCACAAAATTTATGCTATGAAATTTCATTTTCTTAGTTTTTCAGTCCAAATTTGTATGGATGCCTTTGGAAGAAAATATAATGCCAGCTTCATTAAACAAGGGATTCAGTGGACGAATTCAAATTATGGTGGTTTAAAGCTTTCTGAAAGTAATATTGTTCTACCAAATGGTTCCATTGATCCTTGGCATGCACTTGGAATTCTGAAAAACTTATCAAAAAATACTATTGCTATCTTTATCAATGGTAAGTTTTTTTTGTTTTTAATTTGGTAGAAAACTAATGATAAAACAGTTTAAGTGCATCTTGAAATATATATGTTGTATTGTTCTTAACTGTTGTGATAAAAAAGTTACAATTATAAGAGTAAAACTAGCAATCTAATAATATTCAAGGTATATGTTTCTTCTAAAAACAGACCAATAAGATGGAGCAAAACTAGCAGTCAATTAATATTAAAAGTATATGCTTTTTTTCTGCAAAACAAAGATAGTAAGATAGGTTACAAGTAACAAAATAATCTTTCTTCTTCCCCTTAATGCCATTAGAGATTCCTATTGAATATAGGACCAAAGACTCACCATTCTAGGTGTTGCTGCTGTTGTTTCTGTAGCAAATAGGCCTTTGCAGAGTGGAGTTGCCAGTTTTGAATTGGTTGAATAGACTAGTTACCAGTTTCGTCTAGTCTGCTCTGTGATTTAACCCATATCTAGGGGTATTAGAAATGGATTCATACTTTTCCCAAGGCTATTTGCGTGAAAACAAACACAGCAATATTGGCTGGAATTTTAACTCTGCAAGCGAATCTTACTTTGATGACCACTACTCCAAGAGCACACTCAGCAAAATAATACTGAAAATGCTTCATCTAAAAAGCAACAATAATAAGATGGGTTAAAACTAGAAATAGTTAATTCTTGAACTATCAACAATATGAGGAAAATTAGTAATGAAATGTGAAGGCATATTGGAATAATGAATGCTGCCTTCCAAAAGCAAAGTATTAAAAAAAAAGGAAAACTTAATTAGAAACAAAGAAAAGAGTACTGAACTATTATGTAATATTGGTCTTCCTATATAGTAGTGAATGCTGGATAATGTCTTCACAGATTAAGAGACTTAAGTAACAGAAATATAGTTCTACAGAAGGATGCTGGGAATACCATGGACTGAACATGTGAGCAAAGAAAGTTTTTGAGAAAATGGAAGCAAAAAAGACATGTTTGAATCAGAAAGAGATAATTGAATGAAATTTCTAGGATACATAAAGAAAGAGGGCTTGGAGAATTTGACACTCACAGGACATTGAAGGCAAGAGAGACAGGAAAGCAGTTAATAACCTACTTAACAAGCTTGTGTAAATTGTTGGCAGAACAGGAATTAGGATAGATATCAAAAAGAAAAGCGCTTACTTAGCTACAAAAGACAGGAAGGTGTGGAGAGCCATGATCAGTAACAACAATATATAGAAGAAGAAAACGGTGAAATATTCACAAATGATGAAAATGGTTTATTTGATAGTGGATCATTTTTGGTTTGTACGATGTCAAATATATTACAATGTGAAATTATAATAACATTAGTTTTTATTTATGCATTCAATATAGATATTTTACTTGTTTGTTCTTTTTTAAATATTATTTACAGCTGTTATATTTGAACATATTTTTTATTGATTTAATTCTTCCCACTCTCCAACATTCTTTCTATTTTGAATAATTTTTACTCATATTTATTTGTAACTTAAAATGTTTTTGTTTCTTTGCCTAATATTCCCAATGTAACTACTTGTGATTATAATATTGTTTTAATTAAAGGAGTTTTATTTTATTTTTCCCCAGGAACTGCACATTGTGCAAATATGTATCCATCAGACCCAAATGACAATCCAGATTTGCTGTTGGCTCGGATTGAGATCTCTCAACTCATTGGGAAATGGTGCTGCAGTTAATATATTTTTCCTTGGATATTTGACAGAATCATATTATGGGATACACTCATCAAATCCATTAACACAATGATATGAAAATGATTTTCCCTCTATCGGCTCAATTTTGTATGTTTTAATGAAGGTTAATTCCAAATTAAATATTTCCAAATTGTTGTTTCAATGAATTGAAGTTACTATTCCAAATTCTGAAGACCCATAAGAGAATTTATTTTGAAAGATTTTATTTTTTTATATTTTTTCAAAACTTTTATGTCAGTTACTATATTGATTATTTTTATTTTTTGCAATGAAGAATTTGTCAGCTTATGGCCATATCACATTGAAACCTTGGTTCTCATATGATCACCAAAGTTAAGCAACATTAAGCTTGATCAACACCTAGATGGATGACCACTTGGGAATGCCAGGTACTGTAAGCTTGGATGTGCAGGTGGTGTAATGGATAATGGCTCAATTTGGAAATCGTAGGGCTGTGTTCCAATTCCAGTAGGGTTCATTATATTCTCAGGTGTAAATATGAGAAATCCACCTCTTCTCCCCTCCCCCATTTCTGAGTTAATCAGTAGGACTTGTATCAATAAATCATTATTATCTCTAAAAGATTCTTGCAACCTAATGTTTTCTGGCTCTAAAGAACCTGAAAAGGGTTAATAAGCCCTAAAAAGAAAAGTGGCCACTCCAGATTTTGTATAACAGTTTACTTACTACTTTTGTGATTTTCATGAAAAATTCCTTTTTGATTTTCTAATAGAAATGAATCTTTATTTTCTGGTCCACTGAATTCTTTGATGAATATTTGCTCCAGTTTTATTTTCATCTTACTGTTTCTTTTATTCCAATGCTCAAGCCATTATGTTCTGTGATTGTTAAAGAATTGGAAATAAAGAAATAGCCTCTGAAGAGATTTGGACTTTTCAAATCTTGTTTTGGGTGTTTGGTGAAATTGGTAAAGCCAGTGTCAGACAGGCTCCAAGAATATAGAATGCAAGTTTCAAATTTTGTTGGAGGCTATGATATTTTTTTTTTTATCTGCTATACACTACTTGTTCTCATAGCCATAGAATGTGACAATTTCAGTGTTGTGATAAAAAGTATCTAAAAAAATTCAAATTGGTAATTCTTATGTCTTCAGTTTATAAATAATATTTGACTTTTATTTTGTTTTTCATAGATAATTGTAAATCTGAAGAATCTAATTGAGAAATTTTCAAAGTTAGCACCAGATTGGCTGACCACATTACAATGTAGTATTTTCAAGCTTCATTGAGTGCTCCACACTGAGGGCATTGTACCAGACCAAGCTATTCTTCATAAATATCTTTTATTTAAATATAACATCTTGACAAAAAAAAGTTAAATGTTGAACTCTGAACCCAAAATTTCCTGATAGCTTGAAAGAAAAAAAATGATTTCATTGTAAAAGCAAAAGGTCAGCAAGGGGCAGGGGAATGTTGTTGTACTGAAAGTTCTTAGCCCCACCAAATTCCTAAAATCTGTATTTGGATGTTTGATTATGGGAAGCAGTAGATATGTTGCTGATAAAAGCAGAATACATGAATATGACAAGAAAACTTTGTGGTTCATATTTTCTTTCTCTTTCCCCTACCTTCCCTCAATGTTTCATCTTTCTTCCTTCCTTTTTTTCCTCTCTTTCTTCCTTTCTCCTCCCTCCTTTCTCTAAACACTAAACTTTATATAGAATGTAAGTAAACTATTATAATAAAAATATTTGTTGTTCAACTCCTTAAATACAAGAGTATGAGAATTCCAATCATGATGCAAGAAACAAAAGTTTAAAAAAAGTTAATGTTTTTGATTACATTCTTTGACAGCTCCCTTTTTAATACTACCATTTCTAGGCCTGCTTCCACTTTTCACTAGTTCACCAAGACTCATGTCTGCCAAATTAGTAATGATCCTGCTGGCTGAAATAAAAAAGGTATATGATCAGAACTTGCCTGAAATTGTCAACAAGCTAAATAGAAGCCTACTTGTTCAGTTGACCTCCTCATTTTCTCTAATGAAAAACCTATCCAATGATACTTGTCAATTCTATTTTATTGTTAGGGTAATATTATTGTCTTGCTTAATTTTAATTAAATGAAACATTGTCATCCATTGTTTATTTTTTGACAAGTATTTCTTACATTTTAGTTGTAATGATAAGTAACTAAAATTAGCCAGTGGAAATAGATTGATGGCCAGAATAGTTGCAATAAAATTCAGTTATATTACTAAAAAAGAATGTATGATGGTTATCTTAGTGCTAAAATGTACTCACTTTTAACTTGTTTTATTGCCTATTCCTTCAAATTGAAAGGATCATTCACTGTCAGACACATGGGAACACTATTCTTTAAGCAAAAACTGCCTTTATTTAAAAGTGAAAAAAAAACATTCTAGAGGACACTTTTTCTGCAATATATGAAATCACTTTGTAAAATTTATTTTATTTTAATAAAAATTTTCAATATTTTTATGAAATCTTCATTTGAATGGTGGAATGATCAACTTTGGACTTGAACAGAAATGGAATTAAAAAAAAATCTAGATGTCAAGAATTCAATAGGGTCAAGGCACATGAAATACAAAAGTTGAAAGGTCACAGTTTGAATTACAAGATTCACCATCACATTCACCTGTGAAAGCCAAAATAAGGAAAAGCATTATAGAGGCCAAGACAAACTAACAGATTGAAATAGAAAGTGAGACAGTTACTGAAGATAGTGAAGCCTTCCAAATGAAAATCATTCAAAGCTATACTAACATTATTATACTGTAAGAAAAAGCCACATGGCAGGTGTGATGGAGTGATATTTGGAAATTAGTCTTGAGGTTTTTGAGTAGTCATTTCAAAATGATGTTTTGGAGTGAGCAATCAATAGCAAAACGCAAGAAAATGTAGAAAAAAATTGTAATGATTCATCAGCTTGGGTTGGAATCAGTTATGGAATCTACCAGGACATACGTGTCCAAGAAGCTTTTGATATTGCCTCATAATCAAGAGTTAGTATAAATTCTTGGTTGCAGATTAAAAACTATATTTATGGTATTTAAATATTTGCTCAGGGTTACATTTTATTTTTGCAGTATTAATACACATATTAAAAAAAAAAAATGAAGAAAATAATAGGAAATAAAGAGCAAGAAGAAATATATATATATATATATATATATATATATATATATACACACATCAAGGTTAATGGTCAGAGTTGAATCACACCTAAGAACAGTAGTATGAAAAAGTGCTCAATACACGTGAGAAAAAATAAGTAAAATAAAAATATTGCTTTTAAGTTTAAAAATCAGGAGGTCAATTAAAATATGTGTAGTTGTGTATTTTAATTGATCTCCTGATTTTTAAACATATATATATATATGATAAAGTATTAAGGTATTCTATATTTATGGGTTAAAGTGCTCAATATCAGGGATAGAGTGTAAATATAAATGTGGACTTTGAAGTCGACACCCCGAGGCAACAGTGTTTCATACTAAACACAATTGTTAGGCCATGTGCATTGTGTTTTTGCTTGACTTTTTATATATAAAGGTCAGTGATGCATTGTGGGTAGTCTATTGCATTATTCTAAAAGTTATTTTGGTGGACATGGTTTGTTAATTTGTTTATTATTTACTTAGTTTATTTACTTATTTATTTGGATTCATTTATTTTACTTGTTTTTGTTTATTTATTTCCTTTATTCTTGTTCATTTTCAGTCTTAAATTTTTAGTTATGCAGTAAAAATTTGTTTTCATGTCTGCATTTTGAGATGAGTTCTGATCGTTTATTATAAATACTTATTGACAACACCAATATACTACAACATGAAAATAAAAGCAAAAACTTCAAACTCTCGAGGCCCTCTATATCAAAAGCAAGCAACCAAAACTGAACAAAATTTATTACGAGTATAGCAGCAACATTTTAAAATGTATTTGGCCAACATTTAATGCTATGTTGCATTTCTACCATCTCTAGTTAGTTCCCTTATATTGTGGATGCTTGTTTGTACACCATAGCTACAATGGATAAATTTAAAATTTTAAAATATTTATAACAGAGTGCATTCATGCGTGTTTTCAAAAATCCCTATCATAATGATCAGTTACAATAAGTTTGTCTTCACAATTCACCCCTGAGAAGAAGTTTGAAAATACTCGGGTAAGGAAAAACTATGGTGCCTTCCTTGATGAATTTCAATTTAACATCAAGAAGCTAATTAGAGAACTAGAAAGGATTATTCTAAAATAAATAGACATAATATGTCTATATGTTTCAATGAAATCTGTTTGAATGACAATATGCTGCCTACACATATTTTTATATATATATATATATAGTTATGGATTTGCAAAAAAGACAGCATTAAAACACTGTTGCTTTTTGCACAACACAGAAAAAAGTAATTTTGGATAAGATAGTAAAAGTTATGATAAAAAATGACTTTTTATGGGAATCCAAAATGAAGAAAATCAATGTCAGTAGGGAACTGAATCACTTAAAATTTCCTTGCCGGAAATCTTTATTAGGAATTGTTGGAACAAGAGATAAATTATTAACTGGGTAAAGCTACAGTGAGCAATTGGCTTGTTTGAATGACATATGCAAAGAAAAAATTTCTGGGTAAGGAAATTGACTGAAGCTGTAACACAATGGATTTCCCCTCAATAGGTTAGGACACTTATATAGTCAGGTGGAGAGTAAATGATTTTATTTGGCCTGAAACACTGACAGTTTTGACAACTGACAGTAAAATGGAAACAAGAGTTTCAATGTAACCGTTCCTTGTCCAGAAATAGAGGCAAGAAAATAAAATAAATATAAAACTTTCAGGCTCAAGTGATACCCAAAAGGAAGATAGGAAATTCTGGTGATGGGCTTATATATTCAGGCCACATTCTAGATAAGGGCAGTCACAAGCCATCTATGTAGGCAGGGTCATGGTCAGATTAAGAACAGAGGTTGAATCAGACAGAGATTTCTTGCAAAAGGAAAATCTGCTTTGTTAGTCTGTCATGAGTGAGGACAGAAATAGCAGTGAAGACAACGATATCTTGCTTTTGATTTCTTTGTTGAATGTTCATGAGCCTTTCCCAATATTCACACCAGTGCAGATTGGAATAAAACCACATTATGAGATAGAAGCAAACCAACTGATGAAAATGTACATAATTTTGCTACATGAAAATATTGTCATATTGTATGCACCAACTGATTGTAGAGCTGAAATGGGAAATTCTTTCACAGGGCATGTTACTTTCAAATGATCACTTCTGCTCTCCCTCTAATGTCTAGTTAGCTTAGTGTTATAGTGAAACACACCTATTCTATTGTTAATAGACTCTCCCACCTATAATAAGTAGGAGTAGCAAGAGTAGTAGTGGCAGTCGGGAGAGAGTTGGCCAGTCACTCAATGTCAGACGACCGTTACTCGGATATTAAAGTATCAGCGACCACAACTAGATTACTGTGTCATTACCTATTAAGTTCCTAACGTTTTGTACGTCGAACCTATTTTAGGGCCAACTTAGTACAAATACAAGCCTCCACTGTGAAACCACTACATAACAACTTGGCGACCGAGGATTCGAACTCATATGGAGGAAGAAAAAAAAAATTTGTTCGCCATATATACAACACTTGGTGATGAATGCATTCAGAGGAAGAAAAAAAATTTGTATGCCATACAACACTTGGCGACAGTATTTGGATTCATACGAAGGAAGAAAAACATTCGTACTCCATAACACTTGTCCACGAGGATTCAAAATTCATATGGTGGAAGAAAAAAAAAAAATTTCACCAGCCATAACAAAAAAGAAAGTATGAGTATTCAAATGCATATGAAAAAAAAAAAAATTGTTTGCCACAGTATTATTCGGCGAAAAGATTCAGATTCATACGGTGTAAAAAAAAAAAAAAAAAAAAAAAAAAAAAATCCGCTCACCACATTTTGTGGGTGAAAGAAATTCATTCTCATATGGAGGAAAAAGAAAAAAAAAACTTGCTCGTCAAATTTTTGGTGACAACATCTCAGATTCACATTTAAAACAAAACAAAACAAAAACTTGGTAAAGTTTTTTGAAAGACAAGAGAAAAAAAAAACTTGGCAAAGTTTTTCAAAAGACAAGACGTCAACTTAGTGACGAAAAAAATCAGTTGTATTCTCAACTGAGAAAATTTTTTTTGTTCTTGATAAGACAGTTTGCTCAAATAGGTCACAAATTGCAAATTTGTTGAGGACCCCCCCCTACAATATTTAAGCATTGTGTAAACTCTTTGCAAAGATGGAGGAATGCAAAAATGTATTCCAGGAATTTTTTAAGTTCCAGACAGAACAACAGATGACAATATTAGAGCAACAGAAAACATTCAAGATGCAACTACAGGAGGAAACTTTTAATAGACAGATGCAGTTTCAGCGAGAAATGGAACAGAGGCATAAGGAGTTTCAAAACAAAATTCTGGAAATAACTGAGAAGAGGAAAGAGAAAAATCTACAAAATGATTCTTTCCCAGAGAATACAATATGGAATTCATTTGAAATATTCACGTACAGTCCGGAGGAAGAGATAACTTTTGAAGAGTATTATAAAAAATATACGGACGTGTATAACGAAGACTGCCACACGTGGTCTGAAGGAAAGAAGGTTAGACTTCTTTTAAGCAAGTTAGGAACTGCTGAGCATAACAAATTGGTAAACTACATTTTACCGAAAAATACTAGCGAGTTGACTTTTACCGAGGCAGTAAATATATTAAGTGAATTATTTAGTAAAAAGACATCTTTGTTTCACAAGAGGTGGAAATGTTTGAATCTGATGAAAAATGAAGAACAAGACTATATAACATACGCAGCCAATGTGAATAAGCATTGTGAAGAATTCAAGCTAGCAGAGTTAAGCGCTGACAATTTTAAGTGCTTAGTGTTTGTTCAAGGGCTGGTATCGGGAAATGCAGAGTTGAGAAAATTAGTGCTGTCAAAATTAGAAAACGAATCAAGGATTTCGATACAGAAGTTGAAAGAAGACTGCACAAGATATGTTAGCATAAAGAAAGATTCGAAAAAGATAGAACAGTCTGGCGTTTCACATGTAAGGAAAATACGCTACAAAAAAGAAAGTCAGTCTACCAAAAAGAATTCTAAAATTGCGGATTATCAAACAAAAAGTGAAATACCAGAGAAAAATAAACAAAAACTCCCGAAACCATGTTTTGCTTGCGGTGAACTACACTGGTACAGATATTGCAATTTTAGGAATAAAAAATGTTTCAACTGTAAAAGAGTGGGGCATAAAAGCTCACACTGCAGGTCAAAAAATAAAGATAATAAAATAAGAAAATTAAAGTCCGATGAGGTGAACGATGGAATAACCAGAAAATTTGTTACCGTTGAAATAAGTAATAAAAAAATAAAACACGACACTGGTTCCGGCCTATCTATCATAAATTTGCATACATGGAAGAAGTTGGGGAAACCAACTTTAATGAAAACAAATAAAATCGCGAGGTCAGTGACGGGAGAAAAAATACAATTTATTGGAGAATTTGTTACAAACATCACGTTAAATAAAAAAACACGAAAAGCTAAACTATTTGTCATAAAAAATACCACGAACTTACTTGGTATGGATTGGATAACAGAATTCCAATTATGGGATCTGCTGATAAATTCTTTCTGTTACAAGGTAGATTTTTTAAATTACTAAGCCTAAAAATTAGTAAAGAAACTTAAGGGAACTTTTCCTACTGTTTTTTCTCCAGGTTTGGGAACGTGTACCAAGATGGAGGCAAAATTCTAGCTAAAAGAAAACGCTCAGGCTTTTTTCAGATAGATAAAGAATTGGACAGATTAGAGAAAACCGGTGTATTTAAAAAAGTTGAATGGGTAACACCAATGATATACGTGACAAAAAAGCCCCAGAAAGTAAAAATGAAGCCGACACTGAGAAAAACTGGGGAGCGAGTTACCCACAGTCAAGGACATGCAGTATTATTAAATGATTTAAGTCAACTGAAGTCACCACAGAAAACGTTAAGAAGCACAAGATCAACAAAAGGGAAGCTAGAGGCTGAACAAATAGAACCACAAGAAGAACCTACAGAAACTGTGACTCCATCCTTAAGAAGCTCAAAGCGGAAGGTTATTTCTGGTAACATTATGGAGGTACAAAAAAATAGAAAAGCGGATTGGCAATATGATGTACTTGGTGAAAGGCGTAAAATTTACGTGCAGTAACCAGATCAGACGACGTTTTTCAGACGTGGGTGACAGCGGTCCCACGGAAGAAATGCCGATGGAGGGGATTTTCAATACATTTGATCTAACAACACCTGCAACAATTTTACCTGAGGTACGCTGATCCAGTAGAAAAAAGAAAGGCAACTGATCATTTAAAAATGGATCAAAAAACGTAGGAGATACGCTACGATGTTGCTAAAAAAAAAAAAATTTTTTTATTGTTTTTTCTTCATATTTTGTGTAAAAAAATGAATAATAAATAAAAAAAAACAAAAAACGTTTACTCCTATGGAGTAAAGTTTTTTTTTGGGGGGGATGTTATAGTGAAACACACCTATTCTATTGTTAATAGACTCTCCCACCTATAATAAGTAGGAGTAGCAAGAGTAGTAGTGGCAGTTGGGAGGGAGTTGGTCAGTCAGTTGATGTCGGATGACTGTTAGTCGGATATTAAAGTATCAGCGACCACAACTAGATTACTGCGTCATTACCTATTATATTAAGTTCCTAATGTTTTGTACGTTGAACCTATTTTAGGACCGACTTAGCACAAATACAAGCCTCCACTGTGAAACCACTACATAACACTTAGATGGCACAGGGCTACACTATTCAAGCACTCAGAGTTAAACTCTTAATAGACACAAGCAGATTGGTTGAGTCAGATTATTTACTTCTTGATGAGTGTTACTGCCAAGTATCAAAGTGGCACTTTTGGCAAAAATCAGCAAAATATCTGTGCACTTTGTAAAAAAGTGACAAACAAATTATCTCTAGATACACATTACTTTTCATTTATCTGAATGTTTCGAATTAACTGTTTTCATTAAGGATAATCTGTTTTTAAAATTAAAAAGAATGTTATTTTTTACTTGTATTTCATCTTAATTTTTCTCAGATGAAAGGGAGTTCAAATTTCAGATAGTCAGTCCTTTACTTTTGATCCTGCACTGTCTACTTATGTTGTCAATCTACAGCAGTAAGTAAAGTTTCAATAAAAGATTTAAATGAAAGTAAATAATAATAATAATAGAAGTTGAAAGAGTACTTAGGGAAAATTGTAATTGAGACCAAGATTGCAAGCACCCAGAAAATTGCCGCCTTTGTAGAAGGGAAAATATGTTTGTATTTGTCTGACATGAAAGACACTTGGAAGAAAACATAGCCAATCCAAAAGCTACAATTTAAGAAAAAACTGATCTCATAGCTTTGAGAATTTGTTTAGACAAATTTGTGGCTTATGTAAATTTCTGGGCCTCAACCACTCAATAAAATGAGCATGAGCAAAAGAACAGAAGAGGGGCAGCAGAGGCCAACAAGTCAGGTGGTTGTTCTTTGTGTGTGAAATTTTGCAGTAGTCTCATCAATTATGATTGTAAAAAAAAGATAGGATACAACTGGTACTCCAAACAGACATACCTTTTTAAAAATGCATTGATTATTTCCAGGTAAACTGATAATCTGACTGTTCAAAGAAGACTGTTCATTTGTTGGTCAAAAAAAAAATCATCAACTGTATATATGACATCATATCTCAGGCAAGTATTTTTTTAATGTTGGGGAACAGATGATAGAAGAATAAGGAGGGTGATCAACCAGTGCAAAGTCACACACAGCAGCCATTGAAAGCAAGGACTTGTGTGCTGGAGCATTGTCCTGATGAAATAAATCCTCTTTCGACAGTTTTCCTGGGCATTTGGTCTTGGTAGCCTTTCAGGAAGTTGGTATAACACTCTGTTGATGGTGTGGCCCTTTTGAACATAGTCACTAAACATAATGATTTTTGCATCCTCAGAAAACTGTGGCCACCAATTTTCCTGCAGATGAAACAACCTTGACCTTCATTGCTAGAAGGTGGTGTGGGGTGTTTCCACTGCATGGATTGTCTTTTTGTCAAAGTGATGAATCCAGTGCTCATGCTTAGTTAGGAAATATTCAAGGAAATCAGCTGGATTTGCCTCAGACAATGTCAGATATTTTTGTGATGTGATCAGCCTGTTGCACTTTTGATCAGGTGCCAGAAGACGTGGCATCCACCAAACAGAAACCTTCATCATGCCAAGTTCAGTGTGCAGAATATTCTCAACTCACAGGATATGCTAATTGTATTGGCTATTTGATTTATAGTCAATCACCTGTCAACCATCCCCATGTGTTGAACATGATCAATGTTTTCCTTGGTGGTGACAGTTGCAGGATGTCCAGACCTTGGGTCATCTTCAAGACTCTCCCTTCCCCTCCTAAATTCACCTGTTCACTTTTTCACTGTTGATAAAGCTCAAATGTCATCCCCTAATGTAGCAACTGTGTCTGTATGAATGTCCTTGGGGTGGGGTAGTGGGGGTAAACTCTTTCTGCAAGTACTTGATAACACCACGATGCCAAATTTTGTCAAGATTCTACTAGTTAATTTTGAAGTCTTTTTGATCAGTCACATGTCAGTTTACCTGGAAAGAAACAATGCAGTTGAAAGAAGAATTGAAATTAATGTATGCAAGATTTCACAACTCTAGCATCCCACCCCAGGAACTTTTCAGACTATTCTCATACTCTATGAGGATTCTCTGAAAAGTTCTTGAGTTGTGTAGACACTTGACAGCATGCCTCAAGAACAGAATATCCATTGATGACACCAATGTGTAACACCAACATAATACTAATGGTTGAGATTGCTTCAATTAATAAAATAAACAACAAAAAAGCCTATTTTAAATAACTTGTAAACATGGGTATTATAAGAATAGAGCTGAACAGTTTTTAAATAAAAAATTCTACCTTGACTTGCCTTTGATGGCAAATATTTGACAGGTTTTAATTTTCATTTACAATCATGCATCTTGTACACTCAGTCATTAATTACATTTCAGAGATTGAAAATTCCCTAAGATGATTTTATATAACTTTTACTAAGCCTCATATGATCCATAATCTACTGATAAAATTGATTAATGGCAAAAAACAATAAAAATGACTCCCTTAATCTTAATCCGAAAGCTGACAAGGATTAATATGAATGTAGGCCTTATATGTAAAAACCATTTAATACCATACACTTTGTTCGTTTTAATCAGCAGATTTTTATCTATTCTAATCACATACCCCAAATTACTTTGCAAAATCTATGTATTTGAATTATTATAATATATCCGCCTGCTATTTTCAGGGTGACCTGAAACTAAATTGGGTGTTAAAATCATTTATTTCTGTTTGTTTACAATTCAATTTGTTTTTGTCAAGATTTAGACCTACTTTGAGTAACTAGCTTTTGAATATGATTATGGAAGCATAAAACAAAAACATATGGAAAACTGAATGAGATCAGTCAGACCAGAGTTTCTTGACATTTTAAATAATGACACACCTCAGAACAAATGAAAATATCATGACACACTTAGCAAAATTTTTAAAGGGTGTACATTTAAATGTATGAAATAAAACCATAGATTTAAAAATATACAGACACAAATATGAACTTTATTTCAATGTTTCTATTCAACTATTTGTGCAGCTTATTTAGTGTGAAACATGTCAGATATTAATGTTGTACCATTACTACATACATGCACACATATGTATGGCATGACAATATTTTGCAGAACACTGGCTGTCAGGAATCACTGAACTAGATTGTATCCAGATACATGATAAAAATTTTAAGCTCAAATATTTTAAAATTCAGCATTTCTCCTTGTTATACGATTATAACAGACACTTTTATAACTTTCCCTTTTATTGTTACAATGAAAAATTTTAAAATTCAGTGTTTCCACGTCTTCAGGATTTCCACTCAATATATAATTATAGCTGACATTTTTATATGTCCCCCTGCTTTCATTTCCTATAATCAAAAATTTAAAATTCAAAATTTTTTAAAATTCAGCATTCCTTCATCTTCAGTGTTTCCCTTCAGTACATAATTATAACCTCCCACTCCTACATATACATTGTATATAAATCATCAATAAAAAAACATTAGTCTACCTGATGAAGTCCTTTTAGAGGATGAAACATGTTGCACAGAAATTTTCCACTTTGTCATACATTTTCCTAATATACGAATATAGCTTTGAAAATGGAGCACATATTTTCATTAAGTTCCAAGTAAAAAAAAAAGTAATATACTTAAAATTCACAAATAATTTGCATATACCAATTAATAAAAGTGAATTTTGATTAATAAATAAAACCCAATTACTGCTGAAGTCTTTCTTGCCACCATTTTTATGAGAACAGTTGGACGTGTAGATGGTGTAATGGCTTGAAAGGAGAAATTGAAGAGCTGAGTTTGAATTCCAGTTGGGTTCATTACATTCACTTACACACGAATACCCTTCAGAAGGGTATGAATTGTTCTCCACCCACAACAAATCACAAGAAATTGCTATCGTCATGGGAGACCTTAATAGCAAAATAAGCAAGGAAAGAGATGGTGGAATAGTTGGCAAATTCAGGCTAGGAACTTGTAATGAATATGGAGAAAAATGGGTCCAATGTGCTTTGATAAAATCTAAAGAAGGATCAGCAATATTATTGGTTCTGATCTGGCAGCTCAGCTTCAATCACTTTCCCACTGCCATAAAGTAGCCTCCCTGTATCTTTTCTATAAATACTTTCATGGTAATTCTTTGGATGAGCATTTTGCTATAGTACCAAAACTTCATGAATTTATATAGAGTACTAGACTGGCAACAAGGTCTCATCAATTTACAGTTGCGTTGGCTAGATGTAACCATAAGTTCTATGTTACAGTTTCTTTTCTTGAACTTCTCACTTGTAAAATTTTCTTTGAGCTTCCATGCTTTCTAGTCATTTTTAATTTTTCCTGGTATGTTTTTCCCAAAACACTTATTACGGACTCAAATGCGAGCCCAAGTAAGGATAAGTAACAACAAAACCATATATAAAAAAATGAATAATGTATGTATTAACAAAACAAAGGTATACATAGACAATAGAAGTTTGTTGTGGGGGACAAAACAATGAATATGAAAGAAGAAAACATTTAAAATAGGGAATGTGGTATGTTTAGAAGTCTGAGTGAAAAGTGTTACATTGAAGTGAGCATGTGAACAGTAAGGGACACATTTTTAGTAGATGTAGCTACATCTTCTTATCCAAGAGAAAAAAGAAAGAGAATGACAGAGAATGTCATTCCTATTTATTTTTTACTTAATTTCATGATTTTAAAGAGTGTCCCCTAGCGACGGTTATTTTAGTAAAGTTAAGTGGGGTAACCCCACACCTTCCTTGGGGTAAACTCAATTAAAAAAAAAAAAAATTTGCTTACTGCTAATATTAACAGCTTATATTAGTCGGACATGATGATACAAAATAAAATGTCAAGAAGACTAAATCAACTTTTAAAAGTGGAGTTGGGTGCTAAGTCAAATGTTTACTTTTAAAGATGGCTGATTCTATATTTGAATCTTTTCTGTTAATTCCCCCCAAATAATATAAAGTTACTTATCACAAATATTAATTCACTCCAAGAAATTATAAATTTTAAATCAAAGTTTGTTTGTTTTTTTATTAAATTTTTGGCACTTTTTTGAAATTTTAAATCAAAATTTGTTTAGCTTGCTTTGCAACAACTCCAACCCTCAGAATGAAAAAATTACCAAAAATTAAGGAGTTATTCACATTTCGTAAGTGCGGATGATATTTGAGGTATTTACAAGGAATTTTGACAATTTAAAAAAAAAAAAGAAAAAATTTGTTTTTGGCTTTTTTATTAGGGTGAATGTGAAGACAAGATCCCACAGAGAAATAATGCACCTGAGTCGCCCATATTTGGGACAATTACAAAGGTCAATCCAACCAGAGTGCAATGGAATGACCTCACTCTGGGAGAATTTGATGTGAATTTTAGTAAATATAAATTCTTTTTATTTTGGGGTGAATTAACAGAAGAAAAAAATCCCTGAGTCTGATTCCTTCGTAAAATGAATATTTTTATTTCTATTATGCTACTGTAAACATTTTGTTGTTTTGATTTTAAATATATTTTTTTTTTTTTGCTATTTGTTTGCACTTATTTTCTGCAATGAGACATAAAACTCATGAAGAAGTTTTATTTAAATGATAGTGTTTTAGTTTTAGAAAAAAGAATAACAGAAAATGGAAATTTTCTGCTTTATTTTGAAAATTAATGGCAGTCATGACTTTTTAGACAAATGTTATAGCTCAGTTATCATTGAGGCCAAGAATACAAAATTAATTTTTTTCAGTTCCAGCAGGTGAGCATAGACGGTAGTTCAGCAGTTTTTGGGAAGGGAGGTTTTTTTTTAAGGTATTGGCTGAAATGGATCTCTTCTGACTGAATTTCATGCTCTCATAGAAAAATTGATTGAATAAATAAAAATGCCAATATTGGTCTATGTCAAGGCTGATTATGGAGATAACTAACAGCGTTTTTTGGCGACTGCACGGGACAAACAATGTAGTTATGGGAGAGTGGTTTGCTCACTCACCTAGTCTTCTCTGTCATCAACCGACGTGGCGAGATATTTTGTCGAAATGGTGATGTCTACAAATCTTTACCAAAGAAGACTAAAGTGAAAACAGCATTTTCAGTTAAATTTCAAACTCTCTCTAGTCTCTACCAATTCCGTTTCTCGTGTTGGGAGCGCAATTTTTTACGCTCCAATTCACGTAAACGTGTAAGTTTTCAAACCGGACGTTCGTCTATGGTTGAGCGGGGAAAATAATAATAATGATAAAAAAAAAATTAAAAAAAGTGTAAAAGTACATTTCTTTAATTAATTTTTTGGGAATTGTGCCATCAGGGATAGTATTATCTATTTTTTTATTTCACTTGTAGTACTGTGATAGTAGTAAGTTCTTACTGCTATCTTTGATTTCAAGTCGCCCCTCCCAACTTTCAAAGAGTGAGCGTTAATGGATTTGACATGAAAAATAAATTACGACGATCCAACCACTCGGCCTACCATCAATGCGAACATTTTTTTTTCGACTAAAAATCATGAAATTAAGTAAAAAAACTAAAAAGTAAACTTTTTTTCTTTTTCGGTCAGTTAACTAACATCGCGTAACTCAAACTGAGATTGGATTCAAAATTTTGTTTTTTAATGTCTTACCCGAACGTGTTTACCAGATGAGCCATCTCACTTAGTTTCAAGAGCGTGTTGCAGTTAGCATGCACCAGCCGAAACCGTTCCAATCTGCTTGACGTGGACACGAAACAAAAGGTACGACACATGTGCACTTTTATGCCACATGGTCGCTTCTGTGCGTCGTTCCTCAACTGAATGTCGATGAACTTTGGAGAAATTTAACAAAAAGACCGAAAAAAAATATGATCAACACCGACTTGTAGATTGTTTGCTTAGAAAAGTGAGAGTTAATTTAAAAAAAAAAAAAAAAAAAAAAAAACGAGAAAGAAAGATAAAGAGCAGACTGCGCCTCCACCCCACCGGTTTTGCATTACCTTGGCTTAGTTAGTGTTTTTTTGTGTAATTTTTTCAGCATCTCGCTCTCGAGCAACGAAAAAGGAGGTTGCATAATTGAATTGCATCATTTTTCTTCTCAGCGTTATTTGTACCCTCGTCATAAAGGTAAGTAAATAAAAAAAAAAGTAGTCATTAATATTGCACTATTACAAATTTATTTGCTTTTTTTTTTTTTAGTTTTTGAATATTGCTTTATCTGGCCACAAAATACCACGCTTTGTTGAGATAAGGAGAAAACAAGGTTTTGATTTTGTTTGCGTTGTCTACTACACTGTTAGTTTTTTGAGTTGCCATTAACAGCATTAACTGACAGAAAAAGAGAATCTTTTTTCTTTACCCATAAATTAAATTCCTCAGATATTTCCTTTTGTCGACGAGTTTTATTTTTTGCAGAGGGATGGATTAAAAAAAAATGCTACTCAAAAAACCAAGCACTAGTTAGTAATTGTATTTTATTTATTGCATACACAAGCTTTTTTGGAGACCCGTCTAAACAACTGTCAAAAAAAAGTTTATGTACAGACAGCACATAATTTTTAGCTGTAACTCCAGATGTTTATTAATTTTTTATCTCTCATCCGCAAAAAATAACATAAAATATTAAAGCATTTAAAATACTCTTCTCAGCTATTTTAAATTTTTTATCTATTTTGTTTGGTAGAAATTCATCCCAAAAATCACAAGTGCGTCGAGATGCTGTGTAGTGTAGTAGTAAAAGTAAAATGTATTTAATGACTGGTCAGTCAGTTGAAACTCCTGTGGAAAACCGATGATGATTAGATTAGAGAAGGACGTTAGGCGGGTAAGAAAAAATATTACATTGTTTGAGATATAGAAGTCAGTGTTTTCAACTTGACTTAAAAAAAAAAAATTGAAACGTTGGAATTAAAAACTAAACCTAAACCTCGCAACCGACCACGAAACATGATGGAATTAAAAAATGGAATCGCTGGGTTGAGGATTTTAATTAATTCACCACGTGTTTATTTTTCCGCTTGATTTCATTGTTCCGAGTCGTCTGTTAAAAAAAATAATCAAAACCCCTAAAGTCAAGTCACGACAGAGCCACACGCATATTTTGGTTTTTGATTTGAAGTTTCTCAGTTTTTTTGAAAATCTTTGTTTTGTTCCGTTTGAATTTTCAAGCCGAATAATTTTTACATTTTTGTTTGGGGTAAGTTTGAGAAACCACTAATTTTTTTTTTTTTTTACTTTTATTTTCTTCGTGAAATGAACTAAACTTAACTTAAACCACAAGCTCAAGAATCATTTTCCCCATTTAAGCTAAACCAACCTTTTAAAAAGGTTATTCATTTTTGTTTCTCTGAATGGATATGGAAGTATTTCCCACGTCAGCGGCGTTAAACTTCCTTTACATCTTCATGTTACAAATCCAGTACTTGTTTTTTTTTTGTAGTTGTTTTTTGTGTGTGTGGGTTGGTGGGGGGAAGCCTTTCAGTCAAATGTACACACCTAGGCCCAAATTTCTCTTTTTTATTTATGTAATTTTTACTTTAAAAAAAAAAATAGTGAAAAAGTTCTCTTGGAGAAAAAAGTAAAAAAAAAATCTAATTTGTATCTGTTTGTACTTTGACAAAAAGATAAATAGAAAACTTTGTTTTTATTAAACTGTCACTTTTTTGCTGCGTGTGTATATCGACGGTAATAATTTGTTATTTCTGATATCGAGTTGGGATTTTGGAAGATATTAGATTTTATTTTTGGACCTTGTGTTAAAAAAAAAAAAAAAAAGTATGTTGTTTGTTTTTTCTTAAAATGACATTGTTATTTTGAGGTTGTTGAAGTTGCAAACAAAATTATTTCTTTTTTTTTTCTGAAGCTTAATTCAATTCATGAAATACGCGGTGTCGTCAATTTCTTACTTAAGAGTACTAAGTTCCTTAGTACTAGTTTTGCCAGCATTAGGCACTTGGATGGATTAAAAAAGTACTTCGCAGCGCTGATCTCAAAATAGGCCTCTTTAAATAGCATTTTTGTTATTTTATTTGAATTTGATTATTCAACAATGGCACTTTAAAATACGGATCTGAATTAAAAGGTCTTTTAAAAGGAAAGGGTGCATTCATAGGAGTTTACTAACTTTAAAAACAATACGAAACTTGTAACTCGCACATCAGTTATCAGGAAATAAATTTAAATTACCCGGGCAAAAAAAAAAAAAAAATCAACAATTACTTTTTTAATATGACAGTTTCGAGCATCCACAAAAAAATTCTGTACCCAAAAAACTCCTCATCAGCCAAAAACAGAATTTTATTCCAGTAACCAAGAATTTGTTTTCTAAACAGAAACTTTAAACTTCCTCATACTGAAAAAAAAAAAATGTTCCATAAACATTGATCTGACTCTTGTAAAGATGGAGCATATTAGGAGGAGTCAGATACTTTCTCGAGTGGTACAAACAAGGAACTGACAGATTTTCCAGAATCTTGAGCAATGGTATGAATATATGGCGGCCGAAAGTATGATGCACCCAGTGAAGTTCAAACTCACTACACGGTTGTAATTCTTCTAGCAAGACAAGTTTGTTAACCATTATTACACCACATCTGAGTGCCCATGGTATGAATATAGGCTGGAGTGAGCTTTAGTTCCAATAGACATTTGAGACAAGGAACCTCATTGAGATTACAGCTGCTTATCAGGACTAGAGTAAATTATGGGTCTGCTCAGCGGTGATCAAACATTTCTAGCTTTGTTCTGGAGGTATTGAATGATACATGCCTGTCTTTTACCCTCCTTGAGCTGTGAGGGCTAGGGTCAGTGGAGAGGTCAGCACTTTGGGGGTACACTTGTAAACTGGTATCATCTGCATATTTACTAAAGATCTGAGTGTGTTCTTGGGCAGATTGTTAATATAAAGTAGAGTAGAACTGAGGAGAGATCATTTTGGAACACCAGCATTGATCTTGTATACTTCAGAGGGCTAGCCATTAATTACAATCTGATTTTGTTATTTTGCTCCCACGCATAATGTTCAGGATTGTTATTGAATGAATTCTAAAGTACAATAAAAAGTTCTATTTAATTGGTCTCTTGTAAAATGATACACAAAACATTCCTGTGCAATTCATTACTAATTGTTCTTTTGGTAAATGATGTTGCAGCTGCCTGTGGGAATAAACTCATCTGTTAAGATGCATTTAAGACCCTGCATTTTTTAATCATTGCAATTAAATTTAGATGTTTATGGAGCAATTGTTTCAGTATGATAGATTGCAAGTTTAGAATAAAACATTCTTTGGTGCTTGGAATAAATTTCAATGTTGGTTGATGAGAGTTCAAATTGATTTTGAGTACAGGAATTTTCTTTTTTTTTCTTTTTTCTTTTAATGCACATTTGCACCCTGGGTCATCTTTAATAAAAAAAAAAAAAGTAATTTTTTAATTTTTTTTCCTTTCATCCAAGTAAGATGGCATTCTATTCAGGACTAAAAAAAGTAAAGGATTTGCTCTCTCTCTCTCTCTCACCTTTTTTTGGAGGGGGCTCTAGGATGCAGTAAGTAGAACACATATTTAGTTCTCCCCTCAGGAGAGACTTAGTAAAGCATAGTAAAGCTGAATATTTAATTTTAACTCAACCACATGGTACACATACACACATTACTGCTAATTGCATGTGTGTGTGATTTTGAGCAATTTTGATCTTTATATAAATCTTCCAGGAGTTGAATTGATTTCTTTTGAAACTCTTCAACAAGAAGAAGTCATAATTTTTCCTGTAACAAGTGGTAATCTCTCTGCTTCAAACTAGTATCACATGATACATGACCTTACATCATCTCACATTTCATTTTCAGTTATGATTGTATTTTCTTTGACATTTAAAATTTTTCCATGGTGCACCTGTTTAAGGACAATTTTTGATTGTGCCAAACTTTTTCCACTTCAAAATAATTGATCCAATATTACTGACAAGAATGTTTTAATTTAGCAACAGCTCAGTAGCTCAAAACTTCATTATATTTCTTGAATTATTCTTTATTTTTATTCTTTTGGTTGAGCACTCCTTTACTTTATCAATCTCATTGCAAGAAGGGTAAGAGTTGAATGACAACTATAACATCTGACCCTACTATTGCTAGGAGAGATGCCAAGAATTTTTGATGCACATACAGAAAAATAAAACCTGCATTCCTTTGTGGAAAGTTGAGGGAGGGGAGATTTGGACTTTTTAAAAAATATTCAATTTGCTGAGAAAAGAAAGTAGACAAAGTGCAAATACATAATCTTTTTAGTTGAAAAATTGTTGAGGTGATTTTTTTTTTTACAAAATTTTTTATTTTTTTTTATTTTTTTTGAAGTCTAGTCTCATCTTATGAGGATGTTGTGTACAGTAGGAAATAAGCTAGACACATGAAAATTTCTTAATGACTTCAACTCGGACTTTTACATGGGCTGGCTCCTTGATGTATTTTTTTTTATACTGGCTGTGTGGACAGACATATTTAACATAATAATGTGCAAATATTTAACATAAAAATGCTTGACACCATTTTAAAGTGTTTTATTTGAAGAGTATAAAATTTCTAATTTAATAACTATATATGCTTAAAAGCTGAAAATTCTCAGATTAATAATTTGATCTTTTAAATGTTGTATAAATTTTATCTTTCTCTGTAAATAATAATTAAATTTTAATTTGGTATCCACTCATTAATAATTTTCAATAAAAAGTGATTTTTATTTTGCTTGAAATTGATCGATTAATAAAATATGTTCCAATGTCTGTAATGGTTTGATTCTTTCTAATTTCTTTTACCAAATTTTAATTTATATAAATTTTTAAAGTTTTTTTTTGAGTAACATTTTAATACATTTTAAATTGTCTTTGAATAATTTTTTTTTGTCCACCATTACTTTTGTCTTCTACATTGTAAGTTAGAAAATATGAATTTGGCTTTAAATAACCCACAAAAGGGTTGATAAGCTGTAAAAAGTAAAAAAAAGTTGAATTTTTCATTTTGTTCGGTATTTTATATCAAAATACATAACCTGTTTAAATTTAAAGTGAATGTAATCATCAGAAATATATATCAAATATTTGACAAGAATCCAAATACTTTTCTCACACTGTGTATATATTTGTAATATCTTGAAAAATGACTTTTTTATGCTTGTATTAATAATTTAGGTTTCATCTGATGCAAGCCATGTTTTCTCAGTTATGAAATGAAGATTTGTGAGTCATGATTGACATGGAAAAACAGGAAGTGGAGCACAAATTAAACCAACATAATTTTATTAATATTTATAAAAAGTGATGAGAATAATGTTAACTGTCTGTCTTTAATAAAATTGTTTTGAAAACCAGCTTCTGACTGGATGTAGTGTAGATATCACCCCAGAAAACACAATACCTAAAGTTTAAACTGAATTTTTAAAAATGAAAATTTTTTTCTTAAAGCTTTTATTTTAGTTTTAATTTCAACCTAACAGATTACATGAAATATTTCAAATGAACAAGATAATTTGCTGTATTTCAAAACTAATTTAAATTATTCAAAGTGACTGCAAGTTTTTTTTTTTTTTTTTCATTGTCTTTCATCAAAATGCAATTCGCTTTATCTTCCAGAAAAAAAACATTTTATTTGAGAAATATTAGCTGATTTTAAAGTATAATTAATTTGATTTTAAAGAACTATTATTTACTTTAAGTTTAAAATAATGTTAAAATGCATTTTTTTAACCCAACAGTAGCTATTTATGTGTTTGACAGCTTGATGACAGCTTTATCTATCTTTATTTAATTATTTTTTTTATGACTAAAGTTAGTCATAAAAAAATAATTGACTATAATGCAAGTACCTTTTTTATATATAACTTTTAAGTACTCAGTAAAAATTAGGAACATATTCTCTGTAATGTAATATTTTATTGAGATTTACTATAGTTATCACTCTCATATTTTGATAATGTTGTTTATGGTCACCCGTATCTATAATAATTAGCATATTTATACACATAAAAAAAAATTTCAAAATTCTTTTAAAAATATTGGTGCTGGTTAATTTGTAATAAGCTTTTCCATTTATGATTAGTAAATATAGTTTTTACTATAAATAATAGTATTTTTAATATCATCTAAAAGGGTGGCATTAATACAAAATTTTAAAATATTTATTGATTTATTCTAATTAAAAAAAAAACACAATTCTTGTAAAAATTCATTATTCATCAGTTTTTTTTCTTAACACAATACTGTTATTAATATATCTTATTTATAAAAACAATTAAAAGCTTTTCTAATTAAATAATGTCATAGTTTTTATTTCACCATTCAGAACAATGGTGTTTCTGTTTGACAAAAACAAAATCTGAAGGTAAAAGGACATATGCAGCAGAGTAGAGGCAAATATTAAGATCAGCCAATTTGATTGTGGAGAACATTTAGCTGGAGAGAGAGATGGAATCTACTAGGTCTATTTTGCCCAAGACAATCTATGTATGAATAAATACAGATGTGTGGAGAGAGCTGGTCTGGTGCTCATTTGCAACATCTAACCTTTGGTCACACTCCACTTGTTCATGGAACTGATGGTAGCTGTATTTATAATTTTTATTGTCTACAAGATCTCGGTCAGCTTGGTAGGTTAAGAATTTATTCTACTTTGTTTATTTTTAAATTTCTATTTCATGCATGTTAATAATATTTACTAAAAATGTTAATTTCTAAAAGTAGAAAAACCTGTATTTCAGTTTTTTTTTTTCTTGTCTTGTTTGTATCTACTTTGCATATAAACTAATTATGAAATGTGTGATATAGTATATAATTATGAAATGTGTGATATAGTATATAAAATTGGTTATCATCAAAAGTTTAATTCACTTATATTTAAGCAGTTGTAAATATCTTTGTTTTAACGTTACTCCTGGGTATAACAATAAATTACATCTGGCAGCAAAAGGCTTCTCATCATGAAACCACCTCTTAATAGCTGTTTCTAGGTTCACTTTGACCCGAGGTGGTAGCACCTGTTAGGGGGTCCTAACTATCGGCAAGTAGTTAAATCCAACAAAATGGTATCAAAACACTATGAAAGTATGAAAATACATTTTTATAGTAAAAATAACAGCAATACATTTTCATTGTATAAAAAAAAATATAATAATAATGCATTTTTTTTTGTAAAAGAAATTACTGTTTCCAAGAAAATTAAGTTTTGGCATTAAATGACCCATAAGGAGTTGATATGCCACTAAAGAATCCTTGTGTTAACATTACAATTTGGTGTCAATGATGTGATCATCAAACTGTTGTTTCTAGGTTAGGAGTCATGTGTTGTGAAACAAAACCAGATAGAAATATTTATTCTATTGGGAACATCTTTTGTGTAGAAAAAATTTGAAGTAATGTTCTTAAGAGTCTCTGTAAATAATGAAGGAAAATTTGCACTTACTCTGGTGACTCAGCGAGTGCATGAGGTGTACTGCCTATACGATGTGTCTATTGCAAGGAGTACTAAATTTTTGCATCTTGTTGCAATGTCAGCTCAAAGTGAAAGAGAGCTAGTCTCTCAGTTTCACAACATGCACATACTCCTTGTTTCTTTCTTTTTTTTTTTTTTTTTTTTTTTTTTTTTTTTTTTTTTTTTTTTTTATGCAATCCCAAAAGCTGAAATTATTTATTTACACTGATAGTTTTTAATGCATGTGTTTTTGGCAAAAGGATTTAATATTTGTTATAGGGGTGATTGTAAATGTTATTTAGTGGATACACTTATTTGAGTAGATACTCCTTTTTTTTTTCTTCAGTAATTATTAATTTCACCACTTAAGGATGGAAAAAAAGAATATTTCTCTGTTGGGAAGCACATTTTTAAGAACAGGAACTGAACCTACATTTGCTTTATAATCTGGGAAACTACTTTCAGTCAAAGAGAATGAAAAAACTTTAGAAAGAACTTGAAACCCAACCCTTAAATAGGTAAGCAAGGCTGTTTAGGATTTGGTTTACTTCTAAAGTTTTTTCATTCTCTTTCATTCCTATTAGTCCCTTGAGTTTTAGTGGCATTATCACCTTGCTTGGGGTGAATTGATTGAAAAGAAAAGTGCTTTTTGCCATTAAAGCAAGGCTCAATTATCCTATTTAAGACTGGAACATCTTTTGTTGTGACCTTCAAAAGTTTTGTATCTGGTATTGTCATTATATTTGATTCACTCTAATCACTGCATTTATAGTGACAGCAAATTTTGGAGTTAGGAGAAAGAACAAATTATAATCACTGTTGTATTTTAGAATCAAATACACTTGAACTCTGCATATTTTTTGCCACTGCACATTGTCTTTGCCATTACTTTGATTAGCTTCTTTTTTTGTCCTAACCAAATAAAATTTCTTTAAATCCAGAAATAGAGGAGAAAGGGAATTTCATTGTTCAGAAATTAATGCATATATAGACTACAGCTATATATGCATAATTCATACACATAATGTGTGTATAGGGAGTGTTCAAAAGCTTTAGGCTCAATCCACTCCCCAAAATCTGACCAAATATTTTTTTCTAAAAAATCCCTTCTTCGTTGAGCTAGGTAATTTTTTAGCACCCTGCATTGCATATACAATTCAATGTACAGTATCTTGGACATATGCATACAAAAACAAATAAAAAAAATTGTTTGATAAAACAAACTGCAGTCCATCTGAAGTTATTATACAAATCACATAAACCTCAATAATTTGATGTACTTTGAAGAATTTTTATCAAATTTTAAATGATTATTTAGGCATAAAAATAAAACTTGAATTAAATTAAGTAATTTCAATATGCAAAACCAGAAAATTACTTTTTATTTCAATAACAATATAATAAAATCATCAGCAACTGATCAACACTTAGAACAAACAACAAACTTGTATGATATCTCTTTGAAGCATTTATGTCTGAATATAATGACCTTCTTAATAACAGCCAATATTCTATTCATTGATGTTTTTAAAAAATTTTTTAATTCAGCAAGTTCAGTTTTTGATATGATAATTTTAATTGCTTCCCATAGGTCTGCTTTGCTGCCATTGTTTGTCACCTTCATATAATTTCATCGACACAATCATAAATTTTCGATTGGATTCAGGTCATGACTTTATGATGTCTATTCCATTATCTTTTCTTCTGTAAACCCTTTACACTCTAAAAAATTCACTGGTAACCTTAGATACATGAGAAGTAGCATGGCCATGCATAAATTACAGATAAAATCCATCCTTTGGCACATTCACCAGGTTCATCAAGTATTACTAGAGATTCATCTGTGAAAATGACTTTAGAAAAGTGTAAAAATGTATTTCTTGGTCCAATTCTGCCACTTTAAAATATTTGTTTTACTGAGAGGAGTTTACGTAGGTGATTTCTTGACAGATTCCAATTTGTAAAGTATTCCACAACTTTTATCCTTGACTCCCTCAATTCCAGCCTGTTAAATGATCTGAGCACTTGTCAAAAACAGTTGTTTTGCTATAACTCTTCTTATTTTATATGCCATGTCCCTTCAGGACATAGGCAGTGATGGCCCTCCACTTCTTGTCTTTTGTTGCTCTTAATATAAGTTTTGTCTTTTTGTTAATTCTCCCAAACCCAGTTACATCATCCATCTGCTCGAGCCCATCAAGTATGTTACACTCTGCTTTCCTCTGTCCTGTGAGTATCAGATTTTCCAAGTCCTCCTTCCTCATTACATGCCCCAGAAATTTCAACTGCCTCTGCCTGATGTTAAGTATAAGTTTCTTCTTAGTTTCCATTCTCCCCAAAACCTTGTTGTTGTTGTTCACATGTTTGATCCATGGTATCCTTAGCATCTTTCTGTAGAACCACATTTCTGTTGCTTCAAGTCTCTTCATCTTCACTGCCATATAGGAAAACAGATATCATGTAACAGTTCAATACTCTTTTCTTTGTTTCTAGCAAAGTTTTTCTGTCTCTTAATACTCTGCTTAGTATCTGGAATGCACTTTGGCCAGCCTAATATATCTTCGGATCTGTGTCACATTTTCCGTCCTCTGTTAGAAATCTTTCCAGATATTTAAATTTCTGTAACTGTTTGATTTTAGTATCTCCTACCTGTAATTTGCATTTTGGACTCACCTTTTTGCTGAAAAACCATGCATTCTGTGTTCTTGTAGTTTATGCTTAGTCCTTTCTTCTCACTAATTTGCTACTTTCTGTGGGAGGCTTTGTAGTTTCCTTTCCATGTCTGCTATCAGCACTGTGTCATCTGTATATCTTATATTGTTAAGATTGTGGCCACCTATAATGATTCCTGTTAGGATTTTTAATTCTCTCAGAATTGCTTCACTGTATATGTTGAATAAATCCAGTTCTTACACCCTTTTCTATTTTCATATATCTGCTGAACTCATTTTATGTCTGTATGCAAGCAGTTTGCTGCCAGTATAGATTCTTGATTATTCTAATGTCTTTCCCAAATATGTCAGGGTTGCTGAGCAGGTCTATCAGATATTTAAGGTGTACTTTGTTGAAGGCCTTTGTGTAGTCTATAAAACACAGGTACATGTCTTCTGCATTTCTATTACTTTTTCTGATAACATTCTGAGCATAAATATAGCATCTCTTGTTCCGGTCTCTTTGACAAATCCACACTGTTCATATCCTATCTTATCTCTGGCCTGGTTCTGCTGCATGCTCTATTCATTAGAATTTGGATGATGAGTTTTGTTATGTGGCTCATTTAAGCTGATAGTCTGGAGTTCACATTCATTTGCACCTGGTTTCTTAGGCAGTGCTATGAAAATAGATCTGCTTAGGTCTTCCAGTATATCCCAACCGTTGTAGATTTCATTTAGTATTTCTGTGATCTTGTCTATGCTGAAGTTATGTGAGGCTTCCAGCATCTCTATTACAATTATGTCTGGCCCTGCCACTTTGTTTCTGTTCAATTTTGCTAAGTGCAGCTTCAGTTTTTAATATTTCCAGTTTGTTGGTATTTCTGTGTATTGCCAGTTGATCTCTTTTGTTGTGAAAGTGTTCTCCTATATATTCGTTCCATCCCTGAAGTATTTACTCTTTCTCTTTTATTCCATCCTTGGATTTTATGCAGCCTGTCGATGAGCATGTCTTTTATCCTGTTTACTTATTTTTTTATGCATATCACCTTTATGCGTGATACTCATTCTTTCTATTTCTGCACTTTTTTGTTAAGCCATTCCTCTTTAGTCTCTATGCATTTGTTCCCAATGTGTAGTTTTCTGTATTCTATTCAGTGTCTTGGCACTGTTTTTTTTGTCTTCTTTGCATCATGTTGAGAATCTTGATTGTAAGTCATTCATTTTTCTTCTTCCCCCATTTTCCTTTGGGATGACCTCATATGCTGATGACACTAAAGCTTCTATTTGTGTGTCCAACTTTGAGTTTTCATTTTGTCCCTCGTATCTTTTCACACCGTGCATATATTTTTCTTTCAGGCTTGGGTTGTTCAGGAGTCTGGTGTATTGCAATTTGGGTGCAGCGTTAGGCTTCTTCAGTTTCCGTAGTTTCATTCTTAGTTTACATATAACAGGGAGGTGGTCACTTCTGCAGTCAGCACTTGGATAGGTTTTGCAGTGAACAACTGCATTCTTGAATCTTTTGTTGATAGTTATGTTGGCTGCCCCATGTCCATAATCATCTTGGATGTTCTTGCAACCAGGTGTTGGGTATTACCTGGACATTTGCTGTGCACCATTGGACCCGTTTTTCTCCGCATTCGTTGCGGGTTTCTAGTCCAAATTTACCTGTTATTTCACCATTCCTCTCCTTGCCTACTTTAACATTCAGGTCTCCCATGGTAATTATAGCTTATGATTTACACTGAGCCTTTGCATTTTCCAGCATGGAGTACAAAAATTTGATTTATTCTGTGGTGTTGAAGCATACACAATTATAATAGATATGTGGAACAGCTTTCCTTTCAGCTTAACTACAAGAATTCTTTCAGATAATTGACAGTAACCCAAAACACATTTCTTCATGTCTTTATCTAGTATCAGTTCAACTTCTTTTTCATTTTTCTATCTGCCTGTATATATAATCCTGTGATTGTCACTAAGAAAGTCTCTGTTGAGTGACCACTTAGTTTCACATACTCCTAGAATGTTGACATTTAACCTATTTGTCTCTTGTTACATTTTTCAACTGACCATAGTTGTTTAACATTCTAATGTTCCATGTCCCAAGAGTTATTTTTATTTGATGTGAACAATTGCTGGATGATGGTCAGGTGACACCTGTTGCTTCTTTCCAGGTGAGCAATCAATTCTGAGGTCTCTACGCCATTTATGCTAACAGTCACTGGATGACAGGTGACATCTGTTGCACATGCCGTTCCTTACCGGACGAGGGGTTAATTCCCATAGACTTAACACCCTTCACACCGTTAGGTTTCATACTTTGTTTGATAAATTCTATATTTCTTGGGATTGATAATGGAGTGGCTTCCTGTTGCCTTCTCCATGGTGGTTTCAGACAATGACTATTTAATTGGCTGTTGACTTACCGAGAGTTCTTCCGCATTTTGATAGGTGTTATTTTTCATCCTACTGGGTTGCTAACAACCAGCGTCACTCGCAAGAACATGGAGTGGGGGGGTTTTACATATACAGGTTAGTGTGCAAATATGAATTCTACTATCAGTGGCTCGGCAATTAAACCACCGATGTGCATCATTGGGCATTTTGTGCAATTTTTTTCTCTGTCCCATTGTTGTTATCTCATTTGGTGCTAACTATCTTTCATTTTAGATGTGGTGTTGATGCATTTTAGATTAAGGTTGGATAAGTTATTTTTGATGGTGGCTGTTATGGAGTTGGTAGATAGGATTGTGTGTCGATAATTGTTATGCTTGTTGGGATTATTATTTGTGGAGTTTTCTTTCCTTGGATTTAGTAGACTTTGCGTTTGGCTTTGTGCTAGAAATAATTTGGGTATTGGAGGAGTTTGAAAGTGTTTTTAATGTATTTCTCTTCTTCAGGCAGAAAGTGGGTGCTACAGATTCTAAGGGCTCTTAAGTAAAAGCCTATGATATATGTAATTTCATACCTTTTTAATAAGTGACTAGAAAAAGGTCTAAGCAGCAGAAAGGTTTATAGTTTAAATGAGATAATTAAAACTGAAAATTTTTTTTTTTTTTTATTGTTCAAATAGTCTGCCTCAATAAAAGTGCAAATCACACTAAAGAATCTTTTTCAGAGATTGCACTGAGGTCAAGTCACTAAACTTGCAGCTTAATGTGAACAATTGTAAGGCTTTCATTGAAAATTGGAGGTTATGTTATCATCAGGTCAGGGAAGTGTGAAGACTTTTTAAGATGAACCACATTTGACACTGACTGCTCAAACAAACACCAACATATATCTATGTACTTAGGGGTAGATGTCAACAATCAGACTGAACTTGCCTTGGATCTGATTGTACTGTTTTTTAAGTTATTATATGAATCATGTAACGGATAATAAGACCTGCTGACACATGACTGCTACCTCAACTACCTAGCATTGATGACATTCAACCTTTTATGAGGTCTGAATTTGAACTTTATATATTTGATAACATTCATGTGTTACTATTGTGAAAAAGAATGTTTATTCTTGAAGAATAAGATTGGCAGCAAATGTATATACAATAAAACTCAAAAGCAGAAGTGTCTGTGTGTGTGTCTCACAGACATTACACTGATTAAATGTAGATGTGTCTTGTATATATACGAAAGGTTAACTAAACTAACTTGACAATACTTATTGACTTACATTTAAATTTGGACTAATGTCCTCATTTTTTTTAGATATTACATTTCAGCTGTTGTGTCTTCTGGCTTTGTTTAAATCTTTTGATTTGGTTAACCATCTGGAAATTTTGAACTGACCCCTTGTGAGGAAGATCGTTTCCTTTCTGTTGTCTATATCTAGGGATATCTTGGTTGTCATTTTAATATTACTCAAGCATAACACAGGCATACAACCATATAGTGTTGAAACTCTAGTTCCCATATAATCACCAAAGTTAAGCAAGGTCAAGCCTGGTCAGTACCTAGATGAATGACTGCTTTGAAATATCAGGTGCTTTATGCTTGGATGTGTGGGTGGTGTAATGGATAATAGCTCAGAATTGTTAATCAGGAGCCAAGTTTCAATATCGGGTGTGTTATATTCATTTATGCACAAATACTGTTGAAGTAAGGTATGAATCCACCTCTTATTTCCTCAGCTATGGGTCAATTCTTAAGACTTCTATCACTAAACCATTATTATTACCCTCCCTCCCAACAAAAAAATTCTTAAAATCTAAAAATATTTTCTGGCTTTAAATAACCTGCAAAAGGTTGATAAGCCATAGAAAATGAATGAATCCAGTTTAACACAGACACAAACATGACGAATAACTGTGACTTTCATTCTTTGTGGTTGTGGCAAAGGATACAGCCAACTCCTAAATGTAAGGCTAGTGGAACATCAGAAAGTCACCAACCTCTGTGGAATGAAGGAAAAATAATCAACAGAAGAATACTGGTACATATGTAATCTATGGCAGCCTCTTCGGTAAGCTTAGCATATATATAAATGCCATATAGATACCATTAATTAAAAAGAAAATTGATATCATACAGCAGAAATATGAACAAGTCATAAAATTTGGCCATGGTAAAAAAAACAACTAGTGGTAAAAGGAAAACCGTACAAAAGAAAGAAAAGGTGGTGGAGAGAGCAAAGTTTGACATCAAGGCTATAACAGCAGCAGAGGTAGCAAGAATAACATTAGGTTTAAGACCTCAAAGACTTATCTTCAGAGAGTTAAAGCATTGGTTTTTGAATTTGGTAGCATAATAAATATAATTTCAGTCAAACTAGCAAGAACTGAGCAGTACTAAAAGTACAATTAAGCTGAGGTTTGCCTAGACATAGACAATGGAATGAAAACAGATTTTCTCTCATATATTAGGTACCACCACTTTTTTTTTTTATTAAAAAAGAGCGTAGCATGATGAAAAAGGCCCCAAACTTGATGAAAACAAATTTTTATTATCAAAATGTTTGTTATTATTAAGTATTTTTTATTATTTTATTAAATTTTTTAATCTGTTCTAGCACATTTGTAATTTTGGTTAAAAATATGTTTTTTTTTGTTTTTTTTTGTGTGTGTGTTTTAGCAGTGGGCCAAAGATTACTATAGGAAATTTACTTTTTGTGTGTTGTTTTTTTTTGGTTTTTGCGTATATAAATGTGCCAGTTCTTGTAAGTATGGGCAACCATACACAATATTATCAGAAAATAAGTGATGACAATGGTAAATTTAAAGTCAATATTTCTAAAATTTAATAAAACATTAGATTATGGAGAATATTTCCTGAAATTTTTAAGATTACTGAGTATTTAAAAAAATTATATAAAAAAGATGCTCATGTCATTTTCTTAAATTGTTTTACAGATAAATTCTCTGTAGAACAACATTAGATCTGACATCAGGCTGTTATCATATCAAATCAGCTACTCTCTGGTTAAAAACACAGCTATTGTCATGTTAAAAGAATACTTTCTGTGAAATTTTAAACTTAAAGTAAATAATATTTCAAATCAAATTAATTATGTTTTAAATCAGCTAATATTCTTCAAATAAAGTTTCAGAAAAGTATATTTTATTTTTGCAAGATTTTTAAAACTGAGAACTAAATTGTCTTTACAAATGTCTAAAGGATGGATGACTTTGTAAATGTTACTGAAAAAAAAAAAAAATGAAAATTGATTCCAGTTAATATAATTTCTGTTTGAAATACACCAGAGTATTTTGTTTATGAATAGTAAATTTAATCCTTTAGCTTTCAATTAAAGATAAAATGAAAAAATTAATTTAAACCTCAGGCATCATGATTTTTTTTGTAGAGTAAAATAAAGAGTTTGAAAATTTCCTGAAGATTACTTGGTTCTACTGACATTTGAAGAAGGCTTAAGAGCACAGTGGTCAAAGTATTTTGATTTGTTTAATGGCATATCAACTCCTTATGGATCATTTAATGCTAAAATTTAATTTTCTTGGGAGCTTTGAAGTAATAAAAATATGACGTATATTATTCTTTCATCATTAAATAGATAGATGATACTCAGGTTTTGTACATGTACGTCTTTGTGCGGACATAATTACTAGGTTATATTTTATGTTGTAGTTTTAAGTTCTATTTTAGAATACAATTTGATTTGCTTAAGAAACTGTAGGATATATGGATTAATGTCATGAAATAGTTCTTTCATGTTGGTTGTTTGGTTGGCTGACTTTGTTTAGCGGCATATCATAGAGGTGTATGGGTTATTATTTAATGCCTAAAATATTTAGAACATGATTTTATGGCTTCAACTAAATATATTTTGAATGCAATTGTATGCCTTTGACTACAGATAAAATGTATTGTTGGTACTTCTACTATAAATATGTATTGTTGGTAATTTTTTATATAAAAATGTATTCCTCATATTTTTTTTACTATAAAAATATATTTTTATACTATCATTGTGTTTTGCTTTTGTTTGGGGTTTCACTATTTGCTCGTATCTGGGACCCTAACAGGTGCTACCACCCCAGGTCAGGGTGGACCTGGGAACAACAGCAATTAAGAGGTGGTACCACACACCTTACAACCTCCAATCTCTCAATCAGAGGCTTTGCTAATGGATGTAGTTTATTGTCCTACTCAGGATTCAAAGAAGTTTGAAAGTAAACACAAAGATGAGAATGGCATGAATCTTGTTTTCCCTGCATTCTGTCTCATCATTTGAATAATGAAGTTGTTTTCAATTTATCCTTATATTCTTAATAAAGTCTTTGGCATATGACAATGAGTGATGGAGTACTTTAGCAAATCACTCCCCCATATGTACTCTGAGGCTGTATTAACAAATTGCTCCATAGTCAACCATAACAGGGATTTGGTCATTTTAAATGAAGTAGATTTGTTGCAAAGTAATTGTTTGAATGTGTAGGTTTGAAATAGAACAATAGAGATTCCCAAAAGACTAAATAGCATTGATAGAATGCAGTTATTAGTTACTATAGTATATGGAAGACAAAATGATGACAAGGGGTTAAGTGCAAAAAGGGGATGTTATGTAGTTAGTATCATTTGGTGCTTAATACCTATTAAGCACCAAATGATAGTAGTGAAAATTTTAATTAATATTGATGCTGAATATGCGAACCCTTTAGTGCTGGAAGCATCCAAACGCATCTGCAAATTTCACAATCTTTATAGTCCAGGAGCACTTAAATGTGCCTGCAGACTAATGGGACATCACTGTGATGACTTAGCTCGAAACATGTGCGAACGTGTCTTGTTTGCATGGTAAATTCGAAAAGAAATGTGGCTGCTGTCGAAGATGCGATTTATACACACCGGTCTCATCCAAAACGAGATTGTGCCAGTACACATGCAAATTTCAGCAGTGTAGGTCTAGCATAAAAAGGCGAGGTGCCAGCGGCACAGCAGACGGCAAGTCATTCGGCGGACTGTGTGAAACAGTCAGACGTGCGAATAGACTGGCAGACCAAGAGGCAGTTGAAGTAGGCGCGTTTGATTTGGGTGTCCATTTCACGACTGCCCGGTGTAACGACCGAGAAAAGGAGTCTCGCAATTCATTTCTTTGAGGCGACCAACGGCAAAGAATAACAGCTGGTTTGCCGGCGAACACTCTCGTCATTTTTTTGTTTTTTCTCTTCTTTTTCCTACAACTGTATTTCAGTACACATTAAAATTCATCAAATGATCTACAAGACCGGCTTGAAATAAGGGCAGGTGCAAGGGTCTTGTGTACCCCACCCATCTATGACACTGGACCTGTCCCTCACTCTACTAAATCTCAATTTTCATAAGATAGTATTCATATTTCATATAAAATAAAAATTTTATAATTATGTATGGAGGAGGCATGGTGGAGTAATGGATTGGGGCTTGGATTGAGGAATCGGAGAGCCAAGTTCAAATTCCACTCAAATCCATTACATTCATTTATGTGCTAATACTCTTGGGAAAAGTATAAATCCTCTTCTTCTTTCCCCAACTATGCAATATAAGTGAACAATTCAATGAAAAAAAAAATTGAAAATAAATACAATGTATCTAAATACAAATTACAGACATTATAATAGATCATTCCACCTTAAATAAATCAATATTTTGCAGCAATTTTTGACATCAATTTGAGATTTTCCTTGTAAAAAAAAAAAAAAAAAAAAAAAAGTTGAATTTTGAGACATTCAATATTATGGATAAAAAATATTCTATATAGTTTTTTTTTTTTTTTTTTTTTTTTTTTTATAGAAAATTCATGAATTGACATCAAAATTTGTAAAACATTTACATGATTTAATAGTCAGTTTGTAACATATATAAATGTAGGTAGAAAAAAAAAACAAAGCAAATGTTGATAAGATAGCATGGGTCATAAAACACTGATCAGGGACCCCAAATGAGCTTGCTCCCTCCCATATTTGGAGGTAGTATGCACTGGCCCTGCTGGAAATTTTACACAGTTGTAGATTTCTAAAACCATATCTCAAAACCAGTTGTACCAAGGAGGTTAAATTTGGAAGACAAATCAGTATACTTATAAAATCAATTTGTCATAATGCATGTTTCAATGTCTTTTGAGATTTTATCAGTTTAATTGCACTAACATCACATGTCCAGATTTTTCAACAATTCAGTCAATACACCAGCAACTTAACAACTGAAATGTTTTAAGGGCTGTCAGCATTAAACCTCTATTACTTGTCTGTGCAAGAAATATCAAATAGAATTAAAACTTTAAAAATTTTACATTTTTGCTGGTATATAATTGTTTTTACTTTTTAAGAACTGTTTTGGAAAAAAAAAACAAAATGTCTGTTTAAAGCTGTGCTGAACTTCTCGGTAGATGACATCCCTATCAGATAACTGTATAGCCAGTGAGACAGACAGACAATGTCTTTTATCAGAAGTGAACCTAAATATTCATCTTTACTATTAGTATAATTTTCTCTATATATTAATATTCTCATCAATAAATATCTTAATTTATTAGAAGAACTTATAAAATAATTGAAGTTTATAAGGTTACTTACTTTGTAAGGTTTCAACAGAAATTAGATTCTTTTCTTGTGATAATACACAATAGTACTGTCTACTAGAAGTGATTCACCTTTTTCTCTTTGTCAGAAAGTAATTGTGAGGGATACTTATACAGCCAATGCCTTGATTGATACTAGTAGCAAAGGTAAGTTTTGTTAGCACAAAACTTGTAAAATTATTGAAATTTAGTCATCTCATTAAATGTTATATGCATGGCATCAGCATCACTTATGAAATCATTGATATTGTTTTGTTTCATTGACACTACAAAAAGAGAAATACTGAAGGGTGAAATTAATTGGATTAGAAAATCTGTGTACTGATATCCAAACAGACTTTCAGAAATTACATGAACGCATTACTATTAACTATGGAGGTAAAAGGCCAGCTATTACCTTCAGTGCTTTGATAACCCTAAAAGCAGACCCCCCCCCAATGTTATTTGGACATTTGACCTAAGATTACAAAAACCTGCAAATATACACAAAAGGATAAAGACTACATAAAATGCAAAGTAGATCTCCTTCTTAAGGTTCGGATAATAGAGCCATTTATTTTACCATAGTGATCACAAGATGTAAAGGATAAAAGTAAATTTTATATGGCAGTTGATTATTTGACAATTAATAAGTACATAGAACTGGATGGCTACTCGCTACCCAAAATAGATGAAATAGTTAATAAAATCGCACAATACTAAGTTTATAGTACTATTGATTTTCTTTGTCTAAAGCAGATTGTCCTTATAGAGTGTTTGAAAGTAACAGAAGACTTCATCAATTTACTCAGATGCCCTTTAGTGTAATGAATGGAGTACATCATTCACAGAGGAAGATGGACGAATTTGTTGATAGACATAAACTGCCTGACTGTTTTGCATATCTTAATGTTACAATTCATGGTAACAAATACAGAAAGAGCACAACAAAAATTTAAATCTCTTCCTTGAAGCTAGTAAGGCTGATAACTTAACATTCAATAAAGACAGATGTCTTTCAATTTCATCAATAGACCTGCTGGACTACAGTATTTCACATGGAGTTCCTGAATCTAGATGTTGAAGAATGTCTTCACCAACTTAATTTACCTATTCCTACTGATAAAAGGTCTTTGCAGTGGATTGTTGGTATGTTTGCATATTATGCCAAATGGATACTCAAAGTTTTCTGATGAAGTAAGACCTCTTAATTCTGTGAATGAATTTCCACTAAGGAACTCTGAAATACAAATGTTTGTTTTGTGATGTCAATGAACACTTGCCACTTTTGTAATGTCAACGAATACTTGTCACTTGCGTAATGCTCGTTATAGTAGAGACTTTGTAATCACAGATACAACAATAGTAATGCTGTTGAATAGTACTGGTGTCAGACACCTTCGAATAACACATACACTAATAGTACTTTCTCAATAATACTCACTCAAAAAGTAAACACCAAATAGTGATCAGAATAGTAATACATATAGTGATCACTTGGTCACTTGGATGTCCCATATATGCATTTCCTTTACCATCACATGATCTACTTATTCAAAATGGGGTCACGTGTGTTTGCTCTCTGGTAATCTGTGTTCAAACTCCAGTGTCGGCAGCAACAGTTTATTCCTATATAACAGTTTGAAATGCTAAAAATGACTTTGTCAAAGCATCACTCCATGAGAATATTCCTTTTACAGTGGAAGCTGATGTTTCAAATTTTATAATTGCAATAACTTCAAGTTGAGCTTGGAAGGCTTGTTGCCTTTCATTCTTGTACATTCCAAAGAAGTGAACAGAAAAAATAGTTCAGTGGAATCTAGAAATTATTGGAAACATTTCCTCCTCAGGAGGCATTTCATTCTTATTTTTGACCAACATAGTGTTGCCTGTATGATAATAAAACTTCAAGGAAAATAAAGAATGACAAAATTTTATACTGGAGAATAGTTTTCTCCATACAGTTATATTACAAGCCCCAAAAAGAGACCTTTATGACAGACACATTCACGTAAGTTGTACAGTTTTTAATTCAGAATCACAATCCTTTTTATATAATGCCTTGTGTCATCTTGGTATAACTAGTTTGCATAATTTTGTTGGTTCTAGAAACTTGCTATATTCATTAGAAAATATTAAACATGCATGAAATAATTGTTATATATGTCCTGCCAAAGATCGAGTCCTGAAATTCTTCATCACTAGTGAGCTAGGATGTTTCCACTTCATACTCTGTCTTTTGAATTTTGGCTTGTAGTAATGGACTCGCATTTCAGCTGTGAATATTCTGCTCAAAACCTCTTTGCCTTCATTGTTGTAGCAGTCAAGTAAACATTTGCAGGTTTCAACACATTTGCACTTGTGCTCTGTGGTAAGCTCTCTTGGCATCCATCTTGCATAGACTTTATGGAAGCTGAGCTTGTCATGGATGATTTGATAGGCAGAACTATGACTAATCTTCAGAGAACATGCTACTTTATTGATGATAACTTGTTAGTTTGCAATTACCATCTCTCAAGCTTGTTGAATTTTCTTGTCAGTGGTGGAGGTTGATTGGTGTCCTGCTTCTCCTCCTTCATGCATCACTCTTGTCTGGTCACTTTTAAACTTCTTGATCTACTCCTACACAATTCTATGTGGTAGTGCACTGTCACCATATTGTGTTAAAAGCCTCTGATAAATTACCACCCCTGATGTATCTTCCAAACAGAGAAATCTGATCACTGCTCTTTGTTTCTCCTTGGTGCACACTACTAGCAGAGTGGCCATGTTTACACTGTAACAGCATCAAGAAAACTGGTGTGAACAAGCTCAAACTTTGATCATGTGACCACAATAGTACCAGCTATAAGTTCGCATGAGCAGATGGCAGTGTGACAAAACTAAAGATATTATGGTGAAAGTGTGGATAATTTTTTACTTACCCTCATAGATCTAATTGAAGCTACCCTTCAACACACACACGCACACATATTCATCTTCAAGGTGATGATAAAACGATGGTATCGATGAAACAACTTGTGCCAGCTGGTAATAGTCCTTCAGAAAATTTTATTGCTCAGTAGCCAACTTCAGTAATCAATGTGGATCAAATGAAAATCAACCTTATATCTTGCCATATTCACAACATTTCGGCCATTGTACACTCCGGCTTTCTTCAGGTGATTGGAATCTCAAACCAAACCCTTTATTTTGGTAGTTCCATGTGTCATGCCTCTTCTGGATGTCTCAGTTATTTTCCTTTTCACCATTGCTGTGGCCTGGTATTGAGCTCACAACTCTTTGGGTCTAGTCACTGGATCTAAACAATGTCTTTATCCACTGAGCCATGTGTCCTTGAGGAAGAAGGCCAGAGCATACAATGGCTGAAACATTGTGAATATGACAATGAAGATGAGGATAACAGCCCAAATAATGTAAATAATGCAAGTAATCATAATACTTCATCTCAGAAATATAGACAGATATTACCTGTGTTATGTAGTTAAGTACTAGTGACTTAAAAGTAAAATTGTTATTGTGGCAACACCTCACAACAATTATTAAAAACAACAATTTGGAATCTGTGGGTATCCCTACTAGTGGCTGTTTAGTATGCTTGTTGCTAAGATTTTTTTTTAAATCAGGCACATTTCAATACATTATTGCAAAACTCCTATCTCCGATATATTGGTGATGTCTTAATCATTTACCCTCAAAACATTGATATAAATATTGTAAAGAAGCTCAAACAGTGTGAACCAAGTATTGATTTTGCCTTTGAAACAGAAAATAATAGCTTCCTGCCTTCTTTTAGATATTTTATTTGATCCAATGATTATATACATTTTAATTCACATTGTTACAATAAAACTAAAACCAGTATAATAATAGGCTATATCTAAAAGCATTTAGAATATATAGCACCCACACTTATGTAGCTGAAGATCATTGAAAAGACATACAAATCAATACAATGCTCTACTGCATACTAACCACTAAAAGGAAAGCTTTAAAGACACACATCAATAGTAAACTTGATGTATTCAATCTGTGTATACTGCAGTCAAACAATATAATTCATTTTGTATGCAAAATGGTGCAGTTAGAGACTAAATTTTTAAAAAATATACAAAGATCAAAAGAACTTCCTAAAGCTTTAAATAATGTCATAATTGAAGCCTATTGTACAAATTATTTATAAATGGAAGGCCTTTGTTATGACACCATTGCAATCAAAAAAAAAAAACATAACTTCAGGAGAAAGTTGACATCTAATTCAGTAAACCCGGATGAATACTGATGTTATCCCTGCAGTCCTGGCCAATATCTAATTAATGTGTACATGTTTACAGTTGTTAAATAATAATTTAGCAGACTGTTATTTTTTAGAGGAAGAGGTCTTTCCTCCACTGGAGAATTAGTACATGTCAACATTAATAAAATAATTAAGTTAAAATTCTCTGTTTGACGTCCTTTCATACTTGGATACAAAACATTTTGCAGCCCTGGCTGGGAGAAAATGAGAGAGAATGTAACACAGTATGATGGAATCTGAACAATGTCAGTCTTCATGGCAGAATGCCCAGAAAAAAAACCCACATCCTACAAAAAAGCACAAACTCAGCTCAACTATGTCAAAGCTCATATTAATAAGCTAGAAATGTTCTGGCAAAAGGTTTTATAGGTTGGATGAGACCAAACTAGAGCTTTCTGTAAGATACCAAGCAATTTTGAGGGAAAGTGTCTTGCCTATAGTTCAAAAATTGGGTTTAGGTGGGTGCTGGATCTTTCAAAAGGACAATGATCTAAAGCAAATCTACAAAAGAATAGCTTTGAAAAAAGAAAGTCTTTGAATGGCCTAGTCAAAGTCCTGATCGAAACTTGTGTAATATCAAGCAATTGCGGGAGTTTTGCCAAGAAGAATAGCCAAAAAGTGATGCTCATTGTTGCCAGAAACTTCTTAAAAATTATAGAATAAGATTGGTTGATGTCGAGACAGCAAAAGGAGTCGCCAAATATTAAATGTAAGGATTTACTTACTTAATTTTTAATGTTTAATTAATATTTTTATTCCAACTTGATTAAAAAAAAAATTTCAATGTGGCTGTAATTTGTTTAAACAAATTACAGCCACATTGAAATTTTTTTTTAAAGATTTTTCTTAATGGATTATCTGGAAATTTTTTACACTATTATCTTCTGGATTCTCTTACTTTTGTGCCACACTGTATAATCCCATGTAGTAAATGTGATAAAATTTATACTAGAGAAACACTATAAGCTATAAAAATTGGGGATATTTTAAATTCTTTATCCTGATATACAATATATAAACCATCTTTTGATTTAAAAACAAAACAAAACATCAAAATGGTTAAATTTATTCATCATAAATCATTTCAGAGAATTATCAAATCAGCTTTGATATTACAATTTAGTTCCACCAATCAAAAAGTAGGTTTTTATACCATCACCATTTTTAGGTAAGATAACACCTAAAGAAAATATTATTAAAATTGATACTGGTTAAACATTTTAATATAAATTTTAATTAAATTTTATACTTACTTTAAAAATTAAATGATATATAAAAATAAATTATATTTTTAATAAGTATTCACTATTGTCTTTGAATATATGTGCTTTATTTCTTTCAACATAACTTTCATTTTACTTTCCTTTCTCAAGTTGCCATATTTAAATTTTATCAAATCTCATTGATTTGCTCATGGATATTAATTTTTTTTAATTGATTAACTTAGAATTTTTCCAATTAATCACAGCATTTCTAAGTAGCAAGGTTGATATTCTAATATTTATTCTATTTTCTCAGTTGTTTTGTTTGATTAATTTGTTCTCTATGGGTTTATCAACCCTTTGAAGGTTATTTAAAGCCAGAAAATATTTTTACATTATAAGGTTTTTTTTTTAAATGGTTTAATGCTATGTCTTACTAATTAACCCATAGTTGGGGGGAAGAATTGATGGATTCATACCTTTCCCCAACGTATTTGCATATAACAGACCCAATGGGAATTTGAACTTGGCTCTCCAATAAAAAAAACAAACTCTGAGCATCCATTACACCACTTGCACATCCAAGCTTATAGCACCTGGTCTCCCCAAGTGTCCACCCATCAGGATATGACCAGGCTTGATGTTGCTTAACTTTGGTGATCGTATGGCAACCAGTGTTTAAATGTGATGTGGCTGTAAGTCTCAAGTTGTTTTGACAATGATTGTACAGAGTGAAATGTTGATAACAATAAAAATATTTTAAACATCCAATTGTTACACAAGTATAAACTTATAATGTCACTTTGCAATATATAAAGCACTTTATTCTGCATTCTCAAAGAAAGGTCAGAATTGTTTGCTAGGCGCATTTCATTTTTGTTAGGTTATTGATGCATTCAATAAAAAATCTTTTAGTGAACTTTAAAATCAGTTCATTAGTAGGTCTTTTTGTTATTTAATGTTTGTCTCATTCTGTTGAAACAATCAGTATGAATAGTTGTGATGACTGTTTTCTTTATATCTCTTCTTTATGCAAGATAGTCCAAATTAGATTCATTAAAATATCAGCTGTTTTATTTATATCCATGAATCAATGCAAACGTCATTTGTGTTGTCAGATGAACATGTTTAACATAATTTTCATGTGATTCAAAAGGTGATAATATTCATTAACTGAGAGACAAACATTTGTTTATGGCTTATCTTATTTTTCAACATGACTTTTTTTTTTTTTTTTTTTTTTTTTCAGACCATTTTTTTTTCTCTGAATTATTCAGTATCTATTGTCTAACTTCTGTTGTATTGTGCACACACATTTTTTAGCATAAGTTATTGATGCAGAAAATGCAATTTGCAAGCCAAGTTCAAATTCTAGCCTAATCTATTGTAATCATTGTCCCACATATTCTTGGGAGGAAAGGCATGAATCACTTCACTCTTAAAATATAACAGTAAGCTGGGCTGTCTACGAGAAGGAAAACTCTGAATTTAAAATTGTGGAGAAGACAATGGCAAAACACCCTACAACCTTTTTCCTAGAAGTCCTGGTGATTGACTGGTAAAAGAAAATTAAAGAATAAAGAAAAGGAACCTGTGGAAAGTTATAATCATCTAAATCCTTAAAGGATATATAGCATTAATAAGTGCTTTTTTTATTTCTTTGTAAGTTATCTATTCTCATCTGTTCGATTATTTATCAGTTCAGAGCCATTTCTCGAAAAACTATTGTTGTTTTGTCAATCCCAGCAGACACAGATGGTTTCACTTGGTGGCTGACTAAAGACAACAGAATATGAGAAGCCATAGAAGTAACATAAAGAAAAAAGTGAAGTAAATCAAGCACTGTAGCAGATTGACACGGGAATGACAACACATTCTACTTTGTATGGTTCCACTGGAAATGTTTGGCAATGAGCAGAGTTGTGTATAACCAGATTATTCTTTAGGCTAGTTTTTATAATGTTTTGATTTTAGATGAGAATGTTTAAATCTTAAAATTTTTTATAAAGCAGTGATTTTAATTTTCTAGATGTTATTTCTAAATAGTTTCATGAACTAAAATGATATTGATATAACAAGTGCATATTTATTTTGATTGTTTTATGGTTGTCTTGAAATATATGCTAATTTCGTTTGCAATAAATAGTAAAATAGTGGTATTTAAAGAATATTTTTATTTACAAACAAAAGATAATTATTTAGTCTAAAGAATTTGCAATAAATTTACTTTAAGCTATGTAAATTTTGCTAAAATATATCCTGATTTAAAAGCAAAAAAACACTGAGGGTGAGTCAGAGGATGGCTTCATCTGAGGGGTTAACATAATTTCATTTGTCTAAGGGCCTCAAAAGGTTATAACCTGGTCCTGCTTGTATGAATGCTTTTCTCAAGTGTTATACTCTTATTAATGTGTTTACATGTGCGTATTCAGGTGCTTTTCAGAGCTATTTACCTGTTCTTGATTTCATAATTTTGCTGGTAGGTGCTTATGTGGTTGGCACCTTATTTGTCCTAATTTTACAGGTAATAAGATATTTGATAAGGGTCTCTGAACTTATATATTTTGAGTATAGTCATATCCAACCCCCTTCTAACATAAATGTGTGTAACTGAGAATAGTATTTGTTCTAAGCATGCTTCTTATATATTATCTTGATTTAAGTTTGTAACCAGGCAAAAAAAGAAAAAAGTCCACCTTTTTTTTTTTTCTTTTTTTCTTGTTTCTTGGCTGAACCATTCTGTTGTGCGTCAGTGTGCTTATGAATGACACTACTTATGTTTTTTTTTTTTTTTTTTTATCACAATGTGTTGAAGGCAAGAGGGTTAGAAGAAAATTGTGCATAACCTACCTAACAAGTTTGTGTAAATGGTTAGCAGAATAGGCTTTAGGAGAAGCAGCAAAGACAAAATGTACAAAGGACAGGAAATTGTGGAGAGCCATGATTGCCAACATCCTGAAAGGATGTAGCACAGAAGATTTCATTCAGTTTGTATGCTGTTTAACTTTTTAGAACTTTTTGTAAGCATCTTATATGCATTAAGGAAGTGGTGACCAAACTTTTACATTTCATGCATCAGTTTTTCTATACCCAATTTCAGAAGTGCTATACATGTTTGTCTGAATTTCTGGGAAAATAGTTATCATTATTACATGTGGATTGTTATTCCCCATCATTATTATCACCTGATCGTCTTCTGCCTGAATTTATGGAATGAGGAATTATCATTATTTATATTATTTACATGCAGACTATTGTCCTCATTTTTGTTGTTATTATTACCTGGTCACCTTCTGTCTAAATTTCTGGGATGAGGAGTTCTCATTATTTGCATTATTTACATGCAGACTATTGTCCTCATTTTTGTTATTATCACCTGATTGTTTTCACTCTGAATTTGTGGACTTATCTGTTTCTCTACAGGAAACATATGACATTCATTGACCAAACTATTAGCATTGCAGTTGATTGAAATTGATAAAATCTTAAAACAGTTTTTTTTATTATTAGGGAGAAAAACTTAAGTTCAATGCTATTGCTTATTTTAATATTGATGAGTTTCCTTCTTAATTCTTTATTTCAATTAGTGTGGAATGTCAACATTTGATTATATTTTCCATTCTAGTTATATGTGCTATCTATTTTAGTCATTGCTGCTGTTAAGTCTTCAAGTGATGTAGTTTTTGTTATTTGGTAACAATCTTATTACATGTGCAGTGACCTCTTCATGTTTCTTATTTCACCAAGTGAAAATGGGTTTATAATTGTGAATATGAAATTTTTTTTTCTTCAGCTTGAAAATAGCTTTTATTTGACATGCCATTAACTTGATTGTTGTTGGTGGTGTTTATTTTTTCTCTCAATCCATTTTGTAAAATTATCATTATTGTCAAGACATTCATTCTTATTCTAAGTGTGGAAACTGGGTTAAATTCTCATTTTCATCAGTGAATAAATTAAATTTCAATTTTATCTTGAATGCCTTGATATTAATTACTTAGCTTGGAAGCAATTTATTTCTCTCTAGTTTCAGATTTCAACCATTGAGATAGTTGATATGAACTAAAACTATCAAATCAAATAACCAATTATTATCACAAAAAAATCCTCATTTTTTGGCAAAAGGATGTTTTTTTTTTTTTCCCATGACATCACTTTTATTTTAACTACCTTCACTCTTCGGTAATGTTTATTTTTAAAAAACAATGATTAAAATTGAAATAAAACATAAAAATATGATGAAAGTGAATTTATACATTTTTTTTGTTCTTGAGAGTTTACAACAAAAATAGTAAACAGTATTTATTAGATTGTTTATTTACAAGAATATTTTTATATTTAGAACATTGTAAAAAAAAAAAAAACAGTTGTAAGCAATATTTATCTTTTACCAATTTATAAGGAAATAAATACGAAAACAATTTTTTATTCATAAATTTATTGACATTTACTAAATTATTAAAATATGTGATCCAACTATAACTCATTATTTACCAATTTTATATAGTTTGAATCAGTTGGCAATTAGCTGATGTTTTGCTAACAATTTCAATAAACAATTTAATGTTTATTATTTTTGTTGTCAATTCTCAAGAACAAAGAAAATGTATAAATTCACTTTCATATGTTTAGGTTTTATTAAAATTCTAATCATCGCTTGTTAAAACAAACATTGCTGAAGAGTAGTGTGACACTATTTAGCTATAGTAATTGGCTAACTAATTAACCATAGAAATTAAAAATGGGAAACACTTAAGGCGAGAAAGAGCTATATCGAAAGATAGTCTTAGCAACATTAAAAAGAAGAATTTATTTTATTTACAAAAGAAAGATACTTTTCGCAAAAGACAGAAAATCCGTAAGAAAAAATGAGACTGATTCTGTCAAAATTAATTAATGTCACCAGTGGCACATCAAACGAAACAGAATTCAGATAGAAAAACAAAGCCAGTCAATGCATGTGGCCATAGAGAATTTTGACCTGAGGCCACCCTGGAGAATAGATATTAATTATCTTTCAGAGATATCATTTAACTTTAATTCCTGGTTCCAGCGAAGGAAGCCATCTGGTATATGCACGAATCTTGACAAGGAAAATTGAAAAGGGAATCATTATTGTTGCTTATTCAAACTGTTGACATCAGACATAGCGTCTCAAAAATGAGCATCTGGTGATAAGAGAATTTTAAGGCATGAGGAAAATAAAGAATTTAATTATCAGGTAAACATGACCACCCAGTTAAAAGTTGACTAGCAGAGGACCTAGGTGTCAGAATTTGACAGTGCTTAATGAGTCGGTAGAGGTCCGGGCTAAGTGGATTTCGGGTCCCCCCCAAAAATGTGATAAGAATTATTCAACAATCTGGGACTTGTAAATGTCTTGGCCGAAGGAAAAAGAAAAAAAAGGATTTTGTAAACAAAATTCTGGATAGTAATTCTCAGAGGGCCAGTCTAGCCACACCCAAACTACCGAGAAATCATTGGCCAACTGGTAGCATGGGTGATAGGCAGAGGTGAATGTATGAGAAAGACGGAGAAGTTGTCAACACACACTGAGGGAATTGGTATGAGATACTAATGTGAGAGAGGAAGAGTCTCAGAGGATAATTCTCCTCTGACCTTCCCTCACGGACGAGGGAGAAACCCCCGAAATGGAAAGTGATTAATCTTCCAAAAATGGGAAGTAATTAATTTTCCTGGCCTAAGAACAAAGAATTCTTGTGGGGAATTGAGAATTGTCAAGGAACCCAAACCACGTCAGGCCCCCCACCCCGGAGTTGGTCGGTGTCCATATAAACGAACGTCTCGAAGCAGTCAGTGAGAGTTTGGAGTTGCAGTCAGTTCCAGACAGTTCGAGTTTGGAGTTAGTTCGAGAAGTTGGAGAGTGTGGCCTCGCAGAAGCTGACCGAGATTACCATGTCCTTTTGGACTTAGTCTTCCTAACAAAAGTAAGTTTTATTGACGAACGACTTAAGATATCATAACTCTCTTAAGAAACACAAAAAGTGTCACAAATCCATAGAAACGGGCCAGGAGAGAAACACACTCCTGTATTCAACAGATAGATAAAGATAATCGTTATTTCTCAACATATTTGAACCTCTTGAGTTGTTTTATTTTCTTTTGCCTGTGCGGTATCACCTTTACCCCAGATTCAGTTTGCACTACGGACCGACGCCTGATTGATTTTGTCTACCTAAGATCAAAATTACAACGTGGGTAGGTTAGACTTGAGATCAAAGTAGATACTTCCGTAACCAGACGTTGGAAGTGAGCTGGGAATGACCAGATTGACCGGGACACAGGCTGGTGGCAGCGACAACGACAAGTCAACCCCAGATGCTGGTGGAAGAAACAGCTTTGTGCCGCAACTGGAAGTTGACCACGGGCCAATGGCGCAGTGTCATATATTGACATCGCGATCAGTGGACGTCACATATTGGCGCTGGACTGCGACTTCGACCACCGGTGGGTGTCGCAGTAGTAACTCCAAAAATTCACAAAAAAAGAGCATACAATGATGAAAAAAGGCCCCAAACTTGATAAAAACAAAGTTTTATCTTTTAAATGTTTAAGAAAGACTAAATTATTTTTTGATTATCTTATTAAAATTTTTAATCCTTTGTAGCACATTCAAAAATTTAGTTAAAAAAAATTTTGTTTTTCTTGTGTCAGCACATGGGCGAAAGATTAGTATTAGGAAATTTAGTACCTTTTTTCAGTAAAAACATTGTTTTGGAAATTCTTGCAAAAATCGAATAATTGTCAGATTCCAATGAAATTTTCAGATCTTATTCACAAACAAATAAAAATATTTTTAAATAAAATTTTGCAACCTCTTCATATTAATATTAGTTAAAATCAGGACTCCTTGGAGAATTTAAATAATCAATCTATTTTTGTCAAACAGAAACACCATTTACCAAAAATCTACTTTGAATTTTAAAATGAAAAGTGGAATAAAACTATGACATTATTTAATTAGAAAAGCTTTTAATTGCACATCAACAAAGTTAATGTCTGGTTAAAAGATGCATTTTTGGGATATTTTAAACTTAAAGTAAATAATATTTGTTTCAAATCAGATTAATTACACTTTAAATCAATTAAGATTCATGAAATAAAGTTTCAGAAAAAATTATTAAAAAATTTTCCAAAAATAAAGAGAATTACATTGTGATAAAAGACAAATAAAAAGGTACTAATCAACTATTTTTAGTAATAAAATAAACGAAAAACAACATCCAATCAATTTAAATTAGTTTCTGAAAAACAGCAAAGTCTTTTGCTTATTGGAAATATTAAATTTATTAGCTTGAAACTAAAATAAAAGTTTCAAGCAACATTTTTCATTTTTAAAAATTCATTTTGAATCTTAGGTATAGCATTTTATTTGGGCAGAAGTCTCTAGTTAATAATGATGGTAGTTAAAATAAAAGCAGTGTCATGAGAAAAACCATCCTTTTGACTCTCCAATTTTTTTTTTTTGTATGTGTGGCAGGAGGTGGGGGGTGTTTCCAGGAAAGAAAGGTCCACATTTGCACATTTTTTTTTCTCCCTCATTGTGGATAAGTCTCAAAAATCTACTCAGAATCCATCATTTAGAAACCAAACATGCATTCCAATTCCAACTTCCAAATTTTCTTTGAATTCTGGTTTCTCTGAATCATCTTGCTCTGACTTTATTCATATATTTTAAAACATTTATTCCCCAGTGATTCATCTATTCTCAGTGATAATCTACTAATATTTTACTAGAGGATGATGTAAAAAGTTTTCTAGTGAAGTTATACTTCATATATATCCTTGATGGTGCTCCATTAATACAAATATTGGTGAGTTTATTAGAATCTAGTTGTAGGCATGATTTTAATTTATCAAATATGTTTGATCCTCTTATTCAAGTCCGATAAAAATGATAAAATGCTAAATTCCTTTTCTAAGAACTGCTTAATTGGATGTTGTTTTTTGTCAGCAAATCCAGTGAAGATGAAAAAGACAATAGAATCATGAAGTCTTTCAGTTGCATAGATATCAAGAGTTCTTTTTGAATATGTCTTAAAACTGTTTTGACAGCAATGTTTGTAATACTAAAACATTTAGAGAGAAAGTTTAACAATTTCTTTTCCATTTGGAAAAAAAAAAACTGACTTTGTGGCCAATGCTAAAGCAATCTTGTCGGATCACTTGGACTTTATCAAACTTTCACATCCCTTTTAACAAATATATTTTGTCATCTTTAGATTTCTTTATTCTTCTCTTTTCATTTTCCTTTTTCCTTCTTCCTTTTTTTCTTTGGCTTTTTTTCTCGTCTTTTTTTTGCCTCTTGTTTGTTATTTTTGCCTTTTATTTTTAGTCACATAGTTCACCCAAGTTGAAGCATTTCTTCACTTTACTTTTGTTTTTATTAAGATGCATTCTATTATGTGACAAAATATTTTCACAATACACAATAGATTTTCTGAAGGGCTTTTTATAAATAAACCTCATTTTCCCATTGCTCATTGAAGTTTAAGTTTGCTATCAATTTCTGCTTTTATTTCTTGATCATTTTCTATATTGTGATGAGCAACAATTTTAAGAAAAGACAAAATTTTAAAAATGTGCAGAATTGTAAACATTAACAAGAAATAAATAAAGTACAATTGTCTAGCATAGAATTATGAATTGTAAACTGATTGGCCAAGATCACTGTTATGTAATGCACTAAATTTAATCATGCAATATTATTAATTTTGGTGCAGGCATCAAGGGTTGGCCAACTTTGTATTAATGAGTCTCCCTTAGTATATTCAATGGAATATGATTTTTTTTATTTTTGGCAGCACATATAACAAAAAATTGGGAACCAACCCATGTAAAGTGATTAATATCTGTTGTCTCACAAATAGAATTTTTTTTTAATTAAAAAATATTCAATGGGAATTATTTAATAAGCTTTGCATTGCCTGGTACAAAGCCATAAGACTGAGGTACCTAGTCAGGGTCAAACTTCAGACGCTAGTGAATTGGCTTATGTTAACTAACTGAGCTTGTTAACTAATGAACTATGGTAGGGCTCCAACATTTATTGAATAACAATTATGTCTACCTTAGTAGTGATTCATGTAAAGGTTAGATGAACTCAGATATTTGACTTTATTTCAATGTTATCAGGTAAAAGTGGTCCCATTTGGAATCTCTAGATAAGGATGAATGACAGTTTCTACTTAACTACAAAATAATTGATATATAATGGGGTCATTCCAGCCACTTAGATTTCTGGAGCCTGTTTTGAAATTAAAATACAACACTTGTGCATTTTTTTTGACATTCTCATCAAGACAGGCTTGATAGAAACTTGATACTGAAATGGCTGTTAAACCATTTTAGTTAATTTTAATACAGAAGTAAGAATTCAAAGCAAATCTGAACAAATACAGCAATTCTATTGATGGTTACATCCAGTGTGATTTGAACTCAATACACAAGTGAATTGGTCTGTGAGATGAGCTTCTTAGCCATTGTGTTATGGTAAGTGTCCAATTTTACTTATTTACTATTAGCTTAGTTTGGTACAAGGCCATAATAATGGAGTACCAAGTGAGGATCATTAGTAATTATATATGTGACCTGAATCATTTAAAAAAAAAAAAGGTGTCTAATGTTTATTGAATAGGAAAAGTACCTTAAAAAATAAAAGGATTATAATGAATGAAATCAAATAGATATTAGTATAAATGTTATTTTAAGTGGATACATGTGTGAGTTGCTATGTCCCCCCCCTTTTTTTTTTAACAGATGGTGAAATTTATAACAACCAGCTTAAATTGAGAAGAAATCCTAATAAAGAAAATTTGTGCTTCCAATGAGAAAATGTACTTTCTTCAATAAGTTATTCCAACCTTGTTCAGTCAGGATGGTCTCTGTTGCCAAACCGGTAGAGGCCCACTTTAGCTCAAAAAGTTGTGTCCCTGTTTGGGCTGGGAGAAATGCAGGTTTGATTCCTGTCCGAGGCCCAATTTTTCTTTAGTAGGACTTCTCAATTAGGCTGATTGTTATTAATTTCGCCATTTATTAGGAAAAAAAGGGGGTGGGGAGCAACTAAAACGTGTATTCACTAAAAAGAATGTTTATTGTAATAAGAAATAATGTTGGATAAAAATATCCCATTGATTATTACAATCTCTTTCTATCTATCCATATATCTATCTTTTCTTTTTAAGTGACTAATTCAACTTTTGGATTGTCATGTTAAAATGTAATAAGAAAGAATAAATTCAAAGTTGGAAAACAAATGTAATTGAAGCAGTTATAATTTTTAGAAATCATAAATATTACTTGATAAATAAGACCAAATAAAGAAGTTTTAAAAAAAATTATGTAAATATATTTAAAAAAAAAAAAATTATATCCTTACCACCAGCTGTGTACCTAGAGTTTTGCCACCTGCGGCAGTTGTAAAATGTACCTTCCCTCTAAACAACATTCCGAAACTGGGCAACATCAACAAAAGATAAATTAAAAGTTCAATTATATATAAAACTGACACAACAAAAAATTAAGAAAATGGAAAGACATAATTAGGAAAAAAAGCCCTTTTAGTAAATAATTTTAAAGATAAAATGTTGTTACATTAACAATATTGGCCCTGTGATAAGAAATCCCCTAACAGTAAGTGATTCATAGTATATCCAGCAATGTAAATGTCTAGTGTATTACTCAGCCAGAAAATGAATTTAGGTAAAAAAATGGCACAAGTGGAATGAGAGGGAAAATGGTACAACTAATTTTGCATATTAATTCACTTAAATGACCCTACCTACACACATACACTCTAGGTCTACCATTGTTTATCACAAGGTTGAACCTTTCTTCCGTCATTTTAATATCCTATTCATCATATGACAAAAATGGCATTCCGCTTTTTTCGTCTATGAAATGAATATTTAAGTTATAATAAATTTATTAGTTGAAAAGATAATCAAAGCAATGATAGATTTTAAATTTGAAAGTCATGTTTGTTTTATTAGAAAAATAATAAAAAAATCAAATAAAATGTTAAATTTTGTTTTAAATGGATTTAACACATCATTCTTTGAAGAAACAAAGTGAATAATTCAAATAAATACAAACATCAAAAAAGACTAAGAAACTGAATTTAGTATTTCCAGTTTCATTTCACTTTATATTCAAACAGCAAGGTAGTGGTGTCCTGGATATATTGTTTAACAGCTAACCTCTAACCCTGATGGTTGAATCATAGAAGGACTTCCTAAAAATATGAGTGACAAAGGCTTTTATATAATATTATATAAAACAGTAAAAATTATAGTCTGCAAATTTTTACCTTCAATTAAATATCATCACTTTTATTGTAAATAGACAATAGAAATTTTAACACTTAGGTAACAAATTCTCTGTAAATATGAATGAAATACACAAATGAATATGTCCCCAATAATAAGATTTACTGGAAAGGTTATTCTGTTCTAACACATAAAAATTGTAAGAATCCATCAATATCTACTTTGTAGGAATTATCCTCTGTGTGTGTGTGTGTGACTCAGCAGTGTATAGAGTGGAATGAATAAACTGAAGGCTTGAACTGTTTAACAGCTTTTATTTGTGGTTGAAAGAGAGTGCAAAATAGTTGTATTTTGCAGGAAAAAGAGTTGGGTTCCCCAATTAACAAAGTTATTCCCTTGAGTAGCTGTTTTGTAGAAAAATTTCTCCACTTGTTCCCATAAGGAACGAGAAATCTGAGTAGAACTGGTACAGCCTTCTGCAGCAGGGTTTGTGAGTAGCCCTTCAGGTAGCTGTCTCAAAGGGAAGTTTCTCCATTTGTTCCCATGAGGAATGAGAATTCTCAGGTCAAGCTACCAGGACATGGCCATGTGTCTTCTGCAGCAAGGGTTGTGAGTAGTCCTTTGAGGTGGGCCTTGAAGGTAGTGGCCACTGAAAATGAAGAGTGGAGAAGAGGGTTAAAAAGGCTTGGTTAGCATTTTTATGAGTTCTGGGCCTCCTGGTTGTTCCCTGCTGATTACTTACATTGCTGTTACTACTGAATCAAGCAAAGTAAGAAAACCACCACATGCCACAATAGCCAACAAGTGAGATAGTTTTTATAACTTTTTCTATAAATATTCAGTTATCTATGTCTTAAAATTATTCATTTGTAACATCCTGTCATTTTTTAAGTTTTGTATGTGGTAAACTGCACTAATTCAGCAATAGGTAGTCTAGTTCAGTCTGGAATCTGGTGGGGCTACTTGTGAACATGTCAGTCAACAGAATTAGCTGTAACCTTTATTTTACCTGTGTTTCATTTAAATTTCACTTAATTTTAAAAAATTTTTCTTTGTCTTTATTAACCAATGTGTACTGATTTACAGAGTATTTTAAAGTTAGGATTGAAGCAGTTAGCTGTTGGGTTAAATGTATTCTAACACAACCATCAGTAATCTAGCAAAATCACTTATTCAGCAATCTACAGGTTATATTGATGCTGAATTAGTGATGTCCAACCTGTATTTAGTTTAGTACAACCCAAGACCATAAGTACAGGGTACTCACTGAAGACTAAACTCAATATATCACACTACACACCTCATTCATTGTAACCATTTTAACAGAATACCTCTAGCTTTACTGGCTCTTGAGCCTTTTATTGGATGTAATTTAGCATTAAAAAAATGACTAGAGCAAGCAGATGGGCATTGGATTAAAGAAGCACATCATACCGCTAAGGAATTGGCTCAAAAGATGGCAAGTTCTCATGTTACTGTCGCTCGTCACCTTCACTCAATAGTTAAGATCCAGAAACACAGGATATGGGTGCCACAAGCATTGACAGAAAAAAAACAACCCCCCGAATTAAAAGCAAAGAGAAGCTGTTGAATGTACTCATTTTTGTCTATTTAGCAATATACCATCTCAAAGGGGTATCCAATTTGAAATAAAATTCCAATAATGTTATACGGCAGTTTCACAGGATAATCAGTTATGAAGAAACAAAAAATGCTATGAAAATGCTTTGAGATCATTCACAGAATATAAGAAAAAACTAACGAATATATGTAACAATATCAGGATTAAAAATCCTGGCTTTTACCTGGACTTAAATTGATCCGGACATCAGGAGGAAAATTCATAAAAATCTCCACTGCAATATTTTCTTGAGATTTACTAGACTAAACTTATTTATTGATTCATTTTCTACAGCTTATCAACTTGTTGCAGGTTATTTAAAGTCAGAAAATATTTTTACATTGTAAGAAATTTTTTTTTTTTTTTTTTTTTTTAGTTTATACCTTTCCCAAGGGTATTTGTGTATGTACAAGTGAATATCACAAACTATCGTATAGGAGTAAAGTATCGCTGCTGACACTGTAGATCACTAGAAAGCAAACACAAGTGATCCCATTTTGAATAAGTAGATCACATGATAGTAAAGGAAATAGATACATATGGGAGTTAGCATGACATCTAATTGATCACCATTTCTATTCTATCCTCTATTACTATACAGTTTGCTATTCTCTATACTATTCACTATACTGATCATGCTATTCAGTGGTTGCTATTCTCTATACTATTCCCTATACTGATCATGCTATTCAGTGGTTGCTATTCTCTATACTATTCACTATACTGATCATGCTATTCAGCGGTTGCTATTCTCTATACTATTCACTATACTGATCATGCTATTCTCTATACTATTCACTATACTGATCATGCTATTCAGTGGTTGCTATTCTCTATACTATTCACTATACTGATCATGCTATTCAGTGGTTGCTATTCTCTATACTATTCACTATACTGATCATGCTATTCAGTGGTTGCTATTCTCTATACTATTCCCTATACTGATCATGCTATTCAGTGGTTTGCTATTCTCTATACTATTCCCCTATACTGATCATGCTATTCAGCGGTTTGCTATTCTCTATACTATTCACTATACTGATCATGCTATTCAGCGGTTGCTATTCTCTATACTATTCACTATACTGATCATGCTATTCAGCGGTTGCTATTCTCTATACTATTCACTATACTGATCATGCTATTCAGCGGTTGCTATTTATACTATTCACTATACTGATCATGCTATTCAGTGGTTGCTATTCTCTATACTATTCCCTATACTGATCATGCTATTCAGTGGTTGCTATTCTCTATACTATTCCCTATACTGATCATGCTATTCAGTGGTTGCTATTCTCTATACTATTCCCTATACTGATCATGCGATTCAGCAGTTGCTATTCTCTATACTATTCACTATACTGATCATGCTATTCAGCGGTTGCTATTCTCTATACTATTCACTATACTGATCATGCTATTCTCTATACTATTCCCTATACTATTCATGCTATTCAGCATTGCTATTCTCTATACTATTCACTATACTGATCATGCTATTCAGCGGTTTGCTATTCTCTATACTATTCACTACTATCATGATTCAGTGGTTGCTATTCTCTATACTATTCACTATACTGATCATGCTATTCAGCGGTTGCTATTCTCTATACTATTCACTATACTGATCATGCTATTCAGTGGTTGCTATTCTCTATACTATTCACTATACTGATCATGCTATTCTCTATACTATTCACTATACTGATCATACTATTGCTATTCAGCGGTTATTCTCTCTATACTATTCACTATACTGATCATGCTATTCAGTGGTTGCTATTCTCTATACTATTCCCTATACTGATCATGCTATTCAGTGGTTTGCTATTCTCTATACTATTCCCTATACTGATCATGCTATTCAGCGGTTGCTATTCTCTATACTATTCACTATACTGATCATGCTATTCAGCGGTTGCTATTCTCTATACTATTCACTATACTGATCATGCTATTCAGTGGTTGCTATTCTCTATACTATTCCCTATACTGATCATGCTATTCAGTGGTTGCTATTCTCTATACTATTCACTATACTGATCATGCTATTCAGCGGTTGCTATTCTCTATACTATTCACTATACTGATCATGCTATTCTATTTGCTATTCTCTACTATTCACTATACTGATCATGCTATTCAGCGGTTGCTATTCTCTATACTATTCACTATACTGATCATGCTATTCTCTATACTATTCACTATACTGATCATGCTATTCAGCGGTTGCTATTCTCTATACTATTCACTATACTGATCATGCTATTCAGTGGTTGCTATTCTCTATACTATTCACTATACTGATCATTCTCTATTCAGTGGTTGCTATTCTCTATACTATTCACTATACTGATCATGCTATTCAGCGGTTGCTATTCTCTATACTATTCACTATACTGATCATGCTATTCAGTGGTTGCTATTCTCTATACTATTCACTATACTGATCATGCGATTCAGTGGTTGCTATTCTCTATACTATTCACTATACTGATCATGCTATTCAGCGGTTGCTATTCTCTATACTATTCCCTATACTGATCATGCTATTCAGTGGTTGCTATTCTCTATACTATTCACTATACTGATCATGCTATTCAGCGGTTGCTATTCTCTATACTATTCACTATACTGATCATGCTATTCAGCGGTTGCTATTCTCTATACTATTCCCTATACTGATCATGCTATTCAGCGGTTGCTATTCTCTATACTATTCCCTATACTGATCATGCTATTCAGCGGTTGCTATTCTCTATACTATTCCCTATACTGATCATGCTATTCAGCGGTTGCTATTCTCTATACTATTCACTATACTGATCATGCTATTCAGCGGTTGCTATTCTCTATACTATTCACTATACTGATCATGCTATTCAGCGGTTGCTATTCTCTATACTATTCCCTATACTGATCATGCTATTCAGCGGTTGCTATTCTCTATACTATTCCCTATACTGATCATGCTATTCAGCGTTGCTATTCTCTATACTATTCACTATACTGATCATGCTATTCAGCGGTTGCTATTCTCTATACTATTCACTATACTGATCATGCTATTCAGCGGTTGCTATTCTCTATACTATTCACTATACTGATCATGCTATTCAGCGGTTGCTATTCTCTATACTATTCACTATACTGATCATGCTATTCAGCGGTTACTTTCTAAGCATGTATTATCGAGCAAATACTATTAGTGTGAGTGATATTCGAAGGTGTCTGACACCAGTATTGTTCAACAGCATTACTATAGTTGTATTTGTGATTACAGTCTCTACTGCAACCTGCATTACGAAAGTGACAACGAGTAATCATTGACATTACAAAAGTGGCAACGAGTGTTCGTTGACATCACAAAACAAACCCAATGGGAATTGGAACTCTGCTCTCCAATTAACAATTCCAATCCATTAACATGCAATGCAAATCCAGGCTTACAGCACCTGGTATTCCAAAGTGGTTACCCATCTTTGTACTGACCACTCGACATTGATTGTATGAGAACCAGGGCCTGTCTTGTAGCTGATATAGCTGTATATATTAGTGTTTGAATCAAGATAAAAGCTTGGATTTTGAATGCTGAGCAGGGCAGTCCTTGTAATACAATCTTGTGATGCTGATACTTTCCTTCATTTGGCTTTGTGATCTTATGTTGTATTAATGTAGCATTTCATTTGTACCTGATATAGTTGTGCATCTCTTTGCCAGTTGCTAAGAGACAGGATTAGGGTCCAAACTGAAATCAGGATTTCAAATGCTATTTGGAAAATTGGAGCAACACTATCTTCTCACCCTCTGCCATAATCTCCTCTATAGTCTTGTCATAATAAGCTAATGTAAGTTTATCACACATGTAATATGTTGGTTAGTTTTACTGGCAAATATAGGAAACCATCTATAGTTCTATTCTATTATGCGTTCTTGTGTGAAAGACATGAAAGGGATATGATATATCACAGCAAGTTTATAGCAGTTTTGCTGGGAATGCCTTTTTCTGAATTAAATATTAACCCTAAGAGAGTAGCAGTTGATACATCTTATGAAGATTTTCAGGCTTTTTAACTCTCGTGGTGAATTCTTAAGAATCTATATTGAAGAAGACAGTGAAAGCAATAACTGTTCTAGAGCAATAATAGTGAAAAATTCCTTTTGACCAGGGTCCTCTTTGGTTGGATAATGATTCAAAAGCATTTGTAAATGGTGATAAAATGAAATTAATGTTTAACCTGGAATGCTTGATATTTCACTCATTTTATCAGTCAAAAATGACTAAAATAGCATCTCTTGACAACCAATATACACATAAAATTTGGATGGCAAATGTTTATTAAAAATAAACATTTATCAATACTTGGGACTTTCAATTCAAAATATACACAATATTTTGGAAAATTGTGTTAATAAAGCCTTTATGCAGTAAAGTCAAGTTTGCAGGTTTTATTATAGAACAACATTTTGTCTATACAGAAAAGATGGGGGGTAAATGGATTGTTCGCATGTTTACTCAGCTATTATCTTTCTTGTCAACCATTCTGGCATGCCAGTTATGAGACCTATTTATCAAGATGCCAAAGAAAATGGAGTCTTACATTTTACAAAAGCTTAAGTAAAAGTACATATAACAGCCTTGGTTAGAATTTAGATTATTTTTTGCCAATTCTATTTCTTGTTGACAAAATCTTTGTAGAGAGATACAAGGACAATATATATATATATATATATATATATATATATATATATAGAAACTTAATATTTATTATTTATTAGTGTCATCCTCTAAGGTAGCCATGCCAAAAATAATTGGCTGAGTGAACTCCATATTTGATCTTGGCGATCACCCAGGATTTAAGCTAGTAAGATCAACAGTTGTCTATATTTCTGAGATGAGGTATTGTACCTATTTACACTATTTACATCGTTCAGACTGTTACCCTCCTTTTCATTTTGTCTTCTCAAAGATGTGGAAGAGCCTGTAGTTATCATGGAAATTCTCTTAAACCTTCAATTGAAATCTGGCCATTATATAAGTCAAGGTATATGTATATAATACCATAAGTTCAATTAAGAGAGATTTTGTTTGTCAGAATTTAGTGCATAACTTCATGAATAAATTTCAGTCTTAGTATAAAAAAAACAAAAAACGCCCAATATCAGTTTGAATTAAGAATTGTCTGAGTTATGAAAAGTTTTTCATTTGTTGGAACAGAACAAGCAAACTCTGTCTGGTGTCGGCTAATTAGAATAGTCTTCTTATGTGAATAGATAACATTGTTCTGTTTTGTTTTTTTTGTTGTTGTTTTTGATACCTGGAAACAGTTGGGATTGGTCCTCAAATTTGTTTTTATTCAGATTTTTTCTAGAATGAAAAGATTTAGATACTTGGGACTGGGATTTTTGTATGTATTGTTGTACCAGATTAAGAAGACTCTGAAAAAATGTATTGTTGTACCAGATTAAGAGGACTCTGAAAAAAAAAAAAAGAAATTTTTTGTGATGTAGCTCATTAGCCATTCCCAAGTGCTTGATAAATATTGTTTTTTGTTTTTTTTGTTGTGAACTTTTTTTATTTAAAGAAATAAAATCTGATAAAAAAACAAATTTTATCTTTTCATTCTGATATTAAAATACAACTTGTCCATTTTTATCCAAAAACAAAGAGTCAAGTTTAAATTTATTTAACTGCAAAGGAAATCATTATACAATTGAATTTAACCACTTGGAACCAGGATAATTTCATGTGATTATATATACTGTCATCTGCTCCAAAGTGTTTAATTCAAAATAGTATTTCAAGTCAAAAACAATTTAAAAAAAGGTCTAGAATTCCATATATTTACCAAAGGTGGGTAACAATCCACAAAGAAACCATACAATTAAACTGAGGGCCACAGATCCTGTTCCAATCAAAACACCTTTAGGGGAGATGAAAATACCAGAACATTTTTTTTTTTTTTTAAAAAAACATAAAAGAAAAATGAGAAAGTATAACAAACAAAAAGCAGAAAATGTAAAAAAAAAAATGAAAATAAAATTTAAAAAAGGAAAACAAAACTAGAAACAAAAAAACAAATTGACAAAAACAAATTTAGCTTAGGTTGGCTGTTTTTATGTCAGCACTTGTTGGTTGGATGAGAGATTTGTTTTCTACAGTTTATCAACCATTTGCAGGTTATTTAAAGCCAGAAAATATTTTTAGATTTTAAATTGTAAGAAATTTTTTTTTTTTAAATAAAGATTTAACCAATTAGCCCATTGTTGGGGAAAAAAGAGGTGGATTAATATCTTTACCAAGTGTATTTGCCCATAAGGTGCTTCAGAGTTGGTGATTGTAGCCTTATTGATGAAAAATGCTCAGGCAATCCCCTCCCACTCGCTACAGATGATGACCAAATCAAGACACTGATTGAAAATATGCTGTATTTCATGACATGAGAATTGGCAGAAACACAATTTATCAAAATCTATCATCCATGTGCACTTAGTAAAGCCTGGGTACTCAAATTACTACAGTGTTTGGGTACCACATGATCTGAGTGAAAAGAATCTTTTGCATTGCATACTCATCTGTGATTTGCTGTATAAATACAATGAACATGCACCATTTTTAAAGCAAATTGCGATAGATGATGAGAAATGGATTGTTTACAACAATGTTCAGCAAAAATAATCCAGAAGTAAGCGATATGGGCCAACTTTAGCCACCTCAAAAGCAGGTTTTCATTCTAAGAAAGTCATGCTGTATATCTGTTGAATTGGAAAGGAATCTTGTATTATGAGCCTCTGCCAAATACCAAGACAATTGATTCTGAAACATACTGGTCACAACTGGATGAATCAAAGACAGCAATTCAGGAAAAATGCCCAGAATTGTCAAACAGGAAAGGTGTTGTTTTCCATCAAGATATCGTCAAACTTCATGTTTGTTTGGCAACCATTCAAAAATTATTGCAGCTAGGATGTGTTACCCCACCTGCCATGTTCACCAGACATTGCTCCTTCAGATTTTCATTTATTCAGATCCTTGCAAAATAATCTCAATGATAAAAATTTTAATTTTTTGGATGGCATAAAAAAACACCTTAACATGTTCTTTGCTGAGAAACCACCAAAATTCTTGGAAGATGGAATCTTTAAGTTGGAGGAAAAATGGAAAAGGTGCAACAAAATGGTTCATATTTAGGTGGATAAATATTTAATGGCATAATTTTGTTTTGATTTAATTTCCCTTAAAAATTGGCATGAATTTTCTGGACAACTCGATATTGGAAAAAAAAAAACAAATATCTATTCAGAGGAAAATATTGGATTCCTAATATAAACGTCACAATAGAATCATAGATCAATAGTATCAAGAGACTGGAACCAATTAAACATATTAGTCTTTCAAAAAAAAGCTGGGAAAGTGTTAAGTTAGATTTTGGAAGTTCTTACCCAGACAGACACTACAGCTTAGTTATGGTAGATCAGATATTGATATAGCCAGTAATGGAAGAATTAAGCAGTACATCCTTTAAAGAAATGAGGGCTAAGATGAAGGAAATATTTTGAACATATGGATTCCCAAGAAAAATACAGGCAATAGATCATCATTTCAAGCAAGGGAATTTGCAGAATTTATTCGAGAAGAGGGCTTCCATCATCATAAAATAACACTGCTACACTCACAAGCAAATGGGGAGATAGAAGTATTTATGAAAACCTTGAACAAAACAGAACAGATTGCTAACCTGCCAGGAAAAGATAAAATGTAGAGAAGAATATTAGATATGTTGACAGCATACAGATCAAAACCACACACCACAAAGAATAAAAAAATTCATACAAAGCAATGAGAGATAGATTGAAGTTATATGAAAATGGACCTGATAAAACAAAAATAGAAAATGAAGATGATCTAATAAAAATTAGAGATGCACAGTACAAAGATAAATTCAATGTGAACAGGAAAGAAAGGAAGAAATTTTGTGCACGGAGATTATACATTAACAAAAAGAAACAAAATGATCAACATCATGTGAATCAGCATTCAACATATGTAGGATGAAAGGATTTCAAAGGGTCACTGATCTGAGCTAGACATGTTCAGGATGAAAGGGAAAAAGATATGAGCCAATTTAAACTTGCTAATGAAATCATAGATTCAAAAGAGGATTATACAGATGACATTGGTAGTAGTAAAGAGAAAAAATCAACGACAGATGGGACAAAACTACCAACAACAGATGTGACCAATTCAATGATAATAGATGATACCAAAACCAAACAGACCGAGAAGAATAAAAATACCAAAATACTTGCAAGACTCTATAATGAGAAACTATAACAGAAAAATGAAAATAAGCTTAATATTAAAGAATTTATATTTTCTGAAAATTGGGTGGAATGTTATGATCTGATTACTAGACAGGCATCTGCTCAGCTGATTTCTGATTAGTAACAGTACCATCACACTCTTACAGTTACGCACACAAACAACAGACACCATATCAGGTAACTTTTTTAAAAGATCACCAAAGCTTGTACAATAATAAAAAAGTTAGTTCACTCTTAAGCATTGAACCATGTTGTTTTTTTTTTTTTTTTCATGCTCTTGATATCACTAGAATTTGCAATAATGATCACATAAAATGAAGGTCCATAAAATCTCCTTCGGGGTAATTGGGTCTTTCTATCCACATAGATTACATGATGATTGTCCTATACAGTTATTTATATGATTGGGATTTTGTGTAATCTTAAATGGTGGGTTATGTATTAATCCACTTTCTGAAAGCTGTAACATTTTTTAATTCTTCTTTTTTTTTTAATCAAGTTCACTCCAAGCAAGGTAGTAAAGCCACTAAGAGACAAGGGGTTACTGACTGCATTAGAAAACAGAAACATTACTAAAGAATGATTGCAGAAGAAAAGTAACGAGGAGGACAATAGATACCAATTGACAGTGCATTTAAGTTTTTGTCAATTAAAGTTGGCTGAAAAGCATAAAGCTGGAAGGGAGTAACACACATGAGAAGTGTGAGAAAGAAACTGTTAGCATAGAACTTATGGTTACATCAAGCTAACTCAACTGTATATTGATGAGACTTTGTCACCAATCTAGTACTGCACTTAAATTCATAAAGTCTAGTTACCGTAGTGAAGAGCAATATTTATTCTGTTTTGTACAGAAACGTGGCACATGGCCGAAGGGTAGGGGAAAGAACAGTTTTCTTCTGTCTTAACTATAACTTAGCTAGCCACAAACACTGACCCAATCGTACAAACAATATTCCTTACACCAAAACAACACATTCATACGTACCTTTCTTACTACATTCACCATAATACCTCATGTCTTTATGAAAATACTAACTAGTCCCCATATTTACAATTCATTGTCTGTGGGGGGAGGGGAATAAAACAACAATTCTAAAAACTAGCCCCAATGAGTATTTACAATATGAACACAAAAAACTATTTACAAGAAACTAAAGAAAATAATATTAGTAATAAAATGCCCCACAATCAGAAATATCAGTTAACTGGCCGAAATCAACGTGGAACTATAACAGTATAAAACATTCATTCATACCAAGCACTCACACTGACATGCACTCATTTAGACACAACAACAAATACGAAGAACACTCACGCGAAACGAAAGGCACCCCGCATCCACCAGCGAACTGATATCACTGGCCACCAAACGAGGGAGGGGATGGGGAATTAAACTTAAAGAAAAATAGGGACAGAAAATAAAAGGGGGCCAATGAGCATACATACCCTAGCTAAGTTAACTAGAAAAAAAAAAGAAATGCAAGCATCAAAACTGTACCTAACCTAGCCTAGTTTTGGGATGGGTTGCACAAGTTCAACCCAGGAAGAACAATATCCTGATGCCTAACCAGCATCAAAGTGCCATTCATAGTCAGCCCCTTTCACACGACACTAACACGCAAGATTCACCCACCTTTTGCTGAATACTGATGAAGTGAGCCGCTGCCTTTCCGTCCTAATCTTGACTTTAAGCTGATGCTTAAAGTACAAGATCAGTTGGGAAGAAGTGAACTTCTTGCCTCCATAGAATCCCTTCTGACGTGTTGTCCAAATCATGACTCTCATAACACCTAGCAAGCAGTGGAACACATTGTTCAGCCTTCGTCACATTGCTACAAACAGAAGAGGCCTCAAGGACAAAGAACTTTCCCTGCAGCATGCAAACCATGAGGCCTTCAACAAACTTGCACAACGGCACTACCAACAGCGTTGGCAGTTTTGAGATTTTTCCAGGCCCGCTGAGCAAACTCTTTTGGTGACCTAGAGGGCTGCATGAATCAGCAGCCAGGTGAGTGATGCCTCATTGTTATTGAAACATTTCAACCTGGGCGCCCAAGGCCATATTGAGCGAGCCTCCTGCTTCGTAAGTCCGAGCTCGTCAATCAACTCATCACGAACGGATCCCTCTGACTAACACCTGATGTAATATCCTACGAGACAACGCCTGGACGTTGGAGAAGCCGTCCGACACCCATAAGAGGCATTTCAGAGCAATACGACATTCACGATAGAAGGAGCAATTGGCTCGGGGTAAATGGTGGGCCTCCTTCACGCACGAGTGCACACTTCTCAGGGATGGGAAATTCTTACAGGTGTCTTCCTTCTAGAAGGCTCCCTCCTCATCTGGTTCACGACACATTTGATCTAGAAAGCCGATGTGAAGCATATATTGACGAATCTCAATGCTTGGCACGCCCAGACCGCCCTCAGATGGATGAAGGCAACAGATCTCCCGAGATACCATAGCGGCCTTGTCTCTCCACAAGGAAGAGAACAAAAGCCTTAAAAATGACATTAGTGTGGCATACGGAAGTGGAAGTACAGAGACTCAGTAAAGGAGAATCGGGGAGATATGAGAAACACATACGTCCGCCCTCCACTTCAAGGAAAGATTCCTCCAAGACCACAAATTAATTGCGATCTTGGGTTTCCCTTGCACTTCCGACCAAATCATTTTCAACTGGATATCAGGACCGAACCAGACGCCGAGAATCTTGACCAGCCCATCCGTCCAGAGGAAAGAGAGACTCCCTTCCATGCACCCAACCGCTGATCTTGGCCCCCGTCACCATCTCATAACCACTGATTTCTTTACTGACTTTGTCAATCTCGGCTCTGCTCGACACAAGAACTGAAACATCATCAGCATAAGCAGAATACCTGGCTGATATGGTAGCCACCGGGCAGGGAAATTCCGCGTAGGACTGTATTCACCTTTAACTTGCGAAGGAAAGGTTCCAACGCAAGAACGTAAAGCAAAAGCGAAAACGGACAACTTTGATGAATGGAGCGAGACAATATGAAAGGCTTTGATCATACCCCATTCACCTCCACCGGGAGTTGCATACAGTAGTTGGATCCAGGTGCGAAAGGACAGCCTCCAGAAATCGATGGTCAACCCTATCGAAGACCTTGGACTGATCTAAATTGATCAGCATGGCTTCACTGTCGACTTGCTCGATGATCAGGCATACCATATGAAGGTTGTCATGAATAGTCCTACCCTTTACAGCAAAAGTCTGTTCCGAGCCAATCAGACTTAGACAGAACAACCTGCAAACGGTTCACTAAGATCTTAACCAAAATCTTTAACTCTGTGTCTAACATAGTTAAAGGGCGAAAGTTACCTAACCCATCCCCACGGTTTTTGTCCTTGCGTTGGGGTATAGACGCCTGCTTCATCCAGTTGCCAAAAATCGGTGCCAGCAAGGGAACAAAAACGGGTGACTGCCTCAAGTACACTTCGTTCAGAAGACCATCTAATCCGGGAGATTTGTCCAGGCCAACCTGTTTCAGCGCTTCCTAGATTTCCGACTCTGTAATGGGACCCTCGCACTTAGCCGCTTCAGCTGCCCCAAGACAGGGTATGTCAGCTAAATAGGCGTCGAACTGAGCAGGGCTCAGACTGGGCTCCCTGGTGAAAAGTTCCTGAAAGTACTCACGAAAGGCCTCACATATGCCCTCGTTTGTTGTCACGGTCCTCTTATCTGGCAATGTGACGCATGTGATATGTCGCCGAGATGCATTCCGAGCTTCCTCTGCATGCAGTTCAGCGGCCATATTCATTGCCTCAGATGACATTCTTTTTAACCTAGTCCTAACTACCAGAGATTGGTCCTTCTTGATAAGCAAGGAGGCCAACTCTGCCTTAGCTAAAGCTACGTCCCCACTATCACGGGATTTGATCGCCCGATCAACTTTCTGCTCTAAAGCCGCTTGCGCCGCTAATCTATCTAGATTGAGCCGATGACTATAATCAGCAGCAAACGTTCTGATTTTGGATTTTAAATTATCCCACCAGGCATTTCCCACAACCACTCCTGTCAGTTCCCTCTGTATCATTAGTAGCAAATGGTCCCAGAAATCTTGCTCATCAAATAATGAGTTTAGTTTCCAATAGCCAGCCATCTTAACCTTAGGCTTATCTAAGTTTACACCAACCCGGACAAGCTTATGATCCAAATAAACTATCTCATGGAAAAATGGACATCCTAAGAGCCCTACATCGACTCTCCTAAGACTCAGTCGAGGTAGCTAGAACACTACCTCCCGAGGGTGTTCATTCCGGTACTTATCGACAAGAACCTGTCGATAAAGTCCCGAAATGGTTTTACATCCCAGTTGTTAGTACCCGAATTTGGCCCTATACGATCTATACTGGGGTCAAGGACGGCATTCCAATTGCCCACTAAAACTACCCGACGCGATGTCGTCAAAAACGGCTCAATCTACCGAAACAAAGCAGGCCGCTCAGAATGGACATTGGGCGCACAAACCCCAATGAGACGAAGAGCCTTATCCTTTATGATAACATCCAGCATGCAAACTTGGCACACAAGATCAGGACCAATAATATTGCTGATTCTTATTTCAGCTGAGAATGTTAGCTGAATAGGCACAATTAGTCTCTCCCCTGGAGATTAGCCTCATCTATGTTGATGGAAGGTAGAAAGGGGTCTCTCAAATGATTAATATATAGCAGTTATAAAAAAACCCCAACAAACTACCTGGACAATTCACATTTGTGTAACTGCAGAGCAAAGAATGAATATCCTTTAAATGGCAATTGCATGCAAAACAATGTAATATACCAAGCCAATGTAAAATGAGCAGATAATGAAAAAAAATATACATAGGAGTAACTGAAAGACTGTGGAAACAAACTATGAATACAAAACATCATTTAAAAATAGTAAATATGTGAACAGCACAATGCTTTCTGAACACATATGAGAAATTAAAAACAAATCACACCAAAAATATAATGGAAAATAAGGAAAACAGCATTAGCCTACAACAATAAATTCAAAAACTGTAAACTGTCTGGAGGAGAAAATAGCTATAATTATCTCAACCAGATCAATAGAAATTACTAAATAAATGATCAAATCTCATCTCAAAATGAGAATTCAAAATCAAAATTTTACTGCATTATTTAAAAATTGAAAATTAAAACAAGTACAAGGAAAATAAGTGAAATTAAATAAATAAAAACAAATGCAAATCAATAAATAAGTAAACAAATTAAGTAAATAATAAATTAAACTACAAATGCATAGTTAACAACAAATAAAAAAGTAATAAATAATGAGTAAAAAAAGTTAACATTATAAAATGGCTACAAATAACTGCATTCAGATCCACAAACATTTCTACTCAATAGTCTCTAGAATAATTTTAAATATAACCATTACCATAAACAAAATAACCCTTAGGGCAATATAAAAGACCTACTACCCATAATGCATCATTGACCGGCATATATAAATAATCAAGCCCTAAAACAACACTTGTCTTGAAAATTGTTTAAAACAGACTGTTGCTGCTGGGTGTTGACCTAAATGTCTACTATGTATGTTAATTATTAGATAATATATATATATATATATATATATATATATATATATATGTTTCTCTATCTATCTATAAATAAATAAAATAATAATTAAAATTAGATACAGATATTTAAAAGAAATAATTGTGAATTATGTTAAATTATTAATTTTAAGTAATATTTATGTTTTTCGGGCTTTTTTTCTGTAAAAGAAATTATCATAAAGTACCAATGGCATTTCTCGGTACCAATTAATTATTTATACCAAAACACACTTGTATCATTAACCAACTGGAAACTACCAAAAGAAAGTGAAAGGAAATACTGGTAAAGCATTAACCTGGGAAGCAAAACATTAAGACTGCAGAGAAATATGTGGGTCATGTAAAGTGGTCAAAGAAGAATGTCTTGTGAAGGGACGAGAGTGTTTACATTGTAATTTCTTGCTCGATGCTCAGCTATACAACTAGCTTGCTTTTTATATACAGTAATGTTTTCATATATAACCAAACTGCTTTTGTATTGATAGTTTACTTTAAACATTACATGCTTAAATACACTGATTTTTTCCTTGAATATGCCTTACTAAAATTTGTATGCATCTAATATATCCCTACGTCTTTTATGCTATCAAATATGGTAAAGGTTAGAGATAGAATGTTTTATTAAAGGAAATGTGCTTCTCAACAAGAAGCAAACTGCTATTCTCTTCAAGACGTTCAATCTCTTGGCCAGTAGACATTAATTCCACGTTAAAAATAAAAAGTGGTAGGCATCTACTCAAACATGTGTACCCAACTAAATATGTTTATGGTAATAAGAAATAATGTCGGATTAAAAAATCCATTAACTGCATATATATGTGTATGTATCAAAATTACATCACTTAGTGTCCTTCACAGATTCCTTCTTTTCTTCATAAAATCTAGAATTATTTTAGAAGGTTCTCAAATTTAAATTAGAATTCATAACATTATTTTTTTTTATCAGAACTAACTTTTTCTATGTGTATAAATATTGTTTTTTCTTATGTCCATTCCTTTTAAGATTATGTTGTTGATATCCCTCAATGAGTATATGGAAACAAATTGCTGGAGGGCCTATCTATGAAACTCTATAGTTGGGATGCTGAAGGCAACATCAATCAACTTAGTGACAAATTTTATATTGATTTCAGAATTAATTTTATATATTTATGATGGCCACAAACTTGTATTGCCATTGCTTGATCAATCTATACATGTCTTGCCCTTATATAACTCTTTAAGCAAGCCAGTGACTGGCATTGTTTATCACAAACGTTACAGCTGAAAAGACACATGGCATGTGCTGCTACTGCTTTCTGGTTATTGTTATGAATTTTTATGTATCTGTTTAGATCTCTCATTGAAGCACACCTTTTTCCATAATGTCTACATATTTTCAGACTATCCTAAATGTAGCTGTTGTGGTTCATGTGACGTCGCTGGTGACTTAGGTATTTTTTACCACATTGAGAACATGTGAAATCACATTCAGTGCTTACGTATGCTGGGAGTTCAACAGTTTTACCTTTTCCTGAGATCTCTTTTCAACTGCTGATACTTCTTCTGATCATCAAATGCGCTTGCACCTGCCTCCAGCTGCCACAATCCAAAGCATCATTCTTCTAGTCCTCAATATGTGTATTTTGTCAGTGATTTTCTTTGAACCTCATTTTAGGTTTGTATTGTGGACAACTCCCCATAGAAAAGCTGTTTTAGGAGTTGCTGATCTTCCATTCTCACCACATAACTACACCACCTAAGTCAATATTGCAGGATGATGCTTTTAACGCTCATTTCGTCTTCAGGTGTCTCCTATATGTTACCCATGTCTCACAAACACAGAGAAGGGTGGATACAATGCAGGTTTTTGTGTCTAGAGATATGCCACGTCACGACCACAAGCGATTGTTCAGTTTTCCAAAGGAAGTGCTAGCTCTGCTAATTTTCAAGGATACCTCATCATCAAGGGTGCAAAAGTTGTTTAAAATGCTGCCTAAGTACAGAAACATATCTGCACTCTTCAACTTCTGCCCATAAGCATACACAGAAGGTTCAACATATTCTTTACCAGTGACAGGTTGATACATGACAATGGTCTTATGAAAACTTATTGTCAGTCCCAGAGCAGTGCAAGCATTAGAAAATAAATCAATCAAATGCTGCCTGTCACTCTCAGAATGAGTAAATAAATCACAGTTGTCAGCATACAGGAATTCTTGGATGAGGGCATATTGTACCTTTTTGTTGACAGCCATATGCTGCAGATTAAACAGTTTTCCTGATGTGCAATACCTAATCTAGATGCCATGAGGACAATCATTAAAAGCCATTACAAAAACTATTGAAAAGTATATGGCAAAAATCATAAGAACTGGAATGTTCTCTCTGCTTGACACCATTCTCTATCAGTATTGGTTTTGAGTTTACCACTAACATACTCAGACTTTCATGTCATCATGAAAGAGATGCAAAACATTTATGAACATTTTTGCAGGACAGCCATGTTATGGTAATTTACCCACAAATGCATGGACTCTCTCAACTATAAATTGGAGCAGGTACTGCCTTTTGGAGAGGGAAGTTTCTAGCAGTCAGCTCTGACAGTCAGACTGAACATTCTTGCTGTAACACTCTTGTTTGCATATGTTTGTATCACTGTTCCTGTTAATATATTTGTTTAATTCAATTCCTCTCTTTGTGTCTTTATTTCTGGCTCTAACAAGGACACAACACTCTCCTAAAATCTTTCAGAGAGCAGCTTGATTAACTGTATCAAAAGCCTTTAAGTTAACAAAGACTTGATAAAGATCCATTCTTTGCTCTACATACTTCCCCTGTAGCTGCCTTGTAGAAAAGATTACACATACATGCATATATATATATATATACACACACACACACACACACACACCCCGTCAGTAATTAGTTGGGGTAGGCAGCTTGTGACCTTTAGGTGGTAAATCTACAAAAAATAAAATATTTTGCATTTTTCAGAGTAATCTTTATAATTTTGTTGGATTAGGTGCATATGCCACAGAAGGAAAATTTAGCTGCTGATCTATTTTATTCAGGGTAGACACTGCCTACCTAGATGGCATGTCCCTCACATACACACACGTGTGTGTATATACACACACATAAAGTATCCAGGTATTAAATATTAAATTTATCTATAACAGTAAGTTGTTTTCAAAGTACTCACTTTGGGACATTATACACTTGTCTTAGTATTCCTTTCCACGTTACTAATGAATTTGCCAGATTCTCTTTTGGGGGTCACCATTAGCTACCACCTTGGATTCTCCTTACTCTTGTCAATAGCATTTTAATGGTAATTTTAGCATTGGGCAAAAATCAGAAGCTGCAGGAATGCAAATCTGGGCTAAATGATGACTGTCACACAGTATGCAAACACTCTTCCTATTGTCTTTCTGTCAACTGCATAACCCCACAGGAAATTTGTTTATGCATATGCAATAATTCCTCCCACCTCAGTTCTTAACATTTAAAAATAGCTGGATACAATGAAAACAGACCTTGTAAATAACCATTTAAGTGAATGTAAGTTTTGATACATTTCTTACATCATTAGTGGATAATTAGCAAGATGAGTGGATTATGACACAAACAAACCTTTCAGATTACTGAAGGATAACCAACAAATAGGTTTTATATTTAAACAGAATAAATGATGACTAACAATTCTTAATTTGGGTCTCAGATGTTTAAGGTAAACATAAATACAAGTATTATTCTATGAGCAACTTCCTTACCTCTCTTTGCTTTGTTGGATTTTCAGTGTAGCTGTCAAGATTTGAAAATCCAACCTTGATCAACATGAGAAAGCCTTGCAGCCACTTGATTTTATTTCTTCCTTTTGTTCCATTTTTTTAACCTGACAAACAATTCACCTTAAAAACCACCAATCAAATTCAAACATTTAATCTACTTTTTCATTCAAATATATGCAAACTCCGGATACAATTATTTCAAACAAAACACATTTTTAGATGCTATAAAAATATCTTATTTCTTATATAAAATAACATTACTATAACACCGACTGTTAGGATATACTTACCAACAGATTTCCTTATGAGCAGTCACCCATGTGATTTTTATAAAATAATTTTATACATATTAATATTTATAGAAGATCCTGGTTTGAAGCAATTGCGTGTCTAGCCACTCTGATGAGCTGTGAAACAGTCTGTGGATGACTATATATATATATATATATATATATATATATATGCTTAAAGTGCTCAATATCAGGAATAGAGCATGTGTAAATATATGAAATATGGACGACGTGTAATGTGTGTATATTTAGGTAGAAAGAATTCATTTAGATAAGTTTTGTAAAAAGTTTGTTTTAGTTAAAGTACTTTCAACATTTCTGTCAGTATCAAGAACTGGATGCTGTCAGTATGTAAGATAACATTTTGTTGGTTATATACTGGTATGTTTTAAATGTTACAATTCAAATATATGCATATTTTATAACTGACATCATTTACTTTCAAAATTCACTGTCTGTATCTATCTGCATTGGAAAATGAATGAAATATTTATACGTATTATATTTAATACATAATATTGTTTCTTTTGTATAATAATAATAAGTTCAAATATTTTGAGTCTTTCCTTGCAGTGATTACTGGACAGTATATTGGTATTATCTAATTAATATTTGTTTCATGTTAATAGTTGTATTTTGGTTGTTTGTCATGTGATGACCAATGTGTCTAAAGTGCACTAAATTTCAATGAGGTAACCTTCAAAAAATTGGAAAACGGCTTCTCTTAAATGAAAACCTGTTTATCTAGCCAAGGATCAGCAGAGTAGCAAATTATATCTGATATTTGATCTTACTTTTTGGACAGTTCCTGTTCATATATGGCAGCAGTACTCCATTTTTGGCCTGTTCTGGTTCTTGTAAAGGTAGAGGATAGAATGAGGAGTCAGGTATTTACTGAAGTGGTACAGGGCACCAGCTGTTTTTTCCAGTATCTTTAGTGATTAATCCATTAATCCATAGGGGGGGGGATTCATACCTTTTCCAAGGGTATTTGCACATAAGTGAATATAACAAACCCAACTGGAATTGGAACTTTGCTCTCTAAGTAACAGTTCTGAGCCATTATCCATTATACCATTTGTACATCCAAGTTTATGACACCTTGTATTCCCAAGGTCACCCATCTAGTTTCTGACCAGGCTTGACATTACTTGACCTCAGTGATCATACAGAAACTGGTCTTTCAATGATGCTGTAAGCCTTTTTTTTCTTTTCTTTTTTTTTTTATAAAGAATAGTATCTTGTATATGACAGAATTATTATTTATACTTACAAGATAGTATTTATGGAAATAATATTAAACAGTTGAATGTAGATTGATTTGTTCACTTTTGTTTTATTCACAGATGGAATCAGATTTCGGTAAGACAATGATCAATGATAAAGAAATGACCCCGCTAGATCTTAATGATGAAGCACCAAAACTTGAAATCAAGACTCCATTGAATTCTGATAATCCTAAACCTGAAGCAGTTGCCATGAAAAAATCTGTGGGATTAGCAAGTGCTGTGGCCTTGATTGTCGGCACCATGATTGGTGAGTCTTTTCTTTAAATTTTTATTTGTGACATTTTCCATGAAGAATTATCAAAAGCATTTTGATAAAAAAAAAAAAATTAGTAGTGTAACAATGAAAAAAATGCATGTATTTTCCACAAATATTTATTTTTCAACATGATATCCATTCTTGTCAATGCAATTAATCCAATATCACTTTATTAATCATATAGATGGAAGTTTATACTAAATTTCAGATAAAAATTCAATGCATAATTTTATCCAGTTAATGCATAATAATAATAATGTTATTAATGTGGGCACATAATATTAGCAATATTATTAATGCCCCTTATAGGAATGTTCTCGGTTCTGAGTCAGGTATTCAGATTTTTATTTGAAAATAATGGAGACAATATTTACTTTACAGCCCTTCCTCTCTAAATAGAAGTGGCTTTTAGGTTTGAATTTAATTTGTCTGTAATCTTTGTAAACAATTTTGTTGACCTGATAATTAAAGACTGGATATTTAGTATATAATTAAGTATAAAACTTTAATTTTCTTTATATATATCTATAATTCTCAAAATGGGTGTGTGTGATTGGATGTTGTTTGTGTTTCCATAGTTTTCGTTTGATTTTGATGAATTTTTTTTGTTTGATAGATAATTCTTCAGTGCTGGTTTTGAGTCCAAATTGGCTGAAAAAAATTATGACCTTGAAGGTGAAAAATCAAAAAACTGATTTTTTTTTTTTACACTTTGCGCGAAAATCAAATGCAAAATTTAATGTCTGTAAAAACAGCATACAATCAATTTAGAGTTGAAATCTAACACGAAAGATTATTAGAATTATAAAAAAGAATTATATTATAAATAAAACTTATTGTGTATTATTATTATGGAAGATTGAGAACTCAAATTTTCAGGGCCACTCTAATTGGTAACCCCCCCATTTGGAGATGTGTCTCAGTTGCACCCAATTGTTGTTACTAATATTGATTTTCGGGTGGGCTGACTATAAATTTAAACTTAAATGAATTGAATGGCAAAAATTCCCAGTAATGAAACACCCATTTGAAGATGGGTTATACTGCTAGTTATGAAATATGTTCTTCCTTTTTCCAATTTACTTTTGTTGCTATAAGATTTTGATAAGCAACTGTTTTCAAATGCGTTTTCCTGTTTTACAATAAGGAAGTCAAGTTGTATGAATTTCTTGGAAGCATTATTATTATTTCTTTTTTTTTAATGTTGTTCAGGTCATCTCTCACATTCTCTTGATTTTTAGCCTCCTCAAAATTTAATCAAATAATCAAAAAATACTTTGGTCTTTTCTCTTAATAATAATGTAAACATTTTGATGGTAAAACTTTGTTAAAAAGAATCTTAAAAGATTTAAAACTTAATAAATTTTTCCAATTAAAATTTTGAAAAAATGAAAACAATTATATTATTTTTCTTAAGACAATAGTGTCCTTAATATATCTTATTTATAAAAGCAATTAAAAGCTTTTCTAATTAAATAATGTAGTTTTATTGCATTTTTTATTTTATGATTTAGAGCAGGTTTTTGGTAAATGGGGTTGATGATTTAAATTCTCCAAGGAATCATGGTAACAGATATAAAAAAAAAAAAAAAAAATTTACCACTTGAAGAAATTCCTATTACAAAACTATCTCCTTTTATAATTGAAAAGAACAATATATTCTCAAATTAATCCTATAACTGTAAAAAAACATGAAATTACAAAATAATAATTCAAGTAGGAAAAAATGTATGCAGACAAACTCCTCAAATGGTCAACATTTAATAATTTAAAAATCTAAACCTATCCATATCAAAATCTAAACCTATCCATATCAAAATCTAAACCTATCCATATCAAAATCTAAACCTATCCATATCAAAATCTAAACCTATCCATATCAAAATCTAAACCTATCCATATCAAAATCTAAACCTATCCATATCAAAATCTAAACACATCCAGAGGTGTAATCAAAAGTCCAGACCTGGACCCTTGCTCTCTAGAAGAAATCAAAGTTAAACTAAAAAAATCAAAATGTATTAGATGTAACCATAATAACAATTAAAAGAAATGGCCAAACCAACTTTAAACACCAACACATATACTAAAATACAACACATCAAAAGCACCAGCTGAAATAAAAATAGTGTATATAATCATAAAAGTGGAAATCTACATTCCCTGACCTTTAAGATGTCATAAATGTTAAAGATTTGGGCATCATAAAGACAGATTCACTAGAACCCCACTGTGTCCAAAAGGCAGCAGTACAAATCAAGAAACTGAGTGCAAAGGGGACATAAAATGCATAAATTGTAATGAGAAACACCCTGCATACTCACATCTATGTAAAATTTGGCAAAGAGAAAAAGAAATAATTGAGATCAAATATACAAGAAACATAACTTTTCCTGAAGTCATGAAAATTGCTGAAAACGCTAGACAAAATCTTACAAATTATACAAATGTAAATAAAAACCCAACAACAAGTGGTGAGAAATATGATTACTGTGAATTAATAACACTAATTCAAAAGTTTAAGAAATTAATTGGAATAAGGAAAACTGATATCAAGAGTTACACCACATCCCATAATAAAAACTGATATACCCAGTCAAAATATGGAAAATTTGAATTGGTCAAACATAGAAACAAAAAGACCAAAAGAATCATCTAGTTGCACATCTCGATCTAGAGATTCCTCACTTATAACCTAAAAAGGAAGATCTCCAACAAAAAAAAAGCAAGTACAAAAAGCAAGATCATAAGTTAAACAAAAAGAAAACTCTTTAAGGAAGAAATCTTCTAAAATTAACATAGAAAACAAAAAAAACAAGAAAATACTGAACCCTGACAAAAAGGAAATCCTGTAAGGAAAAATCACCTAAAAACAATCCAGAAAAAAATGGAAAACCAAAAACCTCAACTTTAACAATCATAGATAATAAAAACCTCCCGTGGAATACAAGAGAGGTAAAGGCAAATCAAAAGCTGATCTGCCTGCAAAAAACTTTCTTAAAGAATAATGAAAATATAGATATAAAAAATTATACAGCTTACAACTTGATTAATAATAGTTGAAGCAGAGCTTTTGGGTGGTGCTTCTATATTGGTAAAAAATGATATCCCCCCAGAACAAAATTGACATGAATACAACATTACAGAAAGTAGCCATAAGAGCTTCACTTCATAAAACTATTACCATATGCTCTATTTACATATCCCCAAATGATCTTCTAGATGGAGTGGAATTAGACAAATTATTGAAGTAGTCCCCAAAACCCTTTATTCTAATGGGAGATTTTAATACTCCTAATAACATCTGGGGTTTTAGAAACATGAGCCAGAACAGAAGATTAATGGAAGATTTCATCAACAGAAACAATGTCTCTATACAATAACAAGTTGTATACCTACCTTCACCCATCAAGTGGTACATAGGCAGCAATAGATCTAACCTTATGTGACCCTGCAACATATCTAGACTATAGCTGGAAAGTACATTATGATACATGTGGTAGTGATCACTTTCCAGTTGTGTTAGAAAACTCTGGATCTTTGCCAGGTGAAAGAATACCATACTGGAAACTTAAGAAAGCCAGTTAGAAGGAATTTAAAAATGAATGTGCCCTAAAACTTACATCGGAAGCCAATGTGGTCAATGATGACTATATTACTTATTTCACAAAAAGTCTTCTTAGTATTGCAGAATAATTTCTACTAAAATCAAAACCTAAACCTGTCAAACATAGACCTTGGTTTAACAATGAGTGTAAAAAAAACATTCAGATTGTGTTGTGCATCTCCACATAAGTTTAAATTACATTCAACTTAAGAAAACAAGTACAAAATAAACAGAGCTAAAGCACACAGAAGAATTAAGCAAGAACTTTGTATCCAATATTAATTTTAATACCAAAACCAAAACACTATGGAAGATGATCTGTAAAATCACTGGGAAAAAATAAAATTAGCACAAAACTTTTCTTAAAATTCTTCCTCAAAAAATTCTAGTAAGCTATTTCAGAATATCAAAACAAGAGAAGAATAAATTAAATTTCCATTCTAACAATAATAAAAATTACAACCAGGCTCTTACTTTACCAGAATTACTAAATTCTATAAGAAAATTACACAATTCAGCAGTTGGCCTAAATAAAATTCATTATGAATTAAAAAAAAAAATTACCAAATGTTTCCTTGTACTACCTACTCAAAATTCTTAATAACATATAGGTCAGTGGTAATATTCTCAGTTACTGGAAACAAGCTACCATAATTCCAATCCTGAAACCTAGAAAGTACTTAAAAAATATTCCTCAAACTATAATCCAATTGCACTTACGAGTTGTTTATGCAAAACATTTAAAAGAATTGTTGATAATAGGCTTACTTGGTTTCTTGACACTAATAATAAAATTACAAATTTCCAAGCTGGCTTCATAAAGAATAAAAGCACAATCGATCACCTGATTCAACTGGAGTCTTTTATCAGAAATTCTTTCATTAAAAATGAACACTTAATGACAGTATTCTTTGATCTGGAAAAAGCCTCGGAGATATGGTACCATGAAAGACTTAAATGAAATTGGACTTAAAGGAAGACTATCAATTCTTATTAATAACTTCCTGACAGAATGAACCTTTAATTTTCATATTGATATAAAACTATCAGACCTATATGAACAAGAAATGTGTGTTTCTCAAGGAAGCATATTATCAGTGATATTCTTCAGCATCAAGATAAATGGCACCATTAAATGCTTGAGCCCTGGAGTTGACTGTTCACTGTATGTAAATGATTTTCTAATATGTTATAGATAAAAAAATATCCATACAATTGAACAACTTTAACAGTGTCTCAATAAAGTAAATAAGTAGGCCATAGAAAATTGGTTCAGATTCTCCAAACAAAAATCACAATTTGTACACTTCTCCAGCATAATCCTGAATTAAGACTCAAAGCTATAGATGTGCCTGTAGTAGATCAATACAAATATCAAGGAATAATTTCTGATAAAAAATTACCCTTCATACCACATATAAAATATCTTTGTGAGAAATGCAATAAAACTATACATCTACTTGGTCCTCTCTTACAAAGACTGTGGAGCTGATAAACAGATGTTACTGAGACTCTATCAGACATTGGTTCGATCTAAATTGGATTAGGCATGGTTTATCTATGGTTCATAGGAGGCTTGGAGTAATGGATAGCGGCTCGGGTTGAATCTGAGCGCCAAGTTCAAATTCCAGTCAAATTCATTACATTCACTTATGTGTTAATACCCTTGGGAAAGGTATGAATCCTCTTCTTCTCCCCCCAGCTATGGGCAAATAGCAGGATAGTCCAGGTTCTATAGCCTTGGATAGCAACTGGTCTACCGCAGAAAGAAATGGCAACCTACTGTGGGAAAAAATCTGTCTTGTCAGTCATGTATGCATGGCACATAACTGACTGATCTATGGTGCTGCAAGAAAATCATATGTGAAAGAATTAAATACCATCCATCACCAGGGTCTGCAATTCCTTTCAGGAGCATATAATACATCCCCAATTGAAAGCTTATATGCTGAAGTACATGAGCCACCTATAGCATTAAGATTACATAAGTTGGTACTGCAATATTACATCAAGCTTTGTTCATGCCTAAATAATTCAGCTTACAACTTGGTCCTCCAACCTCAATACAATATAATAATTAATAATTATATAATTTAAAGGAAAATGCTATTAAACCTCTTGGCATCTGCATAGAAAACAATTTCAAAGAATTCAAAATAAACTCTTCTCTAATACTTGAATCTTTTCTCTCAAAAACTCCTCACTGGTTAATAAAACAGTCCACTGTAATATACAAATTGTAAGTGTGTGTAATATATATATATAATATATATAATTTTAAGACATTTTTATGTTTAACATTCTTTTTATAGATACAAATATTTAAGTAAATGCTCTGTTTATAATAAACAGTATTAACCAACATTTACGGCCTGAATGTTCGAGAAATTTTCACAGAAAATATTCGTCCTCCGACAGGATTCAAACCTGTATCCTATACGGAACCATCATTTAGCTTGACATGCCTTTACCGATTTGGCCATGAAGGAGCGTTCAATTAGCAAGGTCGAATTTACTGTATTTAAACTTCGTGGCCAAATCGGTAAAAGCATGTCAAGCTAAATGACGGTTCCATATAGGATACAGGTTTGAATCCTGTCAGAGGATGAATATTTTCTGTGAAAATTTCTTGGACATTCAGGCCGGTAAATTGTCCATTTCATAATATATATATATATATATATATATATATATATATATATATACATACACACTGATGACTCCAAAATATTGATAGGGTTGGAAGTTCAGCTGTACTGAATGAAATCATATTTCAAAATTTACCTGACAAATCTTCTACTTTTACTGCAGAAACTATAGTAATAGACTTAACTTTGGACATTATCATAGATGGTCAGTCTGACAAATTCATTATATTCTCAGACTTCCTTTATGTCCTTATATCACTAAAATATAAAAAATTGACCAACCCTATTATAGTCAAACTATTAAACAAAATCAATTTACTTTGTAATCAAAAACACATCATATTCTGTTGGATCCCTAGCCATGTAGGAATTCAGGGAAATGGAAAGGCAGATAAGACAGCTAAAGAATCACTAAAAATGAATATATCAAAAACAAAAGTTCTTCATAGAGATTTCAAAACAGTAATTAATACATATATCTTATATAAGTGGAAAGAGTTATGGAATACTTACCCAAATAATAAATTGTACAAAATCAAACCTACACTTGGGATAAAATACCATAACACCAGGCTTTCTTGAAGAGAAGTCGTAGTCTTAACAAGAATCAGAATTGGTCATACCAATATCACACATTCTTTTCTTTGAGGATCCACCTAAATGCATAGTATGTCAGAAGACATACACTGTAAAAATAGCATTTTATAATGGACTATGTTGAATTTGGCCCTACCCATAAATGAATAGGAATCCGTTTTTCAGCATTAAATGACCCAAGAGGGTTGACATGCTGGTAAAATAACCAAACCTGTCGTTGGTTTTTCTATGGTACCTATTCCTGTGAATATTTTTTTAGTATTTCTTTTGTCAATTCTAGGATCTGTGTATCTCTTATTCTCATGATTTGGACTTCATTTTTCTTTTTAAAATTTCCTGTTGGTTCTAGAGTCTAGATCTCCTCATATTATGATAAATTTTGTCTTTGTACTACTGTTCTTATTCCAGATTATCATCTCAAATTCCCCTTTCACTGATAGTTCTCTTTGTATTGTTTTGATTATAGTTTTCCTATATTTGTTATCCTTCTTCATAATGTCCTGAATTGATATTCATCCATATATTTGCCAATGTGCCACCATCTGACTCTCAGCAGCTGTCAACATTCCCAATTCTTACAATATTTCTATTTTATTCTGGGGTCTTTGGATTGTCCTTGTTATTTTGTGGATTTTTATTCGTTCTATCATTCTTCATTTTCAGAGATATGGATTTTATTTTCCCTTCTTGAAATCAATTCTTATGTTCAGGTGTACTGTTTTTTTTTACGCTTTTTCCTTTTTATGATATTTTGAGCAGTGAAGCAATTCTTTTTGTGACAGTTATACTCTTCCCAAATGCTTGGCACTTTTCTCCCTCCCTCCACAAATCTCTGATTTCTTCCACAATATTGACATAATTGTTGCCTCTCTAATTCTGTCCAACCTTTCTTTTTGTATTACTTTACTGTGTTGAATTTTTTAAATTTTTTATTTCTTCCCTACATGCAAGTCACTAGTGGTCAAGAGGAACACGCCAGTGGGCCACCAGTGGTAAACACTAGTGGCATGCCACCCAGTAACAGATTAGTGATTTGCGTGTAGGGTTAAGATATATCTTATTTTATGTTGGAAATTGTGTCTTTTACACACTTCTCCAGATCTGGTTAGGCTTAATTCTTTCTGTATCATTATAGTGATTAATCCATTGTCATTGATTGTTTGTATCATGTGTTTGAGTATTCTTTTCTTTGTGTAATCACGAAAATCACAGCATTTTGCATGGTTTTTGAGTTTCACTGCATACGCTGGTATTGTTTAATTTGTTCTTTTATCTATTCTCATTTGTTAAATATGTATCTGGTGTGCTGTTTTGTTTTTCATTGATATGAAGTGTCTGTTTAGTTTTCTCTTCAACTTATCATATTCTGTCTTATCTTGGGTTAGTTTTATTTTGAGTAAATGTTTGACTAATAATTGTATTTCTGTGCTACCATATCTTCTCACACAAGTTATTTTGTCAACATCTTCCATGACTTTTTACAACTTTCTTTCCACTTTAAATTCTTTAAGCCAGTTTCTCTAACAGTGTCTGATATTAAGTCTATCTGAGTTTGTGGTGAATGGAGTAATACACAATCTTATTACCATGACTACATCCTTCTTTATTTTTATTTCTTTTTATTTCTATTTAGGGCAACAGTATATTTTTTTTTTTACAGGGAACAAAAGAAAAATCTGAACACTATCACACAGGCACTGATTTAAATCTAGGTTGGTTGGTTGATTTTGTTTTGTGATATACCAACACCTCTATGGGTTATTTAATGCTGAAATCTAAATAATTTGAACAATTTTATGGCTTCAACTAAATATATTTTAAGCACAATCGTATGCCTTCAACTACCGATAAAATGTATTGCTGCTAATTTTACTATAAAAATGTATTTTGTTTTTGTTTGTGGGTTCACTATTTACCCATAGCTGGGACCCTAACAGGTGCTACCACCCCAGGCAAGAGTGAACAATAACAATTAATTTTCCGATCAGAGGCCTGGTTGCCAGATGTAGTTTATTGTCATACTCAGGACTCTATATAAATCTAGCACTGAGCATGTAATACAAATCAAAATAAAATAGCATATAAATAATATTTACTTATCTTTTTCAGTCTGGAGTGTTTTTGCAGTCATCTCTCTTTATCATCTTCTCTTATTCAGTTTTCATTTCTTTGATATTTCTTTGTTTGTTGCCAATTTTATGAACCTTAATTTTTATACAGTGTAACCCGGATATAAGAGAGTTGTCGGGACTGGAGAAGACGTCTCTTATATCCGGGTTTCTCTTATATCAGGGTTTGGTCTATTTTGTTTACATTAACACAGGCTCTAATTTGGGACCAGAGAAAATTTCTCTTATATCCGGGTTTTCTCTTATATCCGGGTTTCTCTTATATCCGGGTCACACTGTATGATCCTTATCATAATCATGAGTTCTAGTGATGTCAAGAGCATGAAAAAAAAAAAAAAACAACTGCATGTGAACTAACTTTATTACTGTATAAGATTTGACAGTCTTTTTAAACGTTAACATGTAGTGTTTGTTGTCTGTATGTAAAAACTGTAACTGTTACTAAGAAGAAATCAACCAGACAGATGTCTGTCTGCTAATCAGGTCATAGCAAGAGTATGTGAGGGGTCAATTGATTGCACTGTAAAGGAGATTGATAAGCATATATATAAACTTGAAAAATCTCTTGAGGAAAGAAAAAGAAATCATGGAGTGAAATACAGAAGAAAAGTGTATCATCCTAATTAAAAATCATATATTCCAAAATAAAATTAATTTTGAAACTAACCTACAAGCAATTGCTGTTAAAGCAGCCCTAAATGAGTTTTTTTTTGTTTTTTTTTTTTTTTAGAAAAAGGTAGAAAGTTACTGTGTGGAATTATATTAGTGTAGGAAAGGATAAGTGTTAGGAGTATAGAGCTGAAGTAGACTTTAGAAGAAACCAGAAACCCAATATAAACAAGAAACAAAGGCTAAACCTCTACTCCTGTTTAACAGGGAAGAGTGTAAACCGGATGATAGAACATATTTAACATTTGCTCAATAAATATTCAACCATATGACCCCATAAATGAAAATAAAATGGATTGCTAGAAAAGCTCCCGGAGCTTTCATCCTACAGGTTGATTTGAACAGTGACAATATTCTATATGGATGTAGGTACATAAACCAAAAATGGCAGATTTTAGAAAATAATAATTATAATTTATGCATCTTCAACAAGAAATTCTAAACATATCTCAACCTAGCCACCAGCATGTACTTTGCTCTAGATTTATACTTTATGATCTTATAAATATGCCTAGATTACACTTGGGGTAGTATATGATGACGACACATGCACCAGGAATCATTTTCCAATTATACTAGGAAACTCGGAACCTCATGATGAAAATCTCCTTTGATGGAAATTAAATAATGTGGAAAGATCTATTGTCACAGAAATGAATCCAAACTGACAGCACTAAAGCTCCAACAAATCGCTTCATAGAAACACTACAGCTAAAAAATGAATACCCAATATTCCAACTCGAAACAAATGCAGCAGACCATCATTTGACAATAACTGCAGAGAAGCCATCATAGTATGATGAATGACTTTATGTAAATTCGGTTATCGTTCTACAAAGTCCAACTTAATTTCCTTCAAACTATACAAAGCAAAATCATGTAAAACAATAAAAGAAGCCAAGAAGGAATAATGAAAAAAATATGGAAGTAAATAAACTAAAGCAAAAAAAAAAATGTCTGAAACATAAGAATATCTAGTAAACAACAACTTGAAATATTTTTACAAAAATAACGCCAAAGTAACTAACAAAAAGGATATTGCAGATTTAATAGTTTTTCAGAAATCTCTAATACAAATGGCAATCAACAATTCCTAAACCTCAAATGCAATGCCAAAAAATGTATAAGCTTTGAATCGGATTAAAAAAGTCAAATATCACTTTGAGCTTCTAAAACACCTACCAAAGAAATCATTAAATTATCTTCCAAGTTGAACAGTCTTCATCATAGTTGTTTTACTTCATTTTATTTTTTGTATTTTTTTTCTTTTTGAGGCAGGACCAGTATCAATCTTGCGCAAAGAAAAGTGAGTCCTGCTTGACAGAGGATCTCAGTTTACCTCTCCACATATGCACGTCAATGTACTGAGACTTGTAATAATTAGAGGCAAGGTTTTACCAGGCTAGATGCTCTTCTTGATGGCCAAAGTACACTGAGTTTTTATCAAGACAATATCTAGGAAGGCTGCCATTCAAGGCTTGATACCCCCTCCGTCTTAGCCTTTATATATATATATATATATATATATATATATATATATATATATATATATTACACACATAATAGCAGTTTATTCCTATAATCTCCCCTTCCCCCCACACTTTTGATGACCAGACTTAAATTCTTCCAAAAGAAATGATAACAGCTTTGAAGTGAAAACATGCACAATAGTCTCTTCAAAGTGAGACTGATTCTAATAAAGTAGTTGAAATAAAGACTAGGGAAAACATTATTGTGACTAGCCAATGACCATGTAAAAATCACACAAACATATATATACACACACACACACACACACACACACACACACACACTTTAATACTTTGGCAGGAAAAATGATAAAGAATGTACAGTATACCAGACTCTATATGCAGAGAAGTTCTTCCTAATCAGGTGTCATACTTTTGTTCTCACTAGACAGCTATTTTTATACAGTGAATAGTTAAGCAACATATTTGAAAATATTGACATGGATGACCTAAGTAAATTTACACTCCAAAATATAAGCATTTGTTAATTATTAGCTCTATGTACAATATAGTTCAAAAGTTTGAAGCAACCTCCAGAATTAACATGAGATGAGCTTGACAAAAGAGTAAAAATATAATGAAAAAGAGCACTTAGAGTTATTAAAAAAAGAATGGAATTAATTATCAAGCTTATGCTTTGAGAAATTTTTGTAATGAATGCCAAAGATTTGTGCTGCAAACGTAAAGACTAAAGGAAGATATTTTGATGAGAGCAAAATTTAATCATAAAATTTTTTTTTTCTTTTTGTCATAATAAAATTTCTAATAAAAATATCATGTCTCACTTTTATTAATCATGTTCATGTATAATAATTTTCTCTCATTTAAAGTATAAAACAACTACTTTTTGGGACAATTTAAAAAGTTACCAGGGATGGCCTCTAACTTTTGAAATGTAGTGTGTAAAATATATAGTACCTTCAAAGATTGGTTAAAAAATGAGCATACATGATGAAAAATGCCCCAAACTTAATAAAAACAACATTTTATCATCAAAATCTTTGTTATTAAAAGGATTTTTTGTTTATTAAATTATATATTTTATCCCTTTTTAGAACCTTTCAAAATTTTGGTTAAATTTTTTTTTATTGTATTGAGGGGTTACCAGTGATTACTATAGGAAATTTTAGTGTCCTTTTGCAGTGAAAAAAAACATTGATTTGGAAATTCTTGCAAAACTCAAATATTGTTGGATTTTAATAAAATTCTCAGGACTTACTCGCAAATGAATGAAATTACTTTAGAAATGTTTTTTACAGAAAGTTTCAGTGAAAAAAATGTTTTTTTCTTACATCTGTTATCCCCATTTACTTAATTTTATGAAATTTTAAGAAATTCATTTTTATATGACTAACATTTATATTAGTTATAAGCAGAAGTGTTTGCAGAAATTAAATCATTATTTCTTATTTTTTTTCTAAAATGGGTCCCTCAATTACCAAAAATCTCATCTGAATCATAAAATAAAAAATGCAATAGAATTAAGACATTATCTAATTACAAAAGATTTTAATTTCTTTTATAAATAAGATATATTATGGATACTATTTTTAATGAATATTTAAAGTTGTTTTCATTTTTTAAAACTTTTAATTAAAATAATTTATAAAGTTTTAATCATAAATGGAAAAGCTTACTACAATTCACTGCCCTACCATTATTTCACAAAATGAATTTTTTTATATGTGTATAAATGTTCTGATTTTTGTAAAAAAAAAAAAAATGTTTGCTTTTTTTCATTTTTTTTTACATTTTCTGTTTTTTGTTTGTTATACTTTCTCATTTTTCTCAACCTTCTTTTATGTTTTTTTTTAAATAGGTTCTGGTATCTTCATCTCCCCTAAAGGTGTTTTGATTGGAGCAGGATCTGTGGCCTTCAGTTTAATTGTATGGTTTCTTTGTGGTTTGTTAGCCACCCTTGGTAAATATGTGGAATTCTAGACTTTTTTAAAATTGTTTTTGACAATGGAATTGGCAAAAAATAATTTAAGTTCTAACCAAGGCTGTTATACGTACTTTTACTTAAGCTTTGTAAAATGTAAGACTCCATTTTCCTTGGCATCTTGATAAATAGGTCTCATAACTGGCATGCCAGAATAGTTGACAAGAAAGATAATAGCTGAGTAAACACGTGAACAATCCATCTTTTCTGTATAGACAAAATAGATAAAACCTGCATGCTTGACTTTACTGCATAAAGGCTTTATTAACACAATTTTCCAAAATATTGTGTATATTTTGAATTGAAAGTCCCAAGTATTGATAAATGTTTATTTTTAATAAACATTTGCCATCCAAATTTTATGTGTATATTGGTTGTCAAGAGATGCTATTTTAGTCATTTTTGACTGATAAAATGAGTGAAATATCAAGCATTCCAGGTTAAACATTAATTCCATTTTATCACCATTTACAAATGCTTTTGAATCATTATCCAACCAAAGAGGACCCTCGTCAAAAGGAATTTTTCACTATTATTGCTCTAGAACAGTTATTGCTTTCACTGTCTTCTTCAATATAGATTCTTAAGAATTCATAGCGAGAGTTAAAAAGCCTGAAATTCTTCATAAGATGTATCAACTGCTACTCTCTTAGGGTTAATATTTAATTCAGAAAAAGGCATTCCCAGCAAAACTGCTATAAACTTGCTGTGATATATCATATCCCTTTCATGTCTTTCACACAAGAACGCATAGTAGAATAGAACTATAGATGGTTTCCTATATTTGCCAGTAAAACTAACCAACATATTACATGTGTGATAAACTTACATTAGCTTATTATGACAAGACTATAGAGGAGATTATGGCAGAGGGTGAGAAGATAGTGTTGCTCCAATTTTCCAAATAGCATTTGAAATCCTGATTTCAGTTTGGACCCTAATCCTGTCTCTTAGCAACTGGCAAAGAGATGCACAACTATATCAGGTACAAATGAAATGCTACATTCATACAACATAAGATCACAAAGCCAAATGAAGGAAAGTTTCAGCATCACAAGATTGTATTACAAGGACTGCCCTGCTCAGCATTCAAAATCCAAGCTTTTATCTTGATTCAAACACTAATATATACAACTATATCAGTTACAAGACAGGCCCTGGTTCTCATACACTCACTGAAGTTAAGCAATGTTGAGTTTGGTCAGTACGAAGATGGGTAACCACTTTGGAATACCAGGTACTGTAAGCCTGGATTTGCATTGCATGTTAATGGCTTGGAATTGTTAATTGGAGAGCCGAGTTCCAATTCCCATTGGGTTTGTTTTGTGATGTCAACGAATACTTGTTGTCACTTTCATAATGTCAACGAATACTTGTTGTCACTTTCGTAATGCAGGTTGCAGTAGAGACTGTAATCACAAATACAACTATAGTAATGCTGTTGAACAATACTGCATGTGGTGTAATGGATAATGGCTTGGAATTGTAAATTGGAGAGCTGAGTTCCAATTCCCATTGGGTTTGTAATATTCAGTTATGCACAAATACCCTTGGGAAAGGTATGACTGCACCTCTTGTTTTTCCCCCAGCTATGGATTAATTAGTAAGGCTTATATCACCAAACTATTATTAACTCAAAAAAAAAAAATCCTTATAATCTAAAAATATTTCCTGGCTTTAAATAACCTGCAAAGAGTTGATAAGCTATAGAAAATGAATAAATCAATCAATCAATGTGCTCAGTATAGTAAATCTCGAGAAATATATAGCAGTGGAGATTTTTATGAATTTTCCTCTTTTTTTCTGTGGGTAAATTTAAGTCCAGGTCAAAGCCAAGAGTTTTAATGCTGATATTGTTACATATATTTGTTAGTTTTTTTCTGATGTTTTGTGAATGATCTCCAAGAATAATCTTTCATAGCAAATATATGGTAAATACATGGAATTCTAGACTATTTTAAAATTGTTTTTGACTTGAAATACTACTTTGAATTAAACACTTTGGAGCAGATGACAATATATATATATATATATATATATATATATATATATATATATATATCTCACATGAAATTGTCCTGATTCCAAGTGGTTAAATGCAATTGTACAATGATTTCCTTTGCAGTTTGTTAAATAATTTTTACATGACTTTATTTTTGGATAAAAGTGGACAAGTTGTATTTAACATCGAAATAAAAGGAAGATAAGAATTTTCTTTTTTATCTGATTTTATTTGTCTTTAATAAAAAGAAAAAATGTTCACAACAAAAAAATAAAACAATATTTATCAAGTACTTGAAGAATTTTTTTTTTTTTTTTTCTGAGCCTTCTGGTAGGGAATCAAATTGTCATTCAAGACAATTTTTAGATAATGCCAAAGACAGGGAAGGTAATTACTTTTAAAGTGGCAACACATACAAAAATCCCATTCCCAAGTATTTAAATCTTTTCATTATATATGCTAGCAAAAATTTGAAGACCAATCACAATTGTTTCCATGTGTCCAAAACAAAACAGCACAACTTGATCTATTCACATAAGAAGACTGTTCTAATTAGGCCACATCAGAAAGAGAGGGACATTCTTCAATTTTGGTTGCTCTGTTCCAACTGACGTTAGGACTTTTTTTTTTATACTAAGCCTGAACAATTTATTCATGTATCTATGCACTGAATTCTGTCAAACAAAATCTCTCTTAACTGAACTTATGGTACTATATACACATACCTTTACTTATATGATAGCCAGAGTTCGGTTGAAGGTTAAAGAGGATTTGCATGATAGTTACAGGCTCTTCTACATCTTTGAGGAGACAAGTGAATAACTCTGTACTCTGTGTTGGCAGATTTAAGATGGAGATCATATATCATGCATGTTGCACAATTTCCAGCTCCGTTTAAAAGGAAGGATTTTGAATGTTAACATCTAACTGATTGCTCCCCGAGGACCAATCTGTTGAGTGTTTCCCCTAATCTCAATATACTTTCGCTGTACATTACAACAGCGCTGTCATTGAATTTCTGTTTTTGGAAGAAAAAATGCTGTAAGCATTCACAGGAAGCTAGTGAATGTTTTAAAGAATAGCTGCACTTAATATAAGCAGATTCTCACTAGAGAAAGGAGAATCTGACCTTAGTGACGGGACTTCATGCCCAGTATTACCACTATCAATCCATCCTGGGCATGACAATAAACTACATCTGGTAGAAAGGTTTCTGATCAGGAGGCTTTGAGGAGCATGGAACCACCTCTTAATTGCTGTTGTTCACGGGTCTATCTTGACCTGAGGTCATAGTACTTGTTAGGGTCCCAACTACAGGCAAATAGCTAAAACCCAAAACTGAGGTCAAAACATTATGAATGTATAAAAATTCATTTTTTAGTAGAAATACCAGCAATGTATTTTTATATAAAAAAAAAACAATTACCAGAAATACATTTTTGAAAAATAAAAAATAGATTTCCAGCAACACATTTTTTTTGTAAAAGAAATTAAAAATGCTCTGAAGAAAATTAAATTTCAGCATTAAATGACTCACAAGGAGATGATATGCCATAAACCAAACTAAACCACTATCAATTCTGAAGACTACATATACACCTTGTCAGAACTGAGAGCGAATCTTCTTCTAGCTTAGGCCAGATTGGATAATGAGTGATGTGCTTTTGCAACATGATAATGCAAGGCTTCACACTAACTTAAAGAACATGCAAGTAATTACAGTACATTTCTGGACAACCTTACACCATCCATCATATAGTCTTGTCTCCATACTGTCAGACATTCACCAGTTCGCCAATGACAACTTGAAAGAGGCAACTTACAAATAGTTAAGTGTTAAGCGAAAAAAAAAAAAAGAAAAAAAAGGCAGACAAGGAGTTTCTATTAGGTTGCAATAACACAACTGAGAAAGGAGTTTGTGGTGAGAGTAAGATTTGGAATCCCGAGACATGGTGTAGTGGCTAGAATGTTCGCTTTTAGACCATGAGACCCAAGTTCAAATCACTCCATAGTTGTTTGTCAGAAAGGTGACTGTTATTGGCCTGGATGACATGATCTCAATGTGAGTGCCTGAAAATATACATCAGGTTGACCCAAGCCTTGTGAGTGAAACTGAATAGGAGCAACCCTTTGGGAGTTGTTGATGGTTGTGCTAGCATGAAGTCATTGTGACTGAAGGTTTTAGTGTCCTGTCCTTCTTCAGACTCTTGATAACACGCTCTCTCTCTCTCTCTCAGAAAATGTAACTAAGGTCTGCTCATCTTAGTTGCAGTATAAACCATGCGTGGGCTATGTGGGTGTTGAATAAACACAAATGTGCCTGAGGAAGCATCTGCAACACGGATTAGCTAACCACCCTAGTAGATGGGTATCCTTGAGTGACCAACCCAGACAACCACCCACCCATCCATTCATACATCCATTTTATATATATATATATATATATATATATATATATATATATATATATAAAGGTCAACACTGAGTAGCAACAATTTGTTTCATGCTTGAATGTAATCTTTAAGTCTTATGTAATGTAATCTTATGATGTCATTCAAACATGAAACAGCCTACTGTCCAGTTCACACCCCAACCCAGTCTCCCCACTGATCCCTGTAAAAAAAATAACTGATTGTACTAAATTTAACACAACCAACTTACTCATATGCAATAACTCTTCTAGTGTTTTAATATATATAGGCAGCAATCCTTTATTTATACATGTTTCATTGAAGATGACGGACAAGGTACTGCGATTAAGCTTTTTATTTAATTTTTCTCATGTTTGACAAAGTGTTTTCTTTTCAGGGTGTATAGAAACTGTCCAAATGTCTTGTAATTCCAAGTGCTTTTGGCTATACTTTTAGCCATTATCAAGGATGATTTTATTTTTCCTTTTTAATTGGTTGTATGGGTTGTGTGTATGTTTCTAGAGTTATAGGGATGTTTTATTTTCAGAACATAATTAGCACATTGTGGCCATGTTCATAGTTAATATTATTGAGTGTTTTCTTTTTCTTTTATAAAGAAATATACATAATGTATATATTTTTGATTAGTTCCCTTACATTGGGGAATGTGTTTTGCAAAAATTTCATAGTTATGATGGTTAAAATTAAATATTATATATATATATATATATATATATTCTGCATGCATATACCTACTTGCAAATATTATGGCCACATGCAAATTTT
>CAHIKZ030001924.1:755000-785000 GCA_903632075.3 Acanthosepion pharaonis | reverse complement strand
ACTTGCGGCTCAGTTCAACTGTAAATTGATGAGACCGTGTTGCCAATCTAGTACTGCGCTTAAATTCATAAAGTCTAGCTACCATAGCGAAAAGTTCATCAAAACAATTGCCATGAAAGTATTTATAGGAAAACCCCATGGAGGCAAGGTTACATCGGCGGGAAATGGACTTTCATTTCCCAGTGGCCGATCTCTGAAAGAAACAACAGTAAAACCCTTGTTTTGACCTCCTAATACAACCTTATCGTGTTGTTTATAGTTGCTGGATTGATTATATAGATTAATTCTGTTCCAATATAATCTTTTATTAACTTTTTGTCAATAAAGTTAGCTTATGTTGGCCTTGAGTAGAAAGTATAACATACGACATACGTATGTGGCAAGATAAATAAAATATAATCGCAAACTGCGGTATAAGTTAAGAAAAATTATTGAAATATACATATAATATTAATATGGCAATAATTAAGAGAATTTATTAACGTGTCCCATCAGAAAGGGTAGCCAAGAGGATTTACATAGGTGTGCCGAAACTTCTGGGTTTATAATAGCGGAACATGTTAATGAAGTTTATGTTGTATTCTTCAGCAGCGATATCTTCTTCATTCCTATGAAGTTCGCACTTTAGCTTCCATTTGAAAGTCTTTGAAACAATCTTTATTAAAACAAAATAACCAGAAGGAGCGGCTATGGGGACAATGTGATTTGCTTATGAAAAGGCGTACCCGTCTTTTTTTAATTCAGGGTGTTCCCAAGGTCTTTAGACAATTTCAAAAAGTCATTACGAAAAACTTCCAAAAGATGACAACTAAATTTTTGTTGCATAATAATATTATTATTAAAATTCTTTTACTGATATTAATAGCTTTATTAATATTATGTTTTTTGCGTTTCAAACCACAGTTAAAGAATTACCAGAAGTTATCCCTAAAATTGGATGACAATGACGACTCCATAAGAAAAGGCATAATGTGTGTCTAAACAGTCCGGATATTCAAACAATAATAAATTCTTCTTTATGTACCGTTTCCTCTAAGGACATAGGAGATCATGGCTCACCACATCTTCCTGTCCTTTGTAGCTCTTAATAGATTTTGTCTTTCAGTTATTTCTCCTAAAATCAGTTGCGTCATCCATTTACTCAAACTCACTAAGTACGCTATGCGTTGTTTTTCTCTGTCCCTCTTGCCTTTAATCTATTCTGTGAGTATCAGATTTTTCAAGCCCTCTTTTCTCATTAGATGCCTTAGAATTTTCAACTGTCTCTTCCTGATGTTACGTATATAACATGTTAAGTATAGGCTCCCTTTTTTTCCATTTCCTCTAAAATTTCGACGTTGTTTAGTCCATCTTTCTATAGAACCACATTTCTGTTGCTTCAAGTTTCGTTTTTATCTTTAAGGAAATTGTCTAGCACTCACTGTCATACAGGAGGATATATATCACATAACAAAGTTTAGTACTCTTTTCCTTGTTTCTAGCGAAAAATTATACAGATAAGTATGGAAAACAAATTACTAAGTCTTACTTTGTGGACACGCTGTATATTAAGAAGAGTGTATTTCCTTTCTCTTTCTAGGTTCTGCTTTTTAAATTGGTGTGCACAGGAATTTTATTGATTTACATCGATCGAACTCTGATGAATGAGCCATGAAACCATTTAGCTATTTTTTCTTCTTTTTATTTTTCTTTTCTTGTCAATATCTGTTTCTATTTTTTTCGTACCAGCTACGGTAGTTGTGATTTTTTGTACTTGACTTTTTAATTGTATTTGACTTTATTGCCATAATATTATTAGTAAATTGTAATATGTAAATTTCAGCAAATAAATCGTGTTGTTCTGTACGATTAGTGATTATATACAGTTGTGTACATAAGTATCCACCCCTTCCCTTCCATAATCTTACTTATTATAAAACGCAGATTGTGTGTGTGTGTGTGTGTGTACGTTTATATATTGGATCGGATTTCCTACATTTTTCAACCAATTTGCCAAAAATTGGAAAAACACAATTCTTTTTGCACGAAATCAATTTGAAAACACGATAAAACACGATTCTGTTGCCAGAATGAAAGGGGGAAAACTCATATCGAGTTATACTTATAAAACCCAGGTTGTTTGTGTGTGTGTGTTCGTTTATATATAGGATCGGATTTCCTATATTTTTCAACAGATTTCAACAAAACGTCACTTTTTTGTTTGGCAGGTAGTGTTTCTTATTGTCTTGCACACTTTTTTCTTTATTTTTACATTCAGAATGCTTTAAAAATTCCATTTACAAGACAATTGTTTATAATAAAATTCTATTCAATCGGTAGAGACTCATAACGATTGAAAACAATGTTTTTGTTTAAGTTTGGATTTGACCAATTCGTAAAAAAAAAAAAAAAAAAAAACTAATTAAGACATGCGTGTCCGTCAACCTTAAACAATAATCTTTGTCAATTTTATTTTTCAGTCTTTATGATGGTCGATACTTGATCTATCTCTTACTGTTATATCCTCGGGCAACGCCGAGCTCTACTGCTAGTTATAAATAAATCTGTAATAATCAAATTTTTACGGAAACGTCATGTGAATTTTTTCAAAAATTATGAAATAATGGATTTGAAAAAATGCCTAGTGATGCCCACAACAATAATACAAAAAAAAAAAAAAAAAAAAGAAATTTAACATAGGACAACATTATTGTCCCTCTTGCCTCAATAATCAATTGTGTGATCTTTATTCTTGATTATTGCCTTTAATCATCTTTGATAGTTTCTTATAAGATCACTTCACACACTCGATAGACATTATACTCCATTCTTCCTTGGCAATAACTTCTAGTTTATTCAAATTCAAGTTTTTCAAGTTTTTTTAAGTAGTACGAAAAACTCGATTTTTTAAATAGTTTTTTGCAGTTTTTTGTGTGAAGCCAATGTCGCAGGAAAACTATCAAGCACTCTACATAAACCTCGTAATAGGAGCTGATGTTTTTCATTAAGTGCAAAGAACGTCAGTTCGTCCAGTAAAAATTTGGTTTTTGCAAAAAATCGTACTCACCTTCAGTTTTATAGATTTTTCTGCCAAACCCGCCGGGTGGGGTCTGGAGATGGAAAAGTTGGTCTTATGTAAATTTGTAACATGTGTGTACAATTTCATCGAAATCGGTCGAGAAATGTGGACGTACATAAATAGCGCTAGCACACACGCACACACACGCACACACACGCATACACACACACAGAGGCATACAGACCTCTTTTGTTTTATAAATATAGTTTATATATTGTCGCTAGCGATGAACGATTGATGGAGAAAGTATTTGACGACACTCCATTCCATCTCGTAGCTGCGACATCATGTCTGGTCACTGATGGTAAAATATGAACAAAGAAACTGCGACCTTGTAGTAGTTCAGGAGGTTCTGACAGACGTGCACTTTTTTTTTAAGCGTTTCACACCAAGCAAGGCGGAAAGCCACTAGGGCGCAAGGGGTTACAGAAGATTTGGAGCAAGATCAGATAGGAGTGATAGAGGAAAGGATAAGGAGAAGGATAGTGGATAGATCAAGGCAACTGGAGATGTTGATTGACATTACATTTGAATAGTTAGAGATTATAGCTCTCAGGGAAACTGGAATAGGGAATGGAGTTCCACAGGCGAGAGGTGCGAGATATGAAGCTATTGGAGTAGAAGAGACGGCTACATTTAGTAGTTTCGACAGTGAAAGGGTGAGAGCGGGATGCCAGCCTCGTAGGGCGCTTGAACTCATGAAGTCTGGGAACCAGCGACGGCGCGTCTGTGAGAGAGCGACTGTAGACGAGATGCCAGAACAGGGCCAATTATATTGCATATCCGCTTCTGGTGCTTATCAAGAACCCCGAGACAAGCAGAAGGGGCTCCAGACCATATATGGTAGCAATACTCCATGCAAGGGCGAATTGTTGATTTGTAGATCTGAAGGATCGATTCCGGGGAGAAAAATTTATTTCATGGTTTATTTTTGTTTTGATGTCAGTATCTGTTGAATACAACTGGTACAAGCGTTGAGATTTACAAACATTGTCAATATTATTTCTAACGCATTGAAGCCGACACTCAACTTCCTCAGTTCCCTGGTCGTAATCCACTGATTTGCACAGATAAGCCTGTCGAAATGGGCTCTCAGCTGTACAGGGCTGCTAAGACGTGAATTTCAAACATATCTCTGTTACCACTGGCGAAACATATTACACACTAACTGTGCTCAAATCTGTTTTATCCTATAGTAATTCTATTTATATTTTTCAACCAATAAAATCCCATCAGAACGTTTGTTGTATAAACAATCATGACTATGGCAAATAATGCCAAAATACCTGATTGCCTAATAGTAGGCCTACCACGTAGTATATTGGAGCTATTTAGAAAATAACAATAAGGCCTTGTTCATGCACACAGTAGAAGGGAATAACCAGCAGCTGTCGACTAACTCTACGAACTCAAAAACAGGTTAGGCTGACTGTCATAGAGTATGTCTGTCCGCACATCTTAGATTACACTAAAAACACTTAATTACTTTATAAAGTAAACTTCACTGCAAGGAAAACTGAACAGTTTATTGTTATTGTATATTTCTGAAAATAATATATAAATGTTATTTCAGTTGATGTTCTGCTTCTGTTTTTCCTCCAGAAAATAACCTTTTTTTATGTTTAATTTTAAAAGATATGCTTCTTATTAAATGTTTGAAATCCCGACATTCAGATACCAACAAATGCCTGGGTAGACGCATCCCAACAAGTCTCCATAAACGTTCAACTGTGGATAAACATACAATACAATAATAATATAATAATATATATATATATATATATATAAAATATGAATATATATATATATATATATATATATATATATATATATATATATATATATATATATATATTTAGATTAAATTCCACATATTTTAAATTTATTTGTTTTAAACTTTTTTTTTTTAATGGATACTCATATTTTTTGATACGAAACAGAGCATATATATATATATATATTTCAAGAATCGGATAAGATATGTGTTCAAAAGCACTATTCGGGCTGTTTGGTCAGAAGGTCCTACGTAGCAGATAGTTCAAAGCATGTCAGATCTAATGACGCCTTCCCCAGGGGACGCATGTTCGAATCTAACAAGATTTCTCGAATATTCAGATGTAAATTAAAAATATAACGTTTAATAATAAAAATAGAGCATCTACTCAAATGTGAGTATCCATTCAAAATAGCGTTTAAATAAATTATATATATATATGTGTGTGTGTGTGTGTGTGTATATGTGTGTGTGTGTGTGTGTGTGTGTGTGTGTGTGAGAGTGTGTGTGCGTGTCACACAAGTGCTATAGAGTCTCCTTGAAAAGGATCCATTTCCTATTTGTGCAGTTTGACTATTGTTAATCATAAACTCAGGACAGTCAAGAAGAAAAAGAAAATCTGGATATTCCACAGAGAAACAGTCACACAATATTCTAAATAAAAAAGAAAAAATACAAAAAAATGACTAGGTAAAGAAAGATAGAGACTGTAAGATAAATTGGATCTGGAATAAAATAGGTTCTCAATTTAAGAGATAAGGGAAAACCAACCAAAATAGTTTTTCTTCTGACAGGAAGGAAACAAACACGTCTTTGTCCAAGAATCTTAGTTCCAGTGAAGGAAAAGTAGTATCCAAACATATTATCAGAAGATCCCGAAAATAATTTACTTTTCCAGCAGGGTTTTAAAAGACTGAAAAATGTGATTAGACTCTTGTATTTAAGCTGTAAATCTTCTGGAAGCTAGCGAAAACCTAAATTTATATTGGTGTTTAGTGGTAGTGGTGGTGGTGGTGGGGGGCACTGGAAAGTTCTCGGCCAGACTAAGAAGAGGTTCCCAAATAAATTTAGATTTTGGTTATTTGGTTCGATTTTGGGAAAAGGGAAGGCTCGAAAACTTTTCAGTAATTGCTTGTTAACCGAAACGTCCATTCGGTTTATTAAAATATGTTTTTTTCTTTATTCAAAAAATATTTATTTTGCTTCACTATTCGCTGTTCTTAATTATGCGGCCATTATAGATTGGTTCGTTTTCCACGGCTTATCAATCCTTTGCAGGTTATTTAAAGCCAGAAAATATTTTTTGATTGTAAGACTTTTAAAAAATAATAATAATGGTTTAATGATACAAGTTTTATAAATTAACCCTAAGCAGGGAGAGAAGAGGTGGATCTATACGCTTCCCAAAGGGATTTACACATAAGTGAATATAACGAACCCAACTGGAATTGGAACTCGACTCCCCAATTAACAATTCCGAGTTATTATCTGTTACACCACCCACACATACAAGCTTTCAGCCTCTGCTATTCCTAAAGTGGTCATCCTTTTAGGTTATGAACGGTCTCGATGTTGCTTAACTTCGGTGATCGTACGGGATCTGAAGTAACATTTTTTGCCTGATCACCAATGAAAACATATAGTCTACTGTTATCATGATGGAATATTGCACATTTACTTTGTCCAACTGTAAGCAGTACTTATTCGAATCAATCACTTGGTTTTCTGACAGGGGCTCATAGTAATGGATCGCTTTCAATGCTACCACATAAATAACATCACCTTCTTTGAATGAAGACTCGCTTTTGATATGGTTGTTGGTGGTTTATTTAGCTTGTCCAATATTTAAAACGGTAAATCTTCTTTTTTTATCACCAGTCAGTTTGTTTATAAAAATCAAAGTATGTTTTAAGACTTGTTTTGTTTCGAAAATGAAAATATTAATTACGTTTAAGTAGCGAATCACACATGGAATTAAGTCTAAGTAAGTTTATTTCTTTTTTCACTTATGTTAAAGCCACTCATCAAGGCGACTAACACGGCCAGGTTACTGTAAGTGATTTTCATGACATCAGTTAGATATTTTAAGTATGTTCACTACATCATATAACACCGTTTATACTAAAGTAATATCTTCATTCGATTGCCATCAACCTCAATTGATCTACCGGCCTCGGTGCATCTTCAACACGAAACGTTATAAACCATTTTTAACACGAGTAACATTTTAATTCTTATAAAGTAATTCTAAATTTGAAAATTTCATTAGAAACAAAGAAAAGAGTGCTCGACTGCTATGTAATATCAATCTTCCAATATGACAGTGACTGATGGACAATTTCCTCACATATGAAGAGGAGTCTTGAAGCAACAGAGATGTACTTCCACGGAAGGATGCAGAGAGTACCAGGGGCGGAGCATGCGAGTAAGTGGGTAGTTGCAAGGAAAATGGAAGTAAAAATGACGCTTATATTTACAATCAGAAAGAAACAATTGAAATTTCTTGGACATAACGAAGAAAGAAGGCTTGGAAAATTTGATACGCACATGACATTGAGAAAAACATTGAGTAACTAACAAACAAAGGAGATGAGGCGAGATAGTAAAAAGAAAATCGTTGCAAAGAGCTACAAAGATAGGATGTTGTGGTGTGCCATGATCGCCACACTACGACTCGTAGGAAAAGAATATACTGAAAATATCGTTTATTCTCTTCCCTTTTCATTGTTAGAATCAATAAACAAAAATACACACTCACTATAAGGCTTGAGAGTCAATCAAGGAAGAGGATTACTATTAAATTTTTTTATGATGAATGAGGTGTGTGATATAAATGAATGTGAGGGTGGCAGAAACTGAAAATTATAACAATAAGGAGGATATATAACGATGGTCCCTTGACTTGAAGAGGTTAAGATTGTACTGTACAGGGAAGCACCCACGCGAGAGTTTGTTTCTCAAAGTAGCAGTTCCTGGGTCACAACCGGGCAGAGCATTCTCGTTACTTTTGTAACATGGGGGAAATTAGAATGATTTAATTCCGTAGAAGTAGTACAGCGAGTCCTAGCTGTAAAGGTCTGAACTCATAGAACTAAAGAATATTTGAACATTTGTCATGGAAATAGCTAAAAAGTAGCGATAAGCAGCAATACTCCATTTATAGTTTAATATCTCTCTTATAAAAATAAATCATGGCAAAAGGAGTTGGTTAGTTCCTGGAACGATAGAATGAGCTGACCATTTTCCCACCATCTTTAGGAATGGGTCATATATGTGAGTTTCACTTGAAATCTGGAATGAAAATGAAATCCAATAAACGCTACAAGAATAATCTTCCAGTTCGACACGTCATCTGAAAACTGGTGACGATCCCGCAGTAGACTACGTAGCCTCTGAAAGGACGTCGTCCGCTAGGACCTCAAGCAGATTAATCTGGCGCTGGAAGATGTTCCGACAGCTTGTCAAGACCGTGAGAACTGGAAAAACAACGTGGCTCCCGTGGACTCAACGCTTCCTTGGTATGAGTTTTAGTAACAGATAAAAACTGAAACACGTATATCCACTAAAAATAACCTTCTTATTAATAAGAATTGATATAGGATTAAAATAATGCAGTTATATATTAGTGATTAATTCATTGTCTAGAAGAATCACTAACAGAATGTAGAAAGCACTGGACGACCATTTCGTCCTAATTTGGGACTTATCAGTAGTGCGCATCCACTACCGACAATCGAACCCACACCGTTACGATATAATGCAAGAATCATACCTACTGAACCAACAGGTGTCGGGGGCGAAGAAGTAACAAACTAGACATGATATAGCGGCAGCTCTTCAGAAATTCCGTCGTGTGACTCAACCAAGTCTACTGATACCAACGGACTGTGCCCCCCACGACTCACGACTTCTATCCCCAAGCCGCTCCGTCCAGAGCATTAGAAGCCGGCTCAAGAAATGATATATATATAGTTATTATTTTTATATATAAAAGCGGCTGGGGGATAGAAGACGTGACTCGTGTAGGCACAGTCCGTTGGTATCAGTAGACTTGGATAAGTCACACTGCTATAACCTGATGAAAACCCTACCAGTGTCGACCCACCAGTTCGACTCACTATCTGCAAACTGGCGATGACCTTGTGGATGACCATGCATTCGCTGGAAGGACGTCGTCTGCCAAGACCCCCAGCAGATTAATCTAGCGCTGGAATATGTCCCGACGCCATGCCAAGGCCGTGAGAGATGGATGGACAAGGTGGGTCTTGTGGTCTCAACGCCTCCATGGCATGAGATTTAGCTGCAGTTGTGATAAAACAAATGTCTGGAAACTATTAATTTTACAAAGTAATCAGCCATCACGTCACGATTTGTTGGCCATTGCATTGGTGATTGATTGATTCATTTATTTAACGGCAAATCAACATCTTATGGGTCATTTAATGCCCAAATTTGATTTTCTTGGGAGCTTTGAAGTAATAAAAATATATATGGGTCATGCTCAGCTTTTGTGCATATACACTACAGTTCAAAAGTTTGAGGCAATCCCTGGCAACTTTTTAAATTGTCTCCAAAAGTAGTTGTTTTGTACTTCAAATAAGAGATAATTATGCATGTTTAAAAAAAGTGAGACATCATTTTTTATTATGACTAAATGAAAAAAGAATTTTACGATCAGATGTTGCTCTCGTCAAAATATCCTCCTTTTGCCTTGATTACTGCAGTACAAAATTTTGGTATTCGTTGTAAAAGTTTCTCAAAATATAATTTTGATAATTGATTCAATTCTATTTCAATGACTCTAAGAGATCTTTTTCATATTTTTTCACTCTTCTGTCAAGTTCCTCTCCTGTTAATTCTGGGGTTGCTTCAAACTTTTGAACTGTAGTGTACATATTTGTGCATATTAGAGACGGTGATGTGTGTTAGTGATGTAGTTTTGTTGAAGTTATATTTTGGATTACAGTTTGATTCAAGAAATAGTGGGATATTATATGGATTAATATCGTGAAAGTGTTCTTTCGTGTAGGTCGTTTGGTTAGTTGGTCGGTTGATTTTGGTTCGCGATATATCAACCTCCATGCATTATTTAATCCTGAAATTTAAATATTTTGAACGCAATCGTATGCCTTCAACTATAGATAAAATGTATTTTTTGGCATTCTACGATAAATGGGTATTGTTGGCAATTTTCCGATTCTGTTTTTATACTTTCAAAGGGTTTTGTTTTTGTTTGGGGGATTCTCTATTTGCCCATAGGTGGGACCCTAACAGGTGGACCTAGGACCAACAGCAATTAAGAGGTGGTTCCACGCTCCTCAAAACCTCCAATCTCCCTATCAGAGGCCAAGCTGCCGGATGTAGTTTATCGTCATACCAGGAGCCCATGCATTGCTTTTATTTACATAATCGACACATAGCTTTCCCTCTTGATATGTTGTTATTATAATAGCGTGAAAAGTTTAGATCATCAAATGAGAATAACTGCTGATCGCCAATCAAACATCAATTGATGATGCAATCCGTTTAAGGGTTAAGCAAACATATATTAATTATTTATCGCTGTTTTTATGCAAATAACCACTTACTCAAGATGATCGAATTGAAATTGGTTAAATATAAAAGTCACCCGACAGAGTTACTTGTCTATATATTTACCACTTCAAAAAGAAAATATTCTTCTTTCACGAACGTGAGTTATTCGCCAATACAACATTCGAATTTAAGGCATGTAGATCAAAAACCTGACTTATTTAAATTAGATTTCTGAGATGAGGAGTCATCATTATTTACATAATTTACATTATTTACATGCTGACTGTTATCCTCATCTTTGCTGTTATTATCACCTGATCGCCTTCTGCCTGAATTTCTGAGATGAGGAGTTATCATTATTTACATTACAGACTATTGTCCTCATCTTTGTTGTTATTATCACCTGATCACATTCTGTCTGAATTTCTGGGGTGGGGAGTTATCATTATTTACATTATTTACATTGCAGACTACTATCCTCATATTTGGTGTTATTATCACCTGATCGCTTTTTGCCTGAATTTCTGGGATGAGATTTTATCATTATTTATATTATTTACAGGCGGACTTTTGTCCTCATCTTTATTCTTATCTTACGGCCATATCACCTTGAAACGTTTGATCAATGAATTTTAATAAAATCGAGTCTGCTCAGTACCTTGCAGGGGCGTACCTTTTACGTAGGCAGTGTAGGCATTGCCTTGCCTGAATAAAATATATCTGCAGCTATATTTACCTTCTATGGCACAATATGCACCTAATCTAACAAAATTATAAAGGTGACTCTGATTATTATGCATAAAATACAAAATAGGTTTCCTACATAAAGGCCACAAACTGCCCACCCCGAGTAATTACTGACGGCACGTGCCTACTACCTAGATGGATTACCGCTTAGGAATACCAGGTGATGTAAGCTTGGATGTGCGGGTGGTGTAATGGATAAGAGCTCGAAATTGTTAATCGGAGAACCAAGCTCAAATTCCAACAGAGTTTTTATTTTTTTATATATTCACTGGATCGCAGATAACCTTGGGAAACGTATGATTTCACCTCTTCTACCCCACCCCCCAGATATGGACTAATTTGTATGAATTGTATCAGTAAAATCATTATCATCTTAAAACAAATCTTATAATCTAAAAACATTTTCTAAATTTAAATCTGCAAAATGTTGATTAGACGTAAAAAAACCCCCAAACAAATCAGTCAATAAATAATTGTGATAAAATGCGACCTATAGACAATTGTCTGATTTTGATTGAGTGCACTAATTTTGTGTCATACTAAATTATTATTAAATTGGAACAAAATAAATTGTAATTTTTGCGCTGCTTTATGGCTATCGGATTTTTCACCTTGTTCCATTCTCATTTTAAAGTTCTGCGTCTCTTAAAAGTTGTTTTTTTTTTTAATTATTTTTATGATATATCGAGGCAGAGGATGTGCTCGTAATGTAGCGGTTAACGAATCGGAAAGAGGCATCGGTGGGCCGTGTTTGGAGTTCAAATACTTTTTGGGAAATCCATCTCTTCTACCTCCAGCTACGGGTTAAATAGCAGCACGGAGACTGGAACCATTCTAAGCTAAGGATGTGTAAATTGTCCAAGCTTCGCTGCAAAATAAGTATTATCGTAAATTTTCTAGCGATCTGAATTGTTTTAAAGAAATTTTCAGCGGTTTTGAACATCGGACCTTTTACACTGCAGTTGCGCTCTTGTCACAGCGCTATCACTCTCGGATGTTTCAACCGACGTGGGTGGCCGAATGACTGCATGACAAAGCGAACAATAAATGGGAGTCGAGGAGGTGGTTTTTATGTTGGGCACTCAATGTAACAAAGGAAAGTGTGTGATCATAAAGAGGGGATGACAGAGAAGAAGAGAGAAAAGGGAGACGGAAAAGAGAGAGAATGAAAGAGTAGGTGTAAGATAATAAAGGGCTAGTCGGAAAAGGAAAGGAAAAGAAAAGAAAAAGAATAAGGAAAAAGGAAAAAGAAGAAATGTAAATAACTAGGAAGGGAGGAAGAAAGACTAAAAAGTATAAAAAGCGGAGACGATAACAAAGAGAGGGAGAAAGAAGGGAACAAAAAGACAGGAGAAATAAAAATGACAAAGAAATATGAAAATGAATAAAAGGAAACGAGGAAACGAGAAAGATTGGCGAAAAAAAAAAAGTAAGTAGAAAAAACGTAGAGTAAAAATAAAAAAAAAGAAAATTGAGGAAGAAAGACTAAAATGAATGCGTTGTAAGAATATCAGAAAAAAAGAGAGAGTATTGTAAAAAAAAAAGGTTGAAAGAAAAATAAAAAGATGGTAAAATGTGAAGAACAAAAGGAAGAAAGATAGAAGGAAGATAAGATGAAAAGGAAGACAAAAAAAGGAAAGGAGAAATATTTAAAAAGAAAGAGAAGTACATATACAGTGGGGGGAGAGATTAAGAGAAAACATGTGAAGTTACCTGAGCACAAAGACAAGATAGATAGATAGATAGATAGATATAGATAGATAGATAGATAGATAGATAGGAACAGACTGGGATAGATAGATAGATAGATAGATATGAATAGACTAAGATTGACTTATTTGTTTTTTACAATTTATCAATCTTTTGAAGCCTATTGAAAGCCATAGATAGATAGATAGATAAAATATATATATATATATATATATATATATATATATATATATATATATAGATAGATATACAGATAGATAGATAAATATATATATATATATATATATATATATATATAGATAGATAGATCGATAGACAGATATACAGATAGATAGATAAATATATATATATATATATATATATATATATATATATATATATATATATATATATATATATATATACAGATAGATAGATAGACAGACAGATAGATAGATAGATAGATCTGAAGAGATTAAGATAGATATTCTGAACATATTTTGATAGATAAATAGAGATGAACAGACTGAGATAGATCTGAAACACTTAGATATGAATAGATTTTAATAGATAGATATGAACAGACTTAGATAGATAGATAGATAGATAGATAGATAGATAGATAGATAGATAGATAGAGATAAACTGAGAGGAAGATAAAAGGACAAAACAGAAAGATAGGAGCAAATGTAAAGTGATACAAACTAAAAGATGAGAGAGAGGGAGAGACAAGGGGCAGGTTTGCGAAGAGAAAAAAATAGGGACAATAAACAAAATTTAAATCCCCAACTGTAAATGTTTATTTTTAAGGTAGGCAGGTGTTCCATACTTGAAGCATTGATGCAACCTATTCTTCTTTTCTGCCTTTTATATTCTTTTGGCTTGATACAATAAGTTAAATTTCATATATATATATATATATATATATATATATATATATATATATATATATATATATATATATATATAAATGTTTTTAAGCATATTATTAACAAAATTTTTTTTCATAGAAGTTTCAGTTGACAAAATATCCTTGCCATCTTTGTATGACTTTCGACTCTTTATCGGCTAAATTGTGTCTCCGTCATGAAAGAACAATTCCAGTTTTGATTCAATTAAATCTGCTGACCAACATGAAGAGAAATCGTTGGGAGAGGAAGTAGCATGTCTACAGAATATTTCGCATGTAGATGTAGTGGATGGTTTAGGGTGAAGGTGAGGGTTAAATAAACAAAGATTTATGAGGAACTAAAAGACCTCTGAAAATTTCACAATATTCCCATTTAAATTTTCTGATGAATTTTATTAATTAACTCTTACGTTAATGACTGAATAAGTTCAGGCCAAGTTCTAAGACAATAAAATATCCGTAGAAATTCTCTATCGCATCGTGAAATATTTGAGCTTAACTCTAACTAAAATATTGCAATAACTACCATAAACTATAAATATGAATGTTGATCGTTTTTTTAAGAACTGGGTAGAAAATGACAACTTTTTCTATTTCACTGAAACAGCCGTTAAACAATTCTATCTTTCCTTTTTTTCTTTCTTTCTTTTTTCATTCATTCAATTCTTTCACTGAAACTAAGTAGTGTCTTTCCCCTCTTTTCACGCGATCAAAGCGAAATAGCTCACTATTTATGAGTTATTGGCAGGAGACATTAACCACTTTTAGTTTCCCTTTTTTTTATTTTTCTTTCTTTCTAGCCAAATCTCCGTCTTACAAATTTTTCTCTTAATAATAATTTAAAAATAATACAGCAGACGATGTTATTTAATTTAATTTATGGAAACTGAAATTTTGGCGATTGCCTTACTCGGTTTTCGCCGTTCGATAAAGTGCGTCGGAAAAAATGACACATTTATAGCGGTCGCCATTACATCTCGGCTTTTTGGCTAAGATCAAAACGTAGTATCTGTTTTTATTGGCTTAATCCTCTCTCTCTCTCTCTCTCTCTCTCTCTCTATTTCTATTGTCCCTTCTTTTTTTCTTTCATTTTTTCACTGAAACCAAGTAATGCCGTTTCCCACTCTTTCCATGAAACGCGGAATAGTCCATTATTTATGAGGTATTGACAGGAAGTAACGGTCAAGCGAACTAACGAAGGGAGGGAGAAACATACTTATAATAAGATGCTAGAATCAATTCAATAATGGACAATGCAAAAGTAAAGCAAAGAAAAACTGTCCGAAAATCTTCAATCGTAATACCAGGATCATGATTGCGTTAAAGAAATTAATTATAAATAATAAAACAAAAAAACATAATCGCAGCGAGAAACGATAAAATACGTGTCAAAAGAACAGAGGAATGGTTCAAGAATAATTCGATAGAAATTTGAAATTAAGATAGAAAAGCAAACAACTTCACAGAGAATTCAGATACATTGTGTCAATTAATGTTACTGATCGACTTTTCTAATTTACGAATAATCTTTCTTAGACAAGAAGGGAATTCCGTTAGAAATTGTCTGAATTTCGATTTTCTTATCCTGATGATGAGTTAAGAAAATCAAAACCTTGGATCATATTTCTTGTACTTTTCTTAGGGTTATGTTTTGAAATTATCATTAGTGTTATGGTTAGGTCTTAACGTTAGGATTGCAAATAAGGTTTTGTGTGAGTGTAATGTTTTAGGGCTAAAGTTAGAGTTTAATTGTAATATTATTTTCATGTTTATGGTTAGGGATTTGGGTTAATATTAGATTACCTTTTTGTTTAGTGTCTGTTGTTAACGCTAGGGTTAAAATTTATAGTTTGAGTTAAGGTTTAAGGTTAGGCTTTGGGTTTAGGCATTGGGTTTATGCGTTGAAGATAGGGCTAGAAGATAGCCTTATCACTATAGTTATGGATTTACAATTAGGGCTTAAACTAGCGTTAGCTTTATGTGTAGGGTTTGGATTAGAATTTAGGATTAATTTTAGGTGAGTTTCTAGGCTTAGGGTTGGTGTTAAAACAACATTTAAAAAGTATTATTAAAAACCAGCAAAGAAAAAACGTTACTTAAAAAATGCTAAGGTCATGGTTGCGTTGAGCAAATCTATATGAAAAGAATGAAAACATATTTACAGAGAGGAAGAGGGTAAATTAAGAAAAAAAAGAACAAATGAGAGAGAGAGAGAGAGAGAGAGAGAGAGAGATTATTACTAGAAAGAATACAGATGATAAAAACACAAGAAGATGACAAAAACTCCCTAAAACTTTCGCTGAAATGATAGTGTTAGGGTTAGGGTTAGTTTTAAGTTTAAAGTTATTCAGTTTTAGGTATAGGTTTAGGGTTAAGTTTAGTGTCAAGATCAAGGATCAAGCTAGTTTTAGGGTTACGATTAGGCTTAGGGTTGAGTTTATGTTTAGTTTTTTAGTTTAGGGTTAAGGTTACCTTTATGGTTACATTTAAGTTTAGGGTTCGCGTTCGGATCCGGGTTAGGGATAGTTTTAAGGTTAAGATGATTTAAAGTTAAGACGAATAATGAGCATTATTAGAACAGCTGATAAAAACAAATACCCCCCCCCCAAAAAAAAACAAAACCCAAAACGCAGAAATGTTTGTCTTAATGTTAGGGTTAGGTTAGGTTAGCTTTAGGGTTGGGTTTGATATTGGGACTAGGCTTTAGTGCTTGGTCTAAGTTTGTTTTAGCGTTAGGGTTTGGTTTATTTTTAGATGATTAAAAATCAGCTGATATATCAGGGACCAGAATTATATTTAGGGTTAGTTTAAAATTTGGGGTTAAATAAGATTTAGAAAGAATGATCAGTATTACTAGAAAGGATTTAATCGATAAAAACAAGACAATATCTAAACAAAAATCGATAAACTACAGCCGACTTCCAGTGACATGGCTATGTTGAAAAAGTCTATAAAAAGGACATTCACAATTAAAAGTACAAACACTACAATACATGACAAAACAACAGATGAGTAATAAGCGAAAAATAATTTCAAGAAAAGTTAGGGTTAGCTTTAGTTTTAGGTTCAGGATTATTATTTAGGGTTAGTTTAAAGGATTTATGTCAGCGTCTGGCTTAGGTTTAACGTTTGAGTTAAAGTTAAAGTTCGTGTTCGGGTCAGTGTAATTTCAATGTTAGTATTGGTGTTAATATTCGGCTTATTAAAGAAAATCTTGGCCGAAATGCGGCTGTTTTTGGTGATTGTTGAATGAATATAAACTAAGTGCAACATTGTGGCGAAAGGAATAATGAAAATTGTGGGACTTTTGAATGCAACGGGATAAATTAATATCAGGATAACGAAGACCAGAATCCCTTCTTTCTCCCAATTTTTGGCCGTTGGCCATATTTGTTTTTCTCTTGCATTTCACTGAAACTATGAATGAATATTAAATTGCTAATAAATATAATAAAAATAAATAAAATAAAATATTACTAGTGGGTACATTCTTATCAACATAAGATCGGCAGATGACACCATGTCAATGGCAGACGACATCATGTCGATGGCATACACAGAAAAACAAAACAACAGGATCTCTTAAGCAAGGTAGGAAAGAAAACAAAAAGAAACGATGAACAGTCAATTGTAAGACAAAAGAATGTATGGTCTTTTCAAGAAGAACGGACCAATATGCGAGATTCGAATCAAAATCAAGAAAATGTAGAAATCTGTGAAGTGTTTTAATAGACGACGGAAATTGTGACGCCGCAATACAAACACGTAATGGAATAACTAAAGATACTTTTCAAAAGATGGAACAGTTTTTATTTATTTATTTTTTTTTTTTGGCAAAATATCGCATCGTACCAGGTTTTTCAGCTACACAACTTTCATGATTTAGCTCTTTGCAACTTCTGGTTTTTCTGAGAGAAAAAATTCCTAAAAAAGAAATTTTCAAACATTTAGAAAGTAAAAGGATGCTAGGATATATGTGAGAATTAAAGCAGAATAGTTTTAAGATGGAGACTAAGGCGTTATTGTCCGTAATAGCATATTCTTTCTTGTTGGGTTCTGTTTACGCACCACAGGTATTATATATATATATATATATATATATATATATATATATATATATATATATATATATATATATATATATATATCCGTGGATGTCCTCTCGGTTTCGAGCGTGACCACCTCCTTTATTTCATGTCCTCACCCTCCTCCCTCCCCTCAAATTCTATGTTGCAGCCAAACTGCAACAAATTTTGCCACAGAATTGGCATACCCAATCAGTTTTGTTTACAGTGACATTATTCGGGTGCACAGTAGGTTTTGCTCATTTACGCAAACGGCTTTTGAAGCCGGCAAAAGATAGGCACAATTTTCCGCATATGTCGCAATTAACGTGGTGAATTTGTGGACCCGGTGCTGGACCCTGTTCGCCTTTACGAATCAGACGTATATATATATATATATATATATATATATATATATATATATATATATATATATATATATATGTGTGTGTGTGTGTGTGTGTGTGTGTGTGTGTGATGGTTTCTAGGCTCTCCACCCTATCCAAACAAATCCTCTTCTCGGATCTCGCATCAAGGATCATTTCAAAAAACACCTTGCTGAAGACAGAAATCGATCCGGTCAATTGGGAGACGGAAGCTGAAGAAAGAACCAATTGGAGAAGAGCAGTCCACAAAAAAAAAAAAATCCCTCGTAGACACCAGAAATCAAATATTGTAGAAGAGACGAAAAGAGCCCAAAGAAAAGCCAGAGGTCTCCACCCTGCACCCTCCTGTTCTACCATGCGTCTATTCAGATTCAACATAGGACTCATTTCACACAGAAGGATATATCTACCAGGAACCCAAAACCCACTAACGACGACATATACATACATACATACATACATACATACATACATATATATATATATATATATATATATATATATATATATATATATATATATATATATATACCGATCAAAAGTTTGGGATCACCCTGAATTATTTTTGATAATTTTGCATATTTGGATAAATAAATTCACCTATTGTGTATATATGCAAACCATTATATGAATTTTAAAGAAAATTCCTACAAGTAGAAAATTAAAAATATTTCAACTCCACTGTTTCGTAGAAGTCCAATTCTATCTCGATTAATGTGTGATTTATTTTCAGAAACCAATAAAATGTCAAGAACTAAACAGATTTGTAATGGAAAAATAGCGCAAGTGGAAATTCTTTCTATAGAATGGTATTTCGAATGTCAGATTGTTAGAAAATAAGATATAAAAATGGAATGCATTATTGTCTGCAGCCATATGCAAAAACCGGCTCAAATGTTGACAGAAGAAGATCTGAGAGGCCAAAAGTAACATTTGTTGCGGAGGATAGACATTTGATCGTGTCTAGTAACAGAAAAAAACAACAGCTCCCCAACTAACTGCTGAATTTAATTCTACACGTCAACATCCAATATTTGTTATGACTGTTAATAGAAGTCTTCTTTCAGTTGGGCTTAATGGATGTGTAGCAGTTAAGAAACCTCTATTAAAAAAAGAAAAATAAGTTGAAAAGAATAAAATGGGAGCAACAGAACAAGGATTAGACTTTAGAAGATTGGAAAAACGTACTAAAGAGTGATGAGTTCAAATTTGAGCGTTTCGGAAGTAAACAAAGAGTGTTTTTCAGACGAATTTCTTCCGAACAAATGAGTGAAAATTGCATTATGCCAAATGTGAAGAATGGTGGTGGTCCTAGGGACGTTTTGGAGGTGAGATTGTTGGAGACTTTGTTCAAATTAAACGCATTATGCGAAAGGAAGAGTAACATTCAATACAGTAGAGGCATTCAATTCCTTCTGGCTGCCGCATTACGAGACACAATTTTGTTTTGCAACAAGATAATGATCCAAAACACAGCTCAAAACTGTGTACACATTATCTAAAATCAAAGGAAGATAAGGGAATTTTGCAATTCATTACTTGCCCCACTCAGTCGCCATATCTTTCACCAATTGAATTAGTCTGGGACGAAATTGACTGTAAAGTTCAAAGTGAACTTTTTAAGAATAAGTAAGCAAAGTTTTACACATTTACACACTGCTTGGGAATCACTTCTACCAACATACTTTTACAAGTTACTAGAAAGGATGTCAAAAATTTGCTTTGTCGTGACAAATGCTCGTGGTGGATTCTTTGATGAAAAGAAAATATAAATTTGCTTTAATTGAAATTATAATATTATATTTTATATTCATTTTGATTTAAATTATTGCATAATTGCATGCAAACATAGAAAAAATAAATTTATTTCTTTAAGGACATTAAACTTGATTCATTTTGCAAGTTTAGAGGAAAATATCAATGCAGTTCAAAACTTTTGGTCGGTAGAGTATATACATACATATATGATGGACTCTCCCGTCGTTTTCGACGTATGAGTGTTTTACTTCGGTTTTCAACCTGTCCCTGTCACCTTAATTCTCTCTCGCCAGTGGATTTGTTGCTCAGGTGGAACAGCAAAGAAGGAACACAGAACTGAACTGCAGACTATCCACACAAAGGATATGTTTAGAGTGGTGAAGGCTTGTGTAGAACCAGCCACACTTATTGGAAGTGGTGATAACAAGGTGTTGGTGCAAATATTTTCTACGAACACAATGAACAACACCCCTCAGGTTTTATTATCACGGAGTTATACCTCTCCGGTACTACCAGGGCACGGAAGAGTGCAACGCCTATCGATGGTAATTTCACGCGATTTACACTTCACTGAAAATTACATACATAAATACATATATATATATATATATATATATATATATATATATATATGTGTGTGTGTGTGTGTGTGTGTGTGTTGTTTGCTTGCAATGGAGGCTAATATATTATTGAATGATTTGTTAAAATTAATATCAGTCATCGCCTTATATGTTAGTGAATGCTGGCCAATCTCCCAACATATGAAGGAGAAACTTGAAGCAACAGAAACATTGTTCTACAGAAGGATGTTTAGAATACCATGGACTGAACATGTGAGCAATAACAAAGTTTTAGAGAAAATGGAAACAAAAAGGACACTTCTACTTAACATCAGAAGCAGGCAGTTGAAATTTCTACGTAACATAATGAGGAAAGAGGGCTTGGAAAATGTGATATTCACAGGACAAGTTGAAGGCAAGAGAATTCACTGTGTCGACCTAGACAATTTCTCTTGACAAAAAATTATCTTACATATTTATAAGCCTTCCATATGTCCATACTTTGAATATTGCTGCCACATCTGGTTTGGTGCCTCTGTTATATATTTAGTAGAGATTCTTGATAAAATCTAAAGAAGAATCTGTAGTGTTATTGGTCCTGACCTGGCATCTCACCTTCAGTCACTATCCCACCGCCGTAATGTAGCTTCCCTGTGCCTTTTCTTTAAATACTTTTCATTTTTTTCTATGGTACTTAGACATTATGAATTTAAACTTGGAGTGAGATGATTTAAAAAAAGGGAGATAGAGAAAGCAACGCATAACCTACCTAGAGAGCATGAGCAGAACATGGATTAGGAGAGAAAACAAAAAGACAGCATTAAGGGCTACAAATGGGAAGAACTTGTTGGGGGCCATGATCGCCAACGTCCGAAAAAGAAGACGGATAATAGGATTTAAATAATAAATTAAAAAAACCCCAAAACTAACGAGTGTACCTGACAACCTAATATTATCGACTAAAGAAACAATAATAAATAAAATATCTTTCGCTACAAGTGACGGTATATTGAAATACGTATAAAATATTTAATATACTTATAAAATAATAAAAATATGTATATAAATATTTGATAAATACTTTTCTGGCGCAGTCGAGCTACAGTTCCAGCGCTGGGTGTAGTAAAATCTTGTATATCACACTAACAATACCCAGTTCTTGACAATGACTGAGATTTTCAAAAGTACTTGAACAAAGCAGAACAAAAGACCAACTTCGTATAGTTTATTTACAATTTAGAAAATTACAATAAAAAATGCCACACAGGACTTGGTTAAATTTAACAAAACTTGTTTGTACACATACACTAACACCCACGCACATATATATATATATATATATATATATATATATATATATATATATATATATATATATATATATATATATATATTGAAAGAGAGAGAGAGAGAGAGAGGAGAGCACAATATGTGTGTATCTTGCGCACCTACGCAAACATACATACATACGTACGCGAGTGCGCATGATACTATTAGACATTGAAAGAAAAACATACTTGAAGAAAAGTATTGGTAAACGCACACGCACACTAAGACACACACATACACACACATATATATATATACTCATGCATGCGGGTATCATATCCTCGACACACCTGTAAATACGCCCACCCTTACATAATGATACAGAGAGATGGGTGGCAGGTGATGTCGGTGTGATTGAGAAGCAACCAGATAGACAGAGAGATAGACAGATAGAATCTTAGTCAATACCAGGAGACACATCAACAAATGAATCACCTTAAGAGCGTAGGAAGCCAAGGCACGTCAAAGGACGTCCTTAACTTTCCTTCCAAGAGACACAGTCTCATTAATTCCCGCCATGTACTCTGAAGCAATAAAAATTGTTCGTTCCAGTAACTAATACCTTCCTTTCAATCCAATAGTCGCGAAAGAAACGTGAAAATCAACGACCAAATCTAAATAAATAAATAAACATAAAAAATATCCCTCCTTTACTCAACGATTTGTTTATATCAAGGTGACGTAATGTTGCCCGCTAAAAATGTCTCCCGTATTCCTTCATCAAAATCAAACTCTTATCTTTATTTTCAAGTTATCTTCATTATTTATTTCACTATTGTCGGCCCCAGCAATATAAGGCCTAAATGACACTCAAGGTAGATGGCTATGGGATGTTGTAATATCGTATAGGGAAGCAGTAAGGGTTCCATATTATGAGGATATGTAGGATATATAACGGTTAACACTTGATTTGCAGATGTTAAGATTGTAATGATCAGGGAAGTATCCATTCGAGAGTCCGTCCCATAATGCAACAGTTCTGGGGAAGAAGCTATATGAGTGGAACTTACTCCTTATGAATGAATATGGAAGCAATGAAGATAAATCGACTCTGTGTACGCGACATGGTTGGTCCGAGCTGTGAAGCTCTAGACTGGTGGAACTGAGCAATGTAGTTCATCCGAACATCTGTCACGAAGAGCAGTAGAGCAGCAAGAGGCTAGCAAAGTCCCGTCTGTAAGAAAAAGGTTGAATGGTAGAAAACAACTCATCACCCCAAAGGCCGCTTAAAATCTTTTGAACTCGGTCGGGATTGGAAAGTGAGCAACGGGATGGTTGAATGAAACCGAGATGGTAGCATTTGCCATTTTGTTAATTCTCGTTATTTCACGTTCTTTTTAACCATTTCACTCCAAGCAAAGCAATAAAGCCACTAAGACGCAAGGAATTATTAAGTCTTAGAGAATATAAGAAAAAAAACTTCTGTTCAGGAGAGAGAACAATAAAAGAATAAGAATTATGAAGATAACGATTGATATTGCATTTAAATTCTTAAAGATCAAAGTTAACTAGAAAACAAGAGAATGGAAGATAGTTTCACGAGCGAGAAATGCAAAGAAACCGTTAGCATAGAACTTATGGTTACATTTTTAGCCATTTCAACTGTAAAATTGTTATGATGTTAATAAAGACAAACGCCAAATAACATGTAACAATAAAATGGGGTTTATTCGGTTGGTAAGTTGGTACAGATATCGCCTGAGTAGTCTATAACTAACTCAGCCCAGAACTTCTCCGACACTGTCTTTTGACATGCCACTCTTTAACGTCCTTGTTTGTAGACGAGTTCATCTTCAAGAGGGGTGGTAGGTTCCTACACAACAAAAATGATGAGACCTTGCCGCCAATCTAGTTAATTTAATTCATGTGCTATGCGTGATACACGGTTAGGCGATTATGTATCTTTCAATACATGACTGACGAGTCAGATTTTTTTCCCGCAGTAGGTTGCCATTTCTTTCTGCGGTAGACCAGTTGCCATCCAAGGCTATAGAACCCGGTCTGACTTGCTATTTATCCATAGCTGGGGGAGAAGGAGAGGATTCATATCTTATTAGCACGTTAGTGAATCTAATGGATTCGACTGGAATTCGAACTCGACTCTCCGATTACTCAATCCGAGTCGCTATCCATTACTCAACCATACATCCTATAAATTCTATGTACAATAGATAAACGTCCATCAGAACAATTGCCATGAAAGTATTTATAAAAAAAGCAGATGAAATCTATGTTATGATGGTTAAGCCGAGATGCGCATTCGTTCTTAATCGGTTCAATTATGATTGAAAATCTCTCTATTTTTTGTCATAATATTGTTAGAATCAAATTAGTGCACAGATTGTAATAATACAGGTTTGATATGCACTTATCATATAACAAATGCATTGCACAACTGCCTCCGGATTTTCTCTATGAGTGAGTGTGATGCATGCGTGGCAGATATAAGAATATAAACATATTTTGCGATTACTGATATTAGTAGATAATAATATACAACACCCAATGACAAGAAAAACCATAAATCCTTGAAGTTATTATTATACAAAATAAAAATAAAAACTCCCATTAAATAAAATATCGTTCACCACAGGATAACAGTATCTGGAAATGTGTATAAAATATTTAATAATAATAATAATAATAATAATAATAATAATAATAATAATAATAATAATGAGACATTCTTTTCCGGTGCAGTCTTTCTCGCTTTCATCATTACAAATGAAGTTACTTTGAATTGATTCAAAATGTCAGGTAGGCGTAAAATACCAGGATGTAGCTAACGGAATTACACTAACAGCACATGGTTCTAGATAATGACTGGGACAGTCGAAACGACAGAATAAACCTGAAATTTGGACAGCTTTTTTACACTATTTACATGCCGACTGTTGTCCTCATCTTTGTTGTTGTTATCAAAACGTTTCGGCCGCAGTGCCCTTCAGCTTTCATCAGGTGCATGTCGATCAGGGTAACCAACAGGGAATTCTGAATTGAAAGCCTTTATTTGATCTAGGGAGGTAGACTGTTCTCGTTCCACTGCTCATGTCTAGGGATATCTTATCTGGTCTTTATTCTTAGTACTGCTCAGAGTCCAAGTACACACTCCTCTGCACAGGGATTGAACTCAGAGTTTCTATGTCACCAAATTCGCGAACCAACGCTTTTCTCCTTTTTTATCACATTTAGAATTTTCTTCTTTTCTGGTTAACTTCTATTTTGAATGTATTTTTCCTGTTATTAGAATTTTAAAAAGAAATGAAAGAACACACACACGCACACACACACGCGCGCGCGCGCGTACACACGAAACACTTCTTACACCAGTCAAGCAAATAATGTCAAAAGTTAAATACTAGATTGAAAACATAAAAATAAAACTATTGAAACTGATCCCCCAATCCAGGCCAGGAGAACAGAACAAAGCAAAAAAAAAAAAAAAAAAAAAAAAAGAAGGTTTGTCAGTAGATGTCGCTGTTCCAGCAGACGACGAAGTAAAACTGAAAGAGTTTGAAAAACTGAACAAATTCCTGAACAGTGAAAAAGAATTAAAAAGAAAATGTAGAACATAAAGATGACAGTTGCACCATCATTGCATTATTGGAAAAGTTGGAATGATACCGAAGAAGAAATTCTATCAAGATATCCTTATTTCTAAAATCAGTAAGAATACTAAAGAAAGTGTTGAAGAATTCAAGAAACCTGTTCCCACGAAAGAAAAATCCATTAATACTTTTGAATTTGGGGAAAGTAAATATTATCATTATTATTATTAGTAGTAGTATTGATGATGATGATAATAATAATAATAATAATGAAGAAGTTCAAAAACTCTCAAAATACAAGGATCTTGAAGTGGAAATCTAAAAAATATGAAGACATCAATAATTCCAGTGGTAGTTGGAACACTTAGATTGATTGGAAAATGTTCCAATTGATTCATTGAAGAGATACCTGTTACTTAAAGAAATACAAAACATTGTACTCACAAGTACGACTTATACATTACGAAGAGATTTATCAATGTAAAATGTGTGTAATCTTCGGCTTTTTTTTATACAAAAAATGATAAGTGGAAAATATCATGAAGCGGTTTCTAACTTTAGGTCTCTGGTTGGGATCCGGAGGGAAAAGTATATACAACAGAAATCAAAGGAAAATAATAATAATAATAATAATAATAATAATAATTATAATAATAATAAATATAAAATAAAAGAATAAAAAAAATGGCCTGATAATTACACCAGACAGGAAACTCCTGGATTTGGATGTTAAATGATTGGAGGTATGAACAAATTGCGCTTTAGTGACTGAAGATGAGCTATAGTAAATATCCCGTTCGGTACCACAGATTTGCTAGTCAGTTTCTTGACTGTGACCAGTTGGACGCAATGTGCATATCTGTTCATGAGGGGGAGTATTGAGGGAGAATCATAGCCGGCAGCTAAAAGGATTTTTTTTTCAAGTTTGAAGGATAAGACAGCTTAGAAGGATGAGACAGCTTATTAAGCTATTTCTAATTAAGCCCCACCCCCAAGGGTATACGGCGCTTTTATTAAAGCCTTTCGCAATGTCGTAAATATTTGGCTGTGGTGCACGTACCGGGTGGTGGAATAGATATTGGCACGGAATAAGAAATTGGAGAGACGAGTTTCTAATTCTAGTCGAGATCGTTACATTCATTTACGCGCTAACGTATGTATCTATATTTTTCACTCCCACCACCAGCTATGAGTTAAATAATAAGACAAGATGGACTCTTTAACCTTGACTGGCAACTTGTCTACGAGAAGAAAAATTAGGAATTTAAACCTGTGGAGGACCTTGTGATACAATCTATACACCAGTTCTCTGTATCCGGTTCTTCCGAAAAGTGTGGTTGGTTCTACACAAGCCATTACCTTCTTTTATGTGTCATGTCCCTTTAGGACGTAGACGATTATGGCCTGCCACTTCCTCCTGTTCCTTGTAGCTCTTAAAATTTTTTTCTTTTTATTATTTCTCCCAAAACCTCTTCTGTCCTCCATTTTCTCAACCCCATCAAATATCTTACGTGTTGCTTTCCTGTGTCCGTCTATCTTTCCTGTGAGTATCAGATTTTCCAAAACTTTCTTCCTCATTACCTGTCCCAGATATTTCAACTGCCTCTTCCTGATGTTAAGTATAAGTTGCATCTTTGTTTCCATTCTTTCCAAAATCTTGCCTTTACTAACATGTATGGGCTATGGTATCCTCAGTATCTTTCTGTAGAGCCACATTTCTGTTGTTCAAGTCTTTTATATATCTTCGTGGAGATTGTCCAGAATTCGCTGCCAATACAGAAGGCTTTACTATTATAATCAAATCATATGTGACAAACTGCCTGGCTCTTCAGTTCTAAAAACTGTATTGTTGGACCCTTATTCATTGAAGACGATGGGAGAGTTTATCTAGAGAGAGATAGAGAGAGGGAGGGAGAGAGAGAGAGAGAGAGAGAGTAATGAATAGATATACAAGGGTACTCGAAATACTGAAGGTACTACTATATTATTGAAACCTTTTCTCACATGATCTTTGTTGAAAATCACCAGAGAGAAAATAAATAAAATAAAATATTTAAGTAAGTGTTTTCAGTATTGTGATGACGTGCTGTTACTTGATCTCTAGCAAAAGTTACGAAAGTATTCTGGTGTCAAAACTGAATAAGTGCAATATCATAAAAAATGTTTTTTTTTTTTAAAAAATATAAGAAAGAATAAGTTTGAAGGCAAAAAAGAATTTCCCGAAATAAATAGTGCTAAAATAAAATACAGAAAAAATGAGAATGAAGAAAAAAATTTATCAGTTAAATAAAAAAAAAAAAAAGAAGAAAACGAAAGAAATAGAGAAAGAAAGACTTCTTACAAATCGGCAGAGCGGAGAGAAAACGTAAGTGAAATTTAAAAAAAGAAAAGAATATCCAAAAATAAGCGTATAATTTAATATTGCAAAACACACACACAAAACAGAGAGAGAGAGAGGGGGGAAAAAGGAGAAAGAGAGACAGGGAAAAAAGAGAGAGGAAGAGAGAAAGAGAGCGAGGGGGAGAGGAAGAGAAAAAGAAAGAGATAAAGAGATAAAAGAATGAAATGAAGAAAGTTATTCTAAAACGAGAAAGGAAATCTGCGAGAACGACAAGAAAAAGACGGCAAAGGAAAGATTGTCGAATTTTTATGATTGTTCACGCCATTTAGATAAACGTAGCGGGCGTCTTCATTGATTAGTGTCTAGCGCCTTGGCCTCACCCGAACCCGACAGACCTCGAAAAACTTACGTTAATTCCTTCCACGCATACCCGTTAATGCTCACACCCTGGACCTCTCAGAGCGCATCGGACAACACTGCCAATACCCAGACCACCACACTGGCAATATTGCGAGCCAAGCTTCATCAACTGTCCACACATACCTACGCCCAAGATAAAGCAAGAGCTAAGAAAAATAAAAATGCATATATATATATATATATATATATATATATATATATTGAGAATATGCATTTTAGTATATATGGATTTATATTCGTATATTTAATATATATATTTGCATGTATGAATGGATGTAGTTATGTATGAACAATTCTACATTTAAGTTCATATCTATCTATCTATCTATCTATCTATATATATATATATATATATATATATATATATATATATATATAAAGGCAGGATGTGTGTGTGTGTGTGTGTGTGTGTGTGTGTGTGTGTGTGTAACGAATGCACGGCCGCAATTTTCGACGGATTTGCACCAAAATTTACATGCACATGCTCCAAGTTAGCGGGAAGGCCAAGACTGACTTTGCATTTCCCAACTTCTGTCGATAGTGGAAATAATCGATTTTTTCATGCTTCTACGGCAGTTTTCATGTAGTTTGCGGCCATTTTCTACTGGCCAGAGTGAGAGATTATAGCTGGCTGCAACGAATAGCCAGGAAGATTCTATTGGCCAGCGTGAGAGCTAACAGCTGACTGACACGAATGTTAACTAGCATGCTAACATGCAAAAAAAGAAAAAAAAAGAAGAAAAGATAGCTGCATTCGTGACAAGTGGGAAAAATTTAAATCTGCATGGTACTTTACTCCAATTGGCTCATTCGCTTGCTTAAACTCAACGTTAATTCTGATTCCGCAGGACTGGGTTGGGTGTGAAAAAGTATTTGTTGTTAACATTCTTTTTTCATTCGGTTTTTCCAGTTACGAGTCCTTTTTTAAAGCTGATCGTTTTGTGTTCATTTTGTTTAGTTCTTTTTTTCGTAACAGATTTAATGTTTAGTATAGAGCTTAGAAAAAATTCGCAGTGTGAGATAGGCAAGAAGTAAGGCATGTAACAACATCAGCACGGCAAAGTCACTCCTTTAAAAAAAAAAAGGCAAGGAAAGGCAAAAATATTTTAAGTCAAGTGATAGTGATTGCTATATGAGTCGTACGTTTTTTTGAATCAAGCACGGGCAACACCGGCCATGCTGCTAAATATATATATATATATATATATATATATATATATATATATATATATATATATATATAGATACACCTAGTGAGCCAGACAAACCCACCCAGGCCTGGGTGCGTTTCTCTGGCTCACTAGGTGTATCTGGGTCTGCTCTACGGTTATATTGAGCTCTTTTTGTTAGTTAGTTGTTACTCGTATCAGGGGTTTTTTTTTTTGGGCTTCAGACCTGCATCTGTGCGATTTTTTGTCGGCAGAAGTTCATGTTTGTAGCTCTTTCTTTTTTAAAACCTTTTTTTCCTCGAGATTGATTTGATTAGCAAATCAAAAATTCGAGGGTTTTTCGAAACGAGTCTAGTTATCTATATATATATATATATATATATATATATATATATATATATATAAAGTCGGCACTTCAACTAGCTTGTCTTGCTAGATCAATTACGACTGAGTTTCGTTGGAAACAAAGAAAAAAAAAAAACTGAAATGTTGCGCCATATTTATCCTCCTGTATGGGAGCGGATGCTGGACTATCTCCTCAAAGATGAAGAAGATACTTGAAGAAAGATGCCGAGGATATCATATGCCGAACATGTGAGCCACAACCAGGTTTTGGAGATAATGGAGACAAAAAGGAAACTTATACATAATATCAGGAAAAGGTAGTTGGAATTTCTTAGGAACGTAATGAGGAAGGAAGGCTTGGAAAATC
>CAHIKZ030001924.1:745000-750000 GCA_903632075.3 Acanthosepion pharaonis | reverse complement strand
CGAACCAAATGACCAGACATCAGAAATGCGACAAATACGCATATATATATATATATATATATATATATATATATATATATATATATATATATGTAAGAGAGGAAGCATTCCCTCTTTAATACATGTTTCGTTGAAAAAAGACTTACAAGTTACTTTAGATTGTTATCATGTTTTATGGTATATATAAAAGTGCTTTCTCTTCTGGACTTAATGATTGTAAAAATCATACAAAAATTGTTGGTTACGAGCGCTTTCAGATAAGTTGTTAACCATTTTCAATGATTATATATACACAGACATATTTATAAGTCTACCATTCTTCCATGCTGTGAATATTGCTGCCTGGTGCTCCAGATATATATTGAGAAATCCTTGATAAAATCCAGTGAAGAATCTGTAATGTTATTGGTTTTGACCTGACATCTCGGTGTCAGTCACTTCCTCACCACCGTAAAGTAGTTTCCTCTGCCTTTTTTATAAATATTTTCATGGTAATTGTTCTGATGTACTTTCGTCTATGCTAGCTCATCTTTATGAATTTAATCACAGATTGGCGGAAGGGTTTCATTTTACAGTTGAATTTGCTAGATGTAACCGCAAGTTCTATGCTAACAGTTTTTTCTCGCAGTTCTCGCTTGAAGAACTCTCTTCCGGCTTCTTGATTTCCAGCTAACATTGATCTTCGAAAATTTAAATCCAATATCAATCGTTATCTACTGTCTTCATAATTCTTGTTCTTTTATTGTTCTCGCCCCTTAATAATGTTTTTATTATTTTTTCCACAATCAGTAACCACCTTGTGTCTTAGTGACTTTATTGTCTTGCTTGAGCTGAAGTAATTAAAAAAAAATGTTGCAGTGTCTAAGAATATTATTGTACATTAGGATTTTGCTTTTGTTAGAGATTCTCCCGTGTCTGGACCCATCTTTATAGAAGATAATGTTTCTTGTTATACTACGAAGCTGAAAACGGTGACATCGTGACATGACCCGACCAAAGTTCAGATCTCAATGATGTCTTTGACAGGTCATCAGCAATACAGTTAGACAAAGGAACTGACAACAGTGACTGGTTTATCATATAAAGTACAGGGAGAATGGGACAAAGTAACGTTTAAACAATGTCGATTAGTTAGCAAAATCCTGCCTTCATAGTTGTGCGGAAGTAATTAAAATTCGTAACTTGTGTATATTTTATTAATATTCTATACAAATATTAGCACAGAAATATTGCTAACTTAATAATTTACATGTGTTTTTAGAATTTTGTTCTCTCATTTTGGATGCCAGACATTTTTTTTAAGCAGTTTTTGTTATGTAAACACATTGGTTATTTTTATGTAAATTTGAAATATATAGTTATACAGAAGGATGCTGAGAATGCAATGAACAGGACACGTGAGCAACGAGGATTTTTTTTTAGAAAAGTAGGTATGAAAAGGAGGCTTATTTTTCTCGGATACATAATGAGGAAGGAGGGTGTAGAAATAAAAGTCAAGGCAGGCAGAGGGAAGCAGCAACTGATCTACCGAACTTGTGTAAATGAATGACAGAACAGGGACTGGGGGGAGGTGATGGCGGTGGTGGTGGTGGTGGTGGGGTTGCTGTTTCTTAGCGTTACAAAGCACAGGGAGCTATGGAGAGCGATTATCAACCACGTCTTGAAGATGTACAACCCATAATTCTTTATTCATATACTTATATATATATATAGTATATGAATAAAGACAAAAGGAAAACTTATCTTAGCTGAAACGCTTTGTCCTCTGATGAACATTATCAAAGCAAATGGCGAGGATTTTATTCTGCAACAAGTATTTATAAATAAAAAGTAAAAATGTTAGTTTTTCAAAATATTTAAATTTAAGAACAATCATAAATATTAATGAAAACTAAATGAAAAGTCCCGGTAAATTATGAACGACACTAAGTGAAGCCATTTAATGTCTAATAAACAAATGTGAGCAAATGTTTTTTTATTTTTTATTAAATAATGTAATTATTTATATTATTATAATTTATGATTAATTTATATATTATATTAAATAATAGGAGGTTACAAATTTAACTTTCTTTTAATTTTTAACATTTTATATTCATGTATATTGGCTTACGAAAGGCGAAATCTGAAAAAATAAATCTATATTTTGGTAAGATTCGATAGCGGCATTCTAAAAGATTTTCTGTCTAGGTTAATTTCTCTTTTTAATAAATGTGACATTCTTTAGATCGAATTTGTGGTTGAATTTATTTTTATGTATGACCGATATAGTTTTAGGTATATCTGAAATTTTTAAACACACACACACACACACACACACACACACACACACACACACACACACACACACACACACACACACACACACACACACGTGTCTGTGTGCTGGCGCGTGTGTATATTATGGTTTGTACTATAACATATTCAATGATATAGAAGAAGTGGTGAAAAGGTCATAATCCAAGACAATATATATATATATATATATATATATATATATATATATATATATATATATATATATATATATATATATATATATATATATATATATATATATATATATATATATATATATATATATATGTATATATATATATATATATATATAAAAAGAGGGAAGCATTCCTCATTAATACATGTTTCGTTGTAAAAAGACTTACAAGGTACTTTAGATTGTTATCATGTTTTATGGTATATATACAAGTGTTTTCTTTTCTGGACTTAATGATTGTAAAGATTATACAAAAGATTGTTGGTTACGAGCGCTTTCAGATAAGTTGTTAACCATTTTCAATGATTATATATATATATATATATAAATTTCATGCACAACGCAATCAGACAATGACATAATTTAAATTTTGTCAAATATATCCGGTTCTCGCAATGATAAGACAGTCCATATTTTATACGGGGATTATTTTTTTCCTTTAATTTTGTATTCAAAGTTATTTTCCAAGCATAGCTGAGATGTGGCACAAAGTCGGAAGTATGGGTCACCCAGTGAGAATCAAACTCACTACTCAGTCGCAATTTACCTAGAGAGACAAGCTTGCTAACCATTACACCACTTCGAGGTGCCCAATTTTGTATTTAAAGTAAGCCTGTGCGTGTTAATGTCCAATATATATATATATATATATATATATATATATATATATATACAAATATATGGATATAAATCCGACAGTATGAAGAAAAATATATACGGAAAAAACAAACAAAAATCCTTATATACAATTTATACTGTTTTAATGTTAATATGTCAACGTCGGACGTTTCGGTCTAATAAACCATCTTCAGGACATATTCATAAATTATAACATTATCAATACAACATGACAAAGACGATGTACATAAGAACAAGACTTATCCAACCAAATAACTGAAAGTTTTATAAGATCAGCTCTCCGTTTAAAACATGGTCACGTTGTCGTCACGTGGGCGACGCTGTGAAAACGTATTCCTAAAATTTGAGTATTTTGAATGAAAAATGAAAAGAATTCTATTTTGAACTAAAATTTATATTTACGCTTCTCAAGCATTAATCTCGCTAGAAAAGGGGAAATACTAAAGAAGCCAGGTCTAGTATTCACCGTGCGTGAGATGGATATTATGCCTGCTTCATAAATCCGCCTATATTAACATTAAAACAGTATAAATTGTATATAAGGATTTTTGTTTGTTTTTTCCGTATATATTTTTCTTCATATATATATATATAGATATGAGTGTGTTTTCTCCCACATACATGTATATAGATTGGCGTGCAAAAATTTTGGGTCACCTTAGTAAATTAATTATTTAAGAGAGGGATTGGAAATATGTCTTTCTCCGTTCATTTCATGAAACTTTGAAGGCCCGAAAACAAGTTGCTGCATTTTCATTAATGCGGTATGGTTGGTGATAGTGCATCATAAGCATAAGCATTTCAGGTTTCTCCATTTTCCTAGTCTGCCAGGAGATGAGAACGTAATGAACTAATATAGTTTTCCCAGTTTAGCTTTCCATCAGCCTTTACCAATTTTCTTCGATCATCACTTTTGTAGCAACCCCACACCATTACGTGTTCTTCCATCAAATTTCATCGTCTTTGTGGCGTGTATCTTGCATTGTTTCTTTATCCAACTGGTCTTCTTATATATTCTCTTGCATAAGAATGTAATTCTATTTTACGTTCATCAGTAAAAATTACTTTTTGCCACTTTCCAGCATCTTACGTTCGGTGTTCATTTTAACTTCTTCAATCTTGTATTGCAATCATTTTCTTTACTGCTTTACGCCGGCTCAAGTTTTATTTTTTTTCGTAATACACTGCATACTGTATGAACCAAAAGCTCACTGTTAAGACTGCAATCACTCCTCATATGTCTGGCTCTTAATTTTGGATTGCTGCCCAAGATTCTCACAGCCCTTCTTTGCATAGCCATTTTTCAGCTTCAAGCTGCTTAAAGTGACGTGTCTTCTGTTACACATCACTTTTTAATCATTTCACCCTAAGCAAGACGGTAATGCCATTATTACGCAGGGGGTTACAGGAAGTGAAAGTGAAAGAAAGGAACAAAGCTCATCAGAGTAGTTGCCATGAAAATATTTGTAGAAAAGACAGAGGGAGGCCACATCATGTTGGTAAGAAACTGACTGAAATCGAGATGCCAAGACAGGATAGATTATATTGCAGATCCTTCTTTGAATTTCATCAAAAATCACGAGATATACACCAGACCAGATATGACAACAGTATTCAATGCACGGAAGAATGATAGATTTATAACTTATTCTCAATCCTCAAGGTCCGCAGACTGCTAAAAGCTTACTGCTAAACAATCTACTTCTTAATAAAATAAAAGTTGAATAATCATTTTATGTAGTTGGCCAAAAACTTTGGCACGTCAGTAATATATATATATATATATATATATATATATATATATATATATAGTACTCAGTTAGATAGTACACCTCTCTCTCTGTATCTGTCTATCTATCTATATTTT
>CAHIKZ030001924.1:732500-740000 GCA_903632075.3 Acanthosepion pharaonis | reverse complement strand
CAACAATATCTATTTATAGTAAAATTAGCAACAATACCTAGTTTATAGGATTTTTAACCACTTCCAAATCAAGTCGGGCAGGTGACAAACAAGAGACAATTGGACAGTATAAAGATATTTTATATACAACAATAACATATACATCAAAGACAAGAAATGCGAGAGTTTCTAAAAAACGTGTTTTTAGCGGGTATAGCCAAACAGTAAGGTAAATTCCAATGCGTTTTAGTAAGAAATTGTTTGATACACATATCTGTCATTTAAACAAAGGTTGTTTGTCTTGGGATCATCTGGAATGTTCAGACACATATCTTCTCTTGAGAAGCGGTCTTTCACGTTCGTTACTGGCTTGGGTGCCGTTCCCCGGAGTCAGCTAAGGACATCTATCTCCTTGGAGATCTTGGGCTAATATAGCGTTCGTAATTACGCGCCAAATCTTATTTGGCGTGGAAACTAGCAGCACGAGCAAGGGGAGATAACCTAAGTTTTTATAATAAAATTACCAACAATATATTTTATAGCAAAATGACCATTTATTACGCAGAGCATGCGTCTCTTTATTAAAAAAATTTTCAAGAGTAAAATTTCAATAATAAAATTTCAGCAAAGTACTGAAATATTATTTGAGGAAGATTAGCTGATTTAAAATTTAATCAATTTTATTTAAAACAAATATTACGTACTTTTAGTTTAAAATATCACAGAAAAAACATTTTTAACACGGCATTGGGTGCTTTTATGAGTTACTGACATCTTATTGGCAGCCAGATGTTTGAGAAAGTTAACTAATTTTTCTACAGGGGATATATCCATAAAAATTAGTTGGCAAATCGAAAAAAGGCACTTGAATGCATTTTTATATTATTTTTTAACTACTCACTATTGGCTATGTATACAAATATATACATACATATACATATACATACATACATACATATATATAAACATATATATATATATATATATATATATTCGTTTTTGATTTTACAGATAGTTTATATTCATGAATTTTCTCTCTTTTATTCCTCTTCAAATATATATATATATATATATATATATATATATATATATATATATATATATATATGCATGTTTACACTAGGATATAACTATATATGGAAGTTAATACGTTTTTTATATTTTTATACGTAAAGAAATATGCGTGCAAACGTATGTATATATGTTTATATAATTCTGACCAGGGTCAGCGTTGCTTAACTTCGGTGATCGTACGAGACAATCTATCCACTAAATATATATATATATATCTGTGTGTGTGTGTGTGTGTGTGTGTGTGTGTGTGTGTGTGTGTGTGTGTGTGTGTGTGTGTGTTTTTTTCTCTCATGATGAAGTGAGTTCTGTGATTTGATTTTCATACCGGGTTTCTTTTCTTCTCAATGTTCTCTATTTGAAAACCAACATTTAATCAAGTTTTCTTTGTTGTTATTCAAAAGTGAGAAAATTTACGCCGCTGTTGTATTCCTTACACTAATTACTTTTCTTTTTCCACATGCCGACTTCATTTAATTCGTACTTTTGATATTGTTTCATTTTGCCGGCACGATTCACTTATCGACAACATGTGTTTTGGAAGAGACGAGGTTGTAGATACTAGCGTGTCTTGACAAATAGTCCAGTCTAAAAACTCGAGAGTTACTTATTTGTTTGGGTCAAGTTAGGTACAAGGTCATCCTCTTTTCAAGATTACACTGCTTTGATCTTTTTTCCTCTTTTAACTGAGCGTGTTTCACAAGGGATTTCAGATTATCAATTGAACTTCCTCAATCTGTAGATTTTACATGATATGGCATTATGTTTCCGCACACCGGAGCAACACTTTTTTCTTTTACTAAACAAATCAACAGCACCGAATTTTGAAGCTCATAGATCTATTTCTAATTATGGAAGTCCGTTTGAAATTGCGTAAAATACCATTTGATACTATTTAAAAAAACTATTAGGCGATTTCTTGAATTTTTAGGTCATATTCCGGTCTTTAGAGTTAGGATACTCCCTGCCGATTCACCCTCATTCCCCTCGATATCCAAATGCAAGGAGAAAGTTCCACTCGGACAAGTTTTCTCAAGAACTAATAATGTGGAAAAAAATCCCGCATGGATTCTACTCGAACACAATAGTCTTAACTTTAAAAGTCAATCGTTATTTATTTTCTTCATCCTCGGAATCAGGTTCCTTCAAATATTTTCTATAAAAGAGCATACTTGATGAAAAAAGGCCTCAAACTTGATAAAACAAAGTTTTATCATTAAAATTTAAAAAATGAAAACAATTCTTATTTATAAAAAACAATTAAAAACTTTTCTAATTAAATAATGTCATATTTTTGTGGATTTTTTAAAAATTTTATGATGCAGAGCAGATTTCCGGTAAATGTTGTTTCTGTTTGGAAAAATAAATTGGTGTTAAGAAACAAAATTCATGCTATTATTAAGAGGAATTACCAAATTATTTTATTACATTCCTTCTAACATGTTAAAATTTTGTATTTCTTGCGTCAGCCGAAAGCCCATCAATACTTGAAAGAGCAATAACAGCTACTGGACTTGAGAAACCTGTTTTCTTAAAATATTGTCTTGAGAAAGATTTTATAAATGTCAACCGAAAGCAGTACTGGCTACTCGGTCAATAAATACCAAATGTTTCCTTCGAGGGAAATGGTTAGTACTACCATTCATTTTTATGTGACGTGTCCACTCAGGATTTAGACAATCATAGTTCATTTCTTGTCTTTGTAGCTCTTCATTACTATTATATTTTATGATTTTTTTTTCATCTATTATCTATTCGCAATTATGGTTGTTACGTGTGAAATTTGTTTTCCACTTGAAGAATGTTTGCTCAAAGCTCGACGAAGTATTTTCAGAGTCTCGATAGAAGAGTTCCATACAAAATTCCATGTAGGTGCCTCGGTGGCGCGAATAAAGAAACTGTCAGCTTTTTTTTTTTTTTTGGTTCTTAATCATTTTACTCCAAGCAAGGCTACAGTGATACTAAGACGCAATGGGCTACTGGGTGTGAAAGAGAGTGAGAAGACATTCGGTTAAGGAACCGGAAACTCAATCCTAAACAAGAAAAAAGGGATAAACGTCTACTCCTGTTCAAAAGACGAGGAAAGGGTGTTTATATACCGAACTATGTCATGCAGTTCTTTCCCACGCTTTCATACGAGGTGCAGCTGACCCTGTCACTTCAATCAATACTCGATGGTCAGGATGTCAGCTCTGAACCTGGTTTCACTTACGATCTTGGTGTGATATTAAGCGCAAAGTCTATTTTAGCAAGGATCTGCAGTGAGACAATACAACCTGAATTGTGTTCCCAACACCCAGTATACAAATAAAGGCTTCAGTTGTCCAAACAATATTTGGAATATAAATCGAACATTATTCTAAAAAAAGTAATTGGTAAAATTAAGAGAAGCTGTTCTGCTTTCGATGACAGGAAATGCAATAATTTAGTAAATATAGATTACGACTTGGAATTGAATATGTTCGAGATTCTTTTCTAAATTCTGTCGACATTTTCCGTTGTTTCCCAACGTGAACAACATTTAAATTATGGTTGCCCATATTTTAACGCCACTCGGCTTGGCTCTTAATCTCACTCCAAACATCGAGTGAAAATCATATACGATAACTAACTAAAGATGCTGGAAAAATGATCGGTTTCTTTTGCCGCCACAGAAGGTAAATGACTCCTGCCATGTTCTATTTTAACAAGCGTCATATCAAAGCAAATAGGGAGTTATTGCTATGATATCTGGGCTGGATCTGCCCAATCATCCTTACTTTCTAATCTTGATAGAGTTCTAAGGTGTTTACGCGGCCTTGTGAGTTATGATTTATTCTCCGTTCTAAACCCCTTTTCTCACAGACGAAACGTTGCTAGCATCTCGCTACCCTATCGCTGTTTTCATGGGAAATGTTCAGACGAGCTAGGTTTATTTATTTCCTCCAGTTTCAAAGCTAGGACACGCCCTGCTACGTACACAGGGTCGATTCATTCTTATTCCCTACATATTCCATTAGTATGGAGGAAGTTCCGCCCAGGTAGCTTCTTCCTACGAGATTGTGGAACACTCGAGAAAATGCTACCCCTATTATTACTCTCATAACCTCTTAAAGTCAAACATTATCTATCCTACATATTCTCATAATATTCACTGCTTCCTCCTCTTACACAACAACCTCATTCAGTTACCCTCTGCCTCGAGTGGCACTTGGGCATTGTGTGAACAATAGTATATAAAAGAAAAATTAATTGGCCCACAAGGCTTTCTTCTAAAACTTATATCGTTGGCCTTCTATTAACCTAAAGATGACGTAGTTTAATTCAATATCCCCGGGAATGTCTTAAAGTAAAAAAAAAAAACAACAACAAAAAAGAAAAAACGAAAAAAAACAACATTTATTTTATTTTTTAAAGTCACAAACTTCGAACTGGCCAAAAGTAACTCAAGTCTGGCGGGGCCAGGGCTTTGTGATTGTCTTCTAGGGAGAGCGTATCCCGTAAATTTAGCGAAGAATATGAAAAAAGGAAACTTCAGATACTTCAACGTTTTTGTTTTTTAAATTTGTTCTCTTGAATAAAAAGGGAAAAAAGTTGAATTAACAAAATGATTGAATGGAGATAATTTTTCTCTTCTTTAAAAATTCATGTCTGAAGAAAGGAAATTTGACCGGTTGAATTTCCGGTTACGTCATATATATATATATATATATATATATATATATATATATATATATATATATATATATATATATATAATAGGGTTTGGTAGTCTGATGCAGCGTAATGGTTACCAGCAGGGACAACTGAAGTCAAGTTTGAAGCTGCTTATACTCACTTTGTATTAATGTTCTTATGGAAGTCATGAACGCATATCTCCAAATATACCCCCGGTGTGTTCCATATTCAGATATTTTGATCCGATGTCTCGTCACTGGCGTATCACAATGTTCAAACGAAGAAGAGAGCGGAAGTATGAATACTTGGAATAAATTAAAACCTATTGCTATTATTATTATTATCTAAACACACAAATAGCTGTGGGTACTGTGACGGATATCGGTGCGAAAAGTGTAATCGGCAAGCCGAGTTCAAATTCCAGACTCGTCTGTTGAACTCATGTTTGCACAAACCTCTTCAAGACGAACGTTATCTATTCTACATATCCTTATAACTGGAAAAGGCATGAACCCATCTTTTAATACCACGGTACAAAATACAAAGGAAAAAAACGGGACAGGGTCATTCCATCGTTTTTATCAGAAAGCTGTTGATGGAATAGCCCGGATTTGCTGCTATCGGATTAAGGTTCTGACTTCGAATGGATATAAAGAGTCAGTGGCAGTGAACAAGAGAGGTCCGAGGAAGAAAGCCTGTGGACTCTTCCACAACAAGCCAGTTAACCCCTGCTAGAAAATGCACTATTCCTGTTGTAATTTTCACCGTCACAATCTTACAAATATATAACAAGCATTCAATGGTTAATCACCTTCAATCTAGCTCGCTGATTGGTCAGTTCCGACCAATCAAACCGCCTGCACGCGACAAATCTGTTTTCCCGCCCAATATGCTCGGAGCCTCCCACGTGATACACTATATATATATATATATATATATATATATATATATATATATATATAAACAGAACACGTCTAAGCTCCCTGTTGTTTCTTTTCATCTCTCTCGCGTCTCATTTGCCAAGATGTAATCTTTCAAGAACTCCCGTCTTAACCTTTGCGGTCAGACGTTAAAGACCATTACCAACATTCACCCAAGTACGAACTCTGAAATCTCTTCTGAACTTTTATCAACTTGTACAATACACAATTCCAAACATGCTAAGAAACTTTATTCTTCTTAACTACAGTTTAATAATTACTTTCACTTTATGAACGTAGGTACAAATATTACCTAATCTCAGAGGCACAACTTTGTCTAACCTTTTCACTCAGTATTCATGCATAATAAATTCAATTGTTACGTTTTGAAACAAGATGTCTCTGAATCTTTATTCTCTGTCTTGTATTAATTGTTGTGGATGGAAGATTATTGAACACACATAATTTTAAACCTTCTGATAATTCAAACCTTCTATTCCTCTCCAACACACATCACACACATCCGCAACAAGCCGACCGCGAGAAAAGTGGTTTTGTGACTCTGTGAATGTGTGACAGTTTGCTTTATTTTTCACTGCATGAAAAGGAGTTCGTGGAGAGTTGTAATCGCCTACATCCTAAAGAGATATGCCACTAACCCTTTGTTTCGTATAATAGGAAAACTGAAAAAAAAAACCCCAAAAAACAGTACCAGTCAACCAGTGTATGAGGATGAAATAATAATAATAATAATATAATAATAACAATAATAATAGAAGAAGAATTATTTATAATCCAGGAATTTTCAAATAGAAATTGTATTTATTATTACTAGCTGGACTCATGGAACTTTTACTTGTGTTGCCAATTAAGACTCTTATGACTCTGCTATTCTGTATCTTCTGGTTAATTCCCTTATCCTTTTCAAGTTCAGAAATACATCTAATTGGAATTGTAGAACAATCACGCGGTCAAGATAAACACTCAGTTGTGGAGCAAGCTGAGTGAATAATAACTCAACCTTGAGAAAGATAGCTATTTATGGTGCCATGGAGCATCTCATTGTGCTAAAGTGGGATAGTCCATTGCTTGGGCTGTGATTGGCTGCTGGTACATGAGTGAAGGTATTTCTGTATAAATATCAGCTTGATTCATCAGTTAGTTTCCAGGGTTTGTATTGAGTTACAACCTGCTTTATTTTTGTCTGCCAGCTGGACGCTAGCTGGGACCCTTACGTCGGTAAGTACTGTTTATTGTATTGTTATTCTACAGGAATAAAAAATAACATTAAATAAGGAACATGAAAATGAAATAAAAATATGAATAACGATTGACTGGAAAATATTTAATTTTCAAAATGGCAGCCGATGTCCAAAACGACCTCAAGTCCGTTGTTAACTGGATCAAAACATGGCTTGGTAATTTTAACACCTCCAAAACTAAACTTCTTTCCATTAATCATCTAAGAGATCCTTCTCTGACTTCCATCAGCATGGCTGATGCTAATCTCCACAAAAGTGATTCATTGTATCTTCTCAGGCTAAATTTCTCAGCTGACATGAAGTGGAAATACTATATTGATGGGTCAGCTGCTAAGAACTTTGGCTCATTGTGTCACGCAAGACAATTTTTCTATCCAAAATCTATCATACATAATTATAAGTCTACCATTCGTCCATGCTTAGAATATTGATGCCACATGCGGCCCGGTGCTCCTGCTATTTACCTTGATGAATTCCAGAAAACGATCAGCAATATTATTGGTCCTGATCTGGCGCCTCGGTTTCAGTTACTTTCCCACTACCGTAAAGTTGCTTCCCTGTGTCTTTTCTATAAAGACTTTCATGGTAATTGTTTGAGTGGGCTCTTCGAT